>OY978016.1:11043058-11643058 GCA_963854515.1 Pandemis heparana
ATATTCATTAGTCATTAGTCATTTATTCCTGAACAATATTGACAATTGAGTTGGAAATAATATTATAACAACAAACTAATTAAAAATTAAACTTAAAATCTAAATAAAGAAATTAAAAAATTAACGACAGTAAAATGCTACAAAATGTAAGAAATCGAACAGCTACTTTGTAACACTGTATTTGTTTACGCCACGGAATAGTAGATTGATAAACTAAAGTTGAAATATACCCATTTCACCTAAGATATTTCTGGCCAATAGTTCGAGGGTGAAATGGGTAATTTCATCCGAGTTAAACATTCTACTTTTCATTTCGAATATGAGGAAATTAAAATTTCACTAACGTCGCATGGTCGCATTTAATATTTGTTATGTTTGTCATTCTCTTCCCGCTCTTTATTCTATTGCGCGATTTGCGCGCATTGCGCATTTCTTCTGCGCACCAATGGCGGCCGGCTAGTTTTTTTTTAAACTTGCAGACGGAGGTTGCTATCAATTAATTGTCGACTTAAATATTTCAAGCTAAAAAAATTACCGTACGTAATAATTTCTACTAATTCTCGTTGTATACGCTTGCATAACCTTATATACAGCGGGAATGTTATTTTAAGATTATTTTGCCTTTTACAATTAAAAAGGAATTATTAGTATAGATTATTATTTTAAACATAGATTACATGGCTGTATACGTAGTATTTCCATTGCTATATACCTCATTTGGATTAGCTAGAAAAAAAAAATACTTTCAACCCAAGGGTCGCGATGAGTCACTTTCAACCCTATATCCAGATAATCAATGACCTAGGGGAGAGTGGGGTAAGACGGGGTACTTAAGGTTTGATGGTAAATAAAATTGACTGTAATGAGTTTTATTAATTTATTTTATTCTTATATATCTTCTTTGATAATCAATCTTCATTGTTAACGTGTATTTGGCAGTCTAATCAACATAATAAAATGAAAAAAAAAAAAAAAGTAGAAATACACCCTCATCCCCATCATGCCCCACCCCTAGGGTAAGATGGGGTACCCCCGTGGGTAAGATGGGGTACCAATAGCGGGGCAAGATGGGGCATGCAGTAAACGATCATTTGCTCTTCAGAATGTTCACAAATAAACACGGTATCTGCATCTTCTTCGTCCAAACTTGCACAGCTGCAGTGAGCCCATTTGCCCCATGCTGAACAAGCAGCCCAGTTTTCACTTGAGTCCAAATATAGGCCTTTACAATACAAACAAGGTATATTTTCAGTATCGCTGTCACTATTCTCGTTTACTGATTTATTCATAGCCCCTTTTTTCTTCTTTGTTACTCTTTTCTTCTTATCTGAACTTTCTCGAGCAAGCTTCACTTTCCTTTCTAAAGTTGTCCGTGGGACAGAAAATGATTTTGCGGCTAACCTGTAGCCCATTTTTCCTTCAACCACATTTTTCACAGCATCTTCCATACTTTCTTCTGACCAAATACCCTCTACTTTTTTTTTAAATAATTTCTCATCATTCTAGAACAAAATAAACAGTAAAATTAGACATTTGTATACCGCTTGCCTTCTTACCCCATCTTGCCCCTTAACACCTACCCCATCTTGCCCCCCCGTATGCCGAAAGAAATAAAAAAATAACTGAATAAAACCAATACGCAGCACAGAGAAAAACAAGTTCTTACCTGTTAGTATAGTTATTGTCACATGTGATAAAATTTAAATCAATTCCAAGGTATTATTATTTACGGAAAATTCACGCCCTATATAGTATAGAAAAATTACTAGCTAATTGGCAAAAACGGTTTTTTACCAAAACCAAATAAAACGCGTGGTGTCATTGTCCGCTCACTTCGATGACTGATTGCCGTATTGACAGCACGACGTCAGGTGCTAGAACGATCCTGATTGGCTAATTCGTTCGCACTCAAGATCGGTTGCCCCGTCTTGCCCCCAACCCCATCTTGCCCCACTCTCCCCTACTTTCAGAGTATGAGAGATGAAAAATACTGTACAAGCAACCGCAGCGTCCCTATGACGAGACTAATGCCATCTAGGGGTGAAAACAGGAACTAACCTGCGCTGCTGCGCTGTCAAGGTCAAGCATGGGAGCCATAGCCATTTTTAAAAACAAATCAGTTTTCGCTCGGAACTCCTACGAGACGCGTACAATTTTTATTGGAGTGATCGTAGAATCCAATTTATTGTGTTAATTTGTTACCCCAGGGTTTATTTACATTGTGTGTGTTTATGAAGCTATTGTAACATTATAAACTGATAGTGTAAACAGCAAGAAGAAGTTATAAAGTGCATGACTGTGGCCGCTGCAAGCGTTGTAGCGCCGTGTTTTGTTTTTCGTCCGTTGCTGGCCGCCTCCTTTTGATTTAGCGCCGGTCAGAAGAAATGCCCCAATATTCACCACAAGTAAGTCCCCTGGAATTTTATTGGTACGTCTCGTCCATTAAAAGTCAAAGAAATAACACGCCCCCGCCTTTCAATTCATATTTAGGTTTTATCTAAAATATTGAAAATCCGCTTTTTTTTATTCTTACTTGGCTACGTTCAGTTCGGACGCCCGACGACGCACTGGCCCGTTCAGTAACTCGGTGCGATCGCCGGGCGATCACACCAAGTCGTTCAGTAACATCGCCGGGCGTCGTCGGGCGCGCACCGGTCACCCCGTAAAATAGATGGGTAAAAAACGCCCAGACGTCACTTTGACAGTTGTCTTAAGTATTACACTTTACATGCACTTTACTTTTTTACTTGCTTTATAATAAACTTATTATTACGAAAACTAAATCGCAGGCCATCGACATTTAAATTTAATGTGAATTTAAATGAAATTTGAAATTTAAATTTCGATTCTGAATTCTTCACTAAGTTTTGATTTGAATATTGGAATTGACACTTTTGACAGAAGAACGCCCCAACTCGTTCAGTCGGTGTGAAAATGATCGGAAGATTTTCACCCAACGATAATCACACTGACACTTTAGTTACTGAACGTAGCTCTTGAGACCAAGATAGGCAGTAGTACTTTTACGAGCCTGTGGCTCATTCAGTATTGGTTAATTTAAGTACAAATTTTAATGAAGTCGTTGGCAATTGACATCATACCTAGTAGCATTACTCTAACAAGTGGTCTCTAAGTTTGCGTTTGAAAATATTTTACGTTGTTTATAATCTTCAGTATGCTTAGTGTAGGTTTTCGGTCACAAAATACGTCTCGACCGCGTTTGCGTTAATATGTCAAATACTATGAGAAATTTTAGTTGTCGTTTCGTTCCGCTTGTGGCGCTGTTCATTTTCCCTTAGTACCTAATTGAATCGTTAACGCGAACGTGTTCGAGACGTTTGTCGTGCCTAAAACTTACACTAGAGGCTCAGGTCCTTAGGTAGACTATTTTAATATAGTCTGACCGACCGCTTGGTGTCGTGCGTACGCTATGCTTTTTTAACAACTTTTAAAATGGGTACAATAAGACTTACAAAAGGCAATAGACTTTTATAAGTCCTTTCTACGCGTGTTTTGCATTGAGAGTCTTTCATCGTTATTTTCGTACTCGTCTGGATACATGACAACGTCAGCCAGGATAACTAGTTAACTAGTACCTATGTAAAGACACGGTACAGTTAGGATATTAACCTGACGAAGTTCCCCACACAACTGGCACGGTGGGACGCGTACAATTGTTCGAATGGCTCTTTTTGTTAGAACACACAAAGGTGTACTTAACATATTCGCATAATAAATCAGTAGAGTAGAGTAGGCGCCGACGTATTATCTTCCTCCAACAAATTGCAGTATTTCTTAGTACGCTTCCTTTTTTTCAAAAAGGTAAAAGGTGGTTGACAATATGCAGGTTACGTTGCTTTGCTAAAAGAATTTTGCAGGCGTCTGTTTAATTTTCACCAAATGATACCTATTAGTATTTTTACCTTTTTTTTGTTATTCTGACCGCTTCGTAATTTATGGTAACACTGTACAAATCGGGCAATAACTGTACAAAAATAGTCAAATGTTTTTCTCTTCTAAAATATTTTGACTACAAGTTCATAAGTAGGTCAGTTCATAATACCTACCTATTGTAGTCTCAAACAAGCGTCATTTTAGAAAGTACCTAATCATTAAAATACAATTAAAACTGGAACAAAGATATTTTGAGCCATGCAAATGAGATACACTTTTTTCCTCAAAATATACTATTAACTCGATATAATAGTACATTTCGATGCTAGTGCGGAAAGTATGTCATTACTTCAAGAGTCTCGAGATATCTTGCCACGAGCCGAGAGGCGAGTGGCAAGACTAGACGAGTGAAGAATGACATTTCCGCGCGTGTATCGAACGACGATTTTCAATACAGTTGCGAAAAAAAAGTACAACACAGAATAGTTTGAAATAACTAATTCACAACACTTTTCCAACAAATGTCACTAACACTAAGCTTAACTTTAACAAAATGCTGTTAATTGAGCAAACCGGTAGGTTCAGTTCAGTCCAGAAATCTCGTCATTCGCGCTTTTCATTTCAAGTAAACAAAATAAAGCTCACACTTAACCTCAAAAATCTCTTTCCGGCCGCTCAGCCGCTCCAGTTCTACGAGCAGACTCCCTCCCAGTCTCTTAATACCTCGACTGCTTTAACCACCGAGCGCCGCCATGACAGTCTGCTTTACCGACATTAGTGGCCGATAGTATTAATTGTAATGTCAATACAATAAAATTATCTCTGCTTCAGTTAATCTCCGACATATATAACACTTTACTATTATTATCTTAGTATCATTATGTTCGATTATTTATTTAAATTGTATAAACACAAAAACTACTATTGCCTTTAGAACCTTAAAAACCATGGTTTCAGTTGGAAAAATGCCTCCACTTTGACAGACGTTTCGGCAGCTAAAATTCCGTTCCATTCAGACACTTTAATAAGAACTGTTTTTAGGAATTCAATATTTTATAGTAATAATGATGAAAAGAGTTTTTAATGATTCACGGTTAAGTTCATTCGAAATATTATAAACGGGATGTGAACCGCGATTACCTTTATTGAGCACCCGATATTTCGATACAGTTGCATGCATCATGATCACGGGTAGACTGAAGAAATTGCGGGTGGATGTTGTTGTTGGGTTTATGAAACATTAGGGAATATGAAAATATCGTAAAAAAGATGACAAAAAGTGAATTCAAAAGTAAGACATAAGTAGTTACTGAATTGACAGCGATTAGAAAGAATGATCCGACAGCAAAATGACGTCATAAAACTAGGGTTGCCAGGTGAGTCGCGAAAAAATACCGGACAACCTCAAAAAATTGGGGGGTATGCTAGGTCGCAAAAAATAATTTATTTATTTATTTAATATTTGTCTGTCTATATAAGTAACCAATATAAAATGACCTCACACTGCCTGCATTTTGCTTAAGAGCAGGGCTTTGGTAAGATTGGATTTTATAATAACTTGGCGAATGGCGAATTTGTACGGAACCCTCAGTGCGCGAGTCCGACTCGCACTTGGCCGGTTTTTTTTATAGTGACCACGTTTTTGACTTTGCAAACATTGTGTATTTTTTTTTCGGTAACGAAATTATATGAGGCACATTTAGACACAGCTACAAAGGCCGTATATATTACGAAGATTTTTAGAAAATAGGTAACATATTTTGAAACTTGCTAAAACACCAGTAATGTACAGCCAAAATTCACTAATGGTCCACCATTCATGGATATTAATATTATGAACATCCAGTTACTGACACGCGGCCTCCATTTATGGACACCCTAGGTGGACAGTGTGATGTGTGAATTGTAAATGACACCAGTCTTGTAAAATAAAAAAGCAAGTGAAATCACAAATCAACTTTTATTCATGTAATTATATTGTTTGTCACAACTTATTTAAATGTGTTCTTATTTTGAGTATAATCAGTAAAATAATAAAAATCAGACGCTAATGAATTTTAATTTTAAAAAGTTCAATCTTCATCTAATCTAACAAAAAAAACAGACTTTCGACAACATTATTTCCTAATAGCAGGTTTTAGTTTCCAATTCTGACTTCGAAGGATAATTAAAATACTCAAATTACTGAGATCCATTAAGATAATATATAAGATATCATCGTAGGTAGCCATAAATATCTAAATTATGTAACTAAAAAAACAACAATAAATCTCTAAAAAAATACTTTTACACAAGTACACATAAATGGAAACTTGAACTCAAAAGATGCAGACATTTAAACCCTTTTTCCTAATACTTACTTAAGTTTTTAGTCTTCAATCCTCAGACTTCTAAAGAAAAAAAATTCATAGCAAAATAACATCACTGAGATCCATAAACTTAGCAACATATAGGTAAGTATATCAAACTAAAAAACACAAAAAAAACACCAACAGGTAAACTAATCTCTAAAGAATTTCTAAATACTTATACTAGTCTTCAGCCCTCAGACTTCTAAAAATAATCGACATAGTTACAGACTTATTTTACTGAGATCTAGATATGGTTATATCTTAGCAATATGTATTTAGCAATATACCATCGGTATAATGGTATTAGATATTGTATATGTTAGGTAAATATTTCGCTATTTCTTTAATTTTAAAGAACTCCTGGTTATTAAGAGGCAACGGTGCAATTTATTACTTCTAAAACATCTTCGGTTTTGTACCAAATTTTATCTGGTTTGTCAGGCCATCTAAGTGTTCCCAGTTGACAATATCATAGTGCTTACTCGTATTGGTTGATATCAACATCTTCCGTTCTTCCAGGAAAATATTCCTCTTCATATTTGACAATAGCAAATTGCTCCTTAGTAACCAGAGAATCAGAGTTTGCATTGACTTTTAAGCTGCTTAAAGGTTCACCATCAGAACCTGAACCACTTTTATTGCGTTTCTGATTTTTGCGAGGTCGCTTAGAAACAGTAGTTTTGCGACGTTTACTATTTTGTCTATTTTTTTTTTTGATCAATATTCTCATCGTTGTCTTCATTTAAAATACTATCATCACTTTCGGCTCCGAGCTTTCGGCATATATTACATCGGCATCCGTGTCTTCAGAAGTCGTATCCCCGCGATCTTGAGTTTTCGCTTTAGATTTAGAATTTTGTTTCTTCTTCGCCGTATTTGTTTCCGTTAATATTTTTTTTCCTGTCTCTCTAAAGCTCTTTTTTTCTTTTTCCTCTTGAAGTTTTTGTTTTTCTATTTCTTTCTTTCTGTGATATTCTTTCCAAGCATTACTAGTGATTGCAAATGGGATCTTTTGTTTCTTCCTTCTTTTCTTTTCCTGCTGTTCTTCGCGCCAAAACAGACTCTTTTTGAAAGGCGATGGAACCACTATACCTAATGCAGCTTCTAAAGGATGTTTTTGAAGTATTCCTGTGTGAACAATAGATTAAGTTTCAGGAATCGCGGCACTTGTTCTTGGCACACTTTCGGTTGCTTCTGTCTGGTTTGGTATTTCCGTGGTAACTGATTTCCTGACTCGTGGTTTTTTTGGGGAGTTCGTTCTTGAGGCGTACGGGTTAGGAGAATTTCGGCATTAATTTGGCTAGTCTGCTCGTGTTCTGGTTCTTCTACCTGGTCAGGTAATTCACTAGCTGCTTTTATGGAATCCGAGGAAACAGCTTTATTGATAAAATTATTTATTGACGACGACCGGATGGCCTAGTGAATAGAGAACCTGACTATGAAGCTTGATCCCCGGTCGGGGCAGGTATTTGTATGAAAAATACGAATGTTTATTCTCGAGTCTTGGATGTTTAATATGTATTTAAGTATGTATTTATCTATATAAGTATGTTTATCCGTTGTCTAGTGCCCATATCATAAGCTTTGCTTAGTTTGGAACTAGGTCAATTGGTGTCAATTGTCCCAAGATATTTATTATTATTATTATTCGTTATGTTTTCCAACCTTGACGAAGTACTTTGGTTTTCGCAATGCTGTTCTTCATCTCTAATAATTATGTGATATTTTAGGTGAAGAATCTTGGGTTGGTCCGCTTTCTGTGCGTTCTTCAGATCCAAGAGTAGACGTTATCTGAGATTCCAACTGTGCTTGAGAACTTTCCATCGTCAAAACAGCGTTTGAGTCGGAATCTTGCTGCACTTCACGTTCTGTGTGACCTGTTGAAGCTGAAATGTGGTTGTCATCTTGGGAAATGATTACTTCGCTTTGTGGATTAGAAATCGCAGTCAATCAATCAATCCCTGACGTGGAGGGCTGGGTTTCAGCGGTTTCTATTTGGCGGACCATAGATCTTTCAGAACCAAACGATTGTTGTTTGTTTTTGGCCCAGATAACAAGTGATTCGTCTTCAGTGGGTATATTCTGTTCGACGGTGTTCCGGTCTTTGAGATATAATGTGTTGAATAATTCTAACTTTTGTCTCGAATAAACTTTGACTATCTCAGCTTCCAGGTATATAATAAATTCGGTTTGCCTTGGATGAACTTCGTTGTCTGCTTGTTGTGTTTGCTTCTTTATTTTAGTCATATCTATGTAGTCCTGACCGAAAGGGTGCAAACCTCCAGCTCTGAACCCACTGCGAATGCATTCGTCCGATATTGATTGCAAATCGCGTCTTTAAGCACTGGAGCAAAGTGCTCTTTTTTCAGAACTTGACCCAGATGATCTAGTTGCCACTTAGAAACTTCTTTTCTCCAAGCTACTTTCAAAGGAACACTGCTAAATCCATAGGTTGAAGGATGTGGGTTGAGTTGAGGTACAGAGCGATTAGCTCTATTCCATTTTCAGACCAAAAAAAAAATTGGTTGCCTGTAAAGTCGGTATACGGGCGAAAGTTTTACGTGACAACGACTTTGAGTGGTAAAATAATTTTAATGTGAATATTCATTCGTATAGTAGGAAGAAGGATGAAATAATAGTAACAATTTAAAACATTTATTTATACAAAGAATTATATTTAACACTAACTGTGCTCGAGTGGAAGGGACGCGTGCCTTTCACTTTTTATGTCTGTCTCTCTCGCTCTTAGGCGGGCTAACCATGCCCGAGTGGAAGGGACGCGTGCCTCTCACTCGCTCTCATTGTGAGCGCATAACGTGAGCGGAGCGTAACGCAGTTTCTTGAAGTGTCACCCGGCAAACCAATTTATAAGACGTTGTCACGTCAAAACTTGAAAGATGTAACGTCAAATGTGATTTGTGGCCATCTAAGAAAAATAGAACGGGTTTTTGAATATTCTGTTCCTCTAGCCATGGATTTAAGATGTTCGCCATGAACTCTAGAATGTGCTTCCGCACATCCATCCACAATACTGTGCAGTTTCCGAGTTACTCTTGCATTTATAATATTTAATAAGTCTGGATTAGCGTAAAGTACCTACGTAAAGAAACTTTACCATCTTCTATTTACTAATTATAAAGTCGTTCGTCTTGACTGACTGATCAGTGATCATCAACGCAAAGCTTATAATAATAATCTAGAAAGGAAGCTGAAGTTTGGACTGAAGGTTTATGTAGTAGGTACTCGTAGCGTAAAGAGTAATTTTATTCTGAGAAATTCTGCAACGGGGATGAATCCGAGGACATAAAGTGCCTAGTCACCCTGCGTATTATGTTCATGTAGGGTCAAAATTAAAAATCTATGCAATATACAATGTTGAACGAATACTTGGTTTAGTACGTTAATTTAATTTCCCGATGTAACTATGACCTGAATCTACGAGTACGACAACCTATTTGTTTATAACACATAGAAGAAAAATGCATAATCCATTAGCTATTAGTTTTAGTTTCAGGCAAACATGCAATATTTCGTGTGATAACCAACTTCAGGGACATTACGTATTAAACAGAACAATTCTAGTCAGCACGATGACTAAATGCCAAGCTCGTATCGATTTGGTCACCCTGAATTAGTAACAGATTCCCAGGAAAATTTGTTAATTCGCCTAATAAATGGGTACCCTTGTTTTGTGATATTAGCGTCCGAATAAAACTAGGTACTGATTATGTTTAGATAGGTAGATAGATATATCGTTTATTTGAATGCTACAATACACACAATCAAGTTAAAAAACAATAGAAAACAAAAAAAATTACACATTAGACTTAACTTAAGTATTTTGTTGTGTGCGTTGCAGCAGTGCAAAAGGGCCATGGCTCAGTGGTCAACATTGCTCGTAGGAGCAAAACACTGATTTTCTGCCACAACCCAAGGACCGAAAACGAATTAATTAAGTTAAAAAAAAATACGGTAAATTCTAAAATAAAACATTACAGTGCAAAAATCATCATATGAGTTTAGTTTAATGAAACTATAGCTGTGTGTGTGTGTGTGTGTCTGATCGCTGAACGTGCATGTGCAAATTGCATAGGTACGGTGATTCGTGACACTTCGAAGCAACTAACTTACAACAACACTATATATTTGATTTCGAAACAAAAGCATGTAAACAAACGCATGTACCTACCCCACTTCCCACTCTACACTTTAAAATTACACTCAAACTCAAAGTCGAGTACCAAGCAACCAGCTTATGCTTCTGCAAAAGTATTAATCTAAGGTGCATTTTAAAAGAACTCTTAGAAGTTAGGCGTCTTATCGGTGGGGGAATGTTATTCCAGCACCTGGTCGCTAGGTAACGGAAACTACCGGTAAATGCTACGGTTTTGTGGGGATGACACTCCAACAGACAATGTCGGGTAGATCTGGTCCCGTATCTATTATGAAAGGAGGAAATGTTTGTCTTAGTAAAAAGATAATTAGGCCTTTTGAAATTAAATATATCAAATAGAAGACATGCTAAGTGTAAAGCCTCCGCGAGGACATGTTCAACATAGAAGCTCTGTTAAGATAAGGTGTTATAATGACTTCTCGGTGGAATAACGAAGCAAAAACGACAGCAAGCATTCTGGACACGCTGAACCAAACGACGAGTTTGTGTTCACAGAAGCGAATATTCGATGTCTTGCGGATGTTAGGACCTCGAGCAAGGCCCGTCCGGTACGCTACCGCCGTCTTACTCGCTAATCCTGCCGCCAAGCAGCATTGCATTTACTTTGGTAAGAGCTACAGTGTTAGAAAGAGGTTTCGCAATCGTTGACAGACTGGCCGGTATGATTATGAGCCAATTCAACAATAACTATAAAGAAGTACACTGGTTGGCCGTAAAGAGAATCCTGCGATACCTAAAAGGTACGAAGAATATGGGGTTAGTTTTTGAGAAGGATACCTGCAGAGCCATTCAAGGTTTTGCTGATGCTGATCATGCAGGAAATCTTGTGGATAGAAAATCATATTCTGGAAATGTATTTATAATGGCAAAAGGAGCGGTATCGTGGCAAAGCTCAAAACAAAGAAGCATAGCCATATCCACAGCAGAGGCTGAATATGTAAGTCTGTCAGAAGCTGCTAAAGAAGCTATCTTCCTAAGATGCTTTCTAAATGAGCTGTTAAGTAAGGAGGAGAGAATTACAATTCATACTGATAGTCAGTCTGCTATGGCTATAGCGCTTAATCCGGTGCAACATCAACGGACAAAACACATAGACGTCCGCTACCATTTCATTAGGGACACACTTGAAAGTGATGTACTGACTTTGAAATATTTAGAGATAAAGTATATGGTTGCAGATATTATGACTAAGGCAGTGCCTAAAGGAAAGCATGTGTTCTGCCGAAGTAAGATGGGTGTTTTGTGTTAGTATGTTTGTGAGAGGTATATGAGGAGCATGTGAAGCATCTGAAGTCTGAAGGAAACGATTGAGGAGGAGTGTTAGAAAGAGGTTTCGCAATCGTTGACAGACTGGCCGGTATGAAAGGTGACGGATGTATTCAAGTTTGATGTTTGAGGAAAACGTCTTGTACTTTTGTTTAGCTGTCTAACTGAAATGTGTTCTTTTACTATGGTATTGTAAAATAAATAAAAATATCTTTATTATAAAGATTCGTTCATTTCTGTTGACACTGCAAGCTCTGCTATATAGATACAATCTATAGATAAATAGAAAGTTTATCATACAGTCCATGACTCTGACGCCGAAACCGAAATTGAAAATATTATGATAATGCGATTGGTGATTCCACACAGCGTCGCTTCCGTCTCAATAAAAGCACAAGGTAGTGTTTGTGGAAGCGGTAAACTTTATATTAAATTAGAAATACGAGTTGAATTTATTAGAATAAAATAGCTTTTCTCCAAGTATGTTGTAAAAAATATTTGAGTTATAATTTTTTTAACAACGTAGGTAGGTACGAGTGTTGCAAGTTGAGTGTTGAACGGAATGGATAAATAAATAATAAGTATCCATTGACTTTGCAACACCAGAGGATTGCAGATACGTTGTCATTGTCAGCCCAAGCTAAGAAAGAAGATCTCTGGATTATTTGATATAGAAAGTTTTGACAAAAATACATCGCCTTGCAAAAAATCGGGCACCCATGGTTTTTTCAGACTTTTTCATCACACTTGCTCGTAAACGGTATCAAAACATACAGGTTAACTTGGCCGCAACGCCCCATATAAAACCCTCGGGCTTTTTTTATTACCATGAAACCCTCGGGCGGTAAGTAATTTTTTTTTAATTTCTTGCACTGCCTCACAATTCAGGTTCAAGTACAACCAAAGAGGCGCATTAGCTCGAAATTAAAACTTTATCTAAAAAAATATATCTAAACAGGAATTTAATTGAAATCTCGCTAGATAAATACAATACTAATATTTATGATAAAAATTTGAATACTTTTTTGTATAAAACGTTGAATTTTCTTTTATTATATGCCATGGTTGTAAACGTCATGGCTTTTGACTTAACGTTCTTGAACGCAACATTTGTATTATCTGTGGCTGAAAGCGCGCCATCCGCTTAAAAAAAAAAACATTCCCGAACTTGTACAAATTGTTGTGTTGACTTGTTGAGTTATTTAATACCTAATAAAAGTAATTAAAAATGTCGTCGTCGTCTGAAGGATTTAAATGCAACACCACTGGATATTATCCAAGCAGCAAAAACCATTAACGAAAATCTTTTACCGGCGAAGTCTAAGGAGCGGTATTTAGCTGCGTACGACCAATTTATACATGGAAACGCGAAAAGAAAACAAGTTCGTTTTCTGAAAATGTTTTCCTGGCATATTTTGGTGAATTGGCGCATAAATACAAACCATCATCATTGCGGAGCACTTACTCTATGTTGAAAACCACTCTCCAATCTAAAGATTGTGTCAACATAAAAGAATACAATACGTGAAGTTGACGGCATTTTTAAAAAGGCAATGTATGCCTTAATTTTAATAATTGTACAGTCACTATAAATTTTAATAAATAAGTTTTTTCTGCCTTTTCATTTTATTTATTTACTCGCAAATGTGATGAAAAACATTGTATGTTTCACGGGCGGTACGGGAATTACGAACCTCGACTCAAAAAGCCCTCAGTCTTCGACTTCGGGCTTATACTAGAGCCTCGATCGTAATTCCTTACTTACCGCCCTTAATACACAATGTACTATTTAGGCATTAAAAAGTAAGCTTATACCATACATAAAACACAACAACCATGGGTGCCCTTTTTTGCAAGGGGGTATATATTAGCAGAATGAAATAAAATAAAATACGTCAGAAAACATAGGTATCTAAGTACGTCAATGCTTTTTAGTCACTTTTTTGTGAACTGTCATAAAACAATGGAGTTTGATTGACTACAAGGCCCGTTTGGTTTTAAAAAACTTCAAAAAAAGGAGGAGGTTCTCAATTCGGTTGTATTTTTTTTAATTAACACGCTTTTTCAATTTATAAAACTTAATTTTTATTTACTAGAGTAGAGTAATAGTGATGACATGGACTTTTTTACTTTGCCACACATCAGTGGTTTGTGACTTATCTGTAATAGTTATTTGCTATGCAAGGCTGCAAAGTGTTTGTTTGGCGCGAGTGCCTGAATTGAAACCGGAGCAAGCGAAGGAATCTATGATTGAACCGCGAGCGAAGCGAGAGGTTCAAAAGAAGAATCCTCAGCGTCGCGACGGTTTCAAGGCACGAGACTCTAAACAACTTTGCTGCCGAGCGAAACACACAATTTTTCACCTCAATACAGCGAGAAAAATGGTGGATGGAAGAAAAAGAAAAATAAATAAAATAGTAATTAGTTAGGTATTTCACTTTTATACATACCTACATAAATATTTACCTTACAATACATACTATACATACAAAACTGAGTTTTATACAGAATTTTAGTTTATAAAAGAACTTTACCCCTACCTTACCTTTACCTTTGTTACCACCCTACTTTGTTTAAGTGGAACTGCTTCAGAACTTTACTTTGTTATTTGGTAATTAACACCTTTGATTTACTGATTGATATAACTGTCCGAGCATATTTTATAGTATTTCCGTCGACGAACACTACATTTAGTTTTTCTTTATTACTTGAACTCGTAATTTTTAAAGTAATAACAAAGTCTTCGAATCAACAAAATTTCTGTGAAAGATGGCGATTTCTCCGCGCCAATCCGCGCGCAGCACTCGCGCATGCGCGATATTTTCACTTTATGCGCGCGCTAAGAAGTAGCTGCTAAACAGCCTAATGTATATTAAAATTATAATGAACTAATTGATCAATGTTTTAAGAGGGTGCATCCGTGCTGAGCTCGCAACGTCGCATTTTTGGTGATTTTTTGCGATTATTTCATAGCAATTGAATGAAAGTATCAAATATCCGTCTGTAGTGCACTTCGTTTTTAGTGTATTAATGTGTACAATGCAATGGTTGACGGTGATGGACTGTTATTTTCGTATTAAAGCGATAAAATACTATATCTCGTTTAATAAGAAAATAAAAGTCCATCACAATGAATTACTGCATTAGACACATTAATACCCTAAAAACGAAGTGCACTACACACGGATATTTGATACTTTCATTCAATTTCTATGAAATAATCGCAAAAAATCACCAAAATTGCGACGTTGCGAGCTCAGCACGGATGCACCCTCTTAAATAAGCAATTTATAGTCACTTTGTAGATAAAAAATAATAATTTGTCGAAATGAAATTTTTATTAATCATCTTTAACCTAAAATAGTTTAATGTTCACGGAACAAACGATAGAAAACGGATCGCGTTTCTGAATGTGATTATGTTTTTTTTTAATCAAATGAAACATTTAGGGGGTCTGATAAAAAGATCTACATTTGAATTTCGCATTATTCCGTCCCTCTCATTCACCTATTAAGTACTATTCGTGTAAGCGGGCCGACAATATACGAAGTTCAAAGTCCTAATTTCTAAGTATATGAGTAGGTGGACAATGATGGTCAGCGCCACGTTCGAATTTCAAAAACCTTTTCCACGCTAGAGGGGAAAAAGCGTTTTTCCACGCAGATTTTGAAGGCGAAAGACAGCCCTTTCGAGCAAGTGAGGTGAAAATATCATTATGTACCTATTCTATGTGACGCAGTGACCTAAAATTTAATTTGACCTTCGATAACGGTCATCTTATTTCTTGCTTCTTACTAAACTTATCTTACTAATATTATAAAGGCGAAAGGTTGTAAATTTGCATGTTTGGATGTTGGTTGCTTTTTCATGACAAAACGGCTAAACCGATTTTATTGAAATTTGTTATAGTGATAGTTACAGTCCCGTTTTAACACATACAATTGTCGTTTAGGACTTAGGATAGTTTTATCCCGGAATATCGTATAGTTCACGCGGGATAGCGATACGCGGATTCATCGCAGACGGAGTCGCTGGCAACAGTTATACTATTAATACATAAATATCTGCTCGCTCAAGTTTAGTGTCCTTGACCTTGGGTAGCTCCAGTGTATCAATCGTCGCAGTGGCCAAGAATCTCTCACAATATGACAACGTGTCGGCTCAAACAAAATTGCCATCGCAGTTTGTTTGCTACTAGCTTTTTCCCGCGACTTCGTCCGCGTAGATTTCATTTATTGACAAATAGCTTTTGGCCACGGCTTCGCTTGTGTGTACCAGGAGTATTTCAATCCCGTTTTTTCCCGTTCCCGTAAGAATTTCGTGAAATGCTCTCTTAATGCTCCCAACACTCCCCAAAGAACCCACTTGCCAAATTTCAGCTTTCTACGACCAGTAAAACGAAAAATCCCGTTTTTTCCCGTTCCCGTGGGAATTTTGGAAATTCCTCTCTTAATGCTTCTTTATACTCTCCAAACAACCTAAATGCCGAATTTCAGCGTTCTACAACCAGTAAAACGAAAAGTTCAGTTTTCCCGTTCTCGTGAGAATTTAAAAAAATGAATTTTTATAGCTTCTCTACACTCTTCAAGCAGCCTACATGCCAAGTTTCAGCTTTCTACGACCAATAAAATGAAAAATCCCGTTTTTTCCCGTACCCGTGGGAATTTTGGAAAGTCCTCTCTTAATACTTCTCTACACTCCCCAAGCAACCTACATTTCGAATTTCAGCTTTCTACAACCAATAAAACAAAAAGTCCCGTTTTTCCCGTACCCGTGGGAATTTCAGGACATTGTCTCTTAGTGCTTCCCTACACTCATCAATCAACCTACATGCAAAGTTTCAGCTTTCTACAACCAGTAAAACGAAAAATCCCGTTTTTCCCGTTCCCGTGGGAATTTTGCAAAGTCCTCTCTAAATGCTTCTTTACACTCCCCAAGCAACCTACATGTCGAATTTCAGCTTTCTACAACCTGCACTGCAGTATAACAAAAAAAACGTTTTTTTCCCGTTCATTTCCGTCAGAATTTTGGGAAATTCTTTCGTAGTGCTCCCCTATACTCCCCAAGGAACCTGAAGGCCAAATTTCAGTTTTCTACGATCATTAAAACGAAAATTCGATCCCGTAGAACTGAATATAAATCTCGTTTTTTCCTTATCCTGTTGGAATTTTCGAAAATTCTTAAAACTGTTTTTTACTATTATAATCACCTACTTCTATGCCAAATTTGAAGTCTAGTAATTATAGTTCATAGGATTTCGTTGAACTGAATATATAAATCCTGTTTTTTCCTTATCCCGTGAGAATTTCCAAAAATCCTGAAATTATTTTCTTAGTTTTGTAATCATCTACTTGTGTACGAAATTTGAAGTCTATATTTATTAAGTATAGTTACTGAGATAGGGTCACTCGGAAACGAATATAATAAATACCGTTTTTTCCCGTTCCCGTGGAAATTTGTGTGTGTGTGTGTGTGTGTGTGTGTGTGTCAGGTAGGTATGTGTGTTGTTGTTTTCGTAATCAGCGACCCGATAAACCGTACAAACAATACTACCCACTATAATATAATAATAATAATACCCACGTTGATTTTCAGACTTTGTCACCCCCTATCCCCTTTTAGGGGTTGAATTTTCAAAAAACCGTAAACAGGTATTTACTCATTTATCGTTAGGATTACTCCTGTGAAGTTTCGAATAAAATAGTCTAACTAATCTTGTTTCCCCATACAAACTTTGGACCCCCATTTAACCCCTTTAGAGGTCGAATTTTGAAAAATCCTTTCTCAGTGCACCCCTAGACCTTATAAGAAACCTACGTGCCAAATTTGGAATCTCAAGAACCAGCGGTTTGGGCTGTGCGTTGATATGTCAGTCAGTCAGTCAGTCAGTCAGTCAGTCAGTCAGTCAGTCAGTCAGTCAATCAGTCAGTCAGTTTCTTCTTTTATATATAAAGAATTATATTATTATTATTATTATTAACATGCATGGCTAGACTGTTAGTGTTAATTATGAGATTATTATAAATATTAACGGTGTACAAAATGTGACACTTTATGTCAGCGTTTCACCCGGGCATATTATAATTTACTGTTGTATTTTCATTTTACTAATTCTCAAAAGTCTAACACCCGTTAGATAGCGAAGTTATCCGAAAGCATCAGATAATTGGATATAATTTCATATCCGTAACTGTAAACGAAGCCAGCATAATATTGTTCATTATATATCACGTTAAGTAAGAATAACTATGTGTTTGAGTACTTAGAAGCGAATATTATTTTTAATCTTTATTTAATTTATTTATTACAAACGCCTGGTGTCTAGTTGTCTGTATATTATTTGAGAAGACAGAAGTAATAAGTTCGAAATTTATATCGTGCTGTGCAGCTTACACTAATAGCCATTAATATGACAGTGAGAGGGACGGTATGATATCAACTTCTGATTTCGAATTGGGGAGTAGACACCCGGAAATTAAACAGAAACTACAATTTACCATCAAAACTTGCTGAAGCCGAAACCGTGGTCATGTCGGACGTTTTTGTCGGATGCTGCTTATTTAGAATTTCATGGAATAAACTACTTAACAATAGGTACTAAAACAGTACTTATAAATGACAATGCACTGCCTTTAGCAATCCAGTACCTGTCACAAGAATATATTATTATTTAAAAGGGTGCTTCAAGTCTGTTTGTTCCGGTCATATTTCGTTGTTTGACGTATTTTATGTACAAAGTTCAAGGTACAGAGGTGCTTGTCATTTAAGTTTAAAAGGACACGAAAACACTGCATATTCCACCCTAAAACTAATATAATTGTTTTTTTTTTATTTGTGATCAAACAAATGATTTTATTTTGCATCGTGATGGGAATCTCCATTGTGTAGCTGTACCTAATATCTGTCCATTACATAGTATAAATCAAAGTCGTTGTCCACCGTCTACGTACGCTTAGATCTTCGATTTTCATCAATAGATATAGAGTAAAGAGGAAGGGGAGTCAAGAAGAAGGTTTCTAGACGTATATAGTTTTGATATAGGTAACCCGCGCGCAAAGCTGGGTCTAGTGGGATGCATAATGGGTAACAGTCGAATTAGATATCTGTATCTTGACCCACCGCAGAACTTTGTCACACTAAGTTTCATAATGGTATTTCCTTGTCAAGCAATGCGGTACCGCTGCATCATTATCTATTAAAAAGTTCCACTGTGGGTAATCCTACTAATATTATAAATGCGAAAGTTTGTGAGTGACGATGTGAGTGTGTATGTTTGTTCCTTCTTCACGCTGAAACGACTGAACGGATGTGGATAAAATTTGGAACGGAGATAACTGGCACCCTAAATTGAAACATAGGCTACTTTTTATCCCGGAAAATTGCATAGTTCCCGCGGGATAGCAATATGTCAATTGCTAATTTTACGCGGACGAAGTCGCGGGCAGAAGCTAGTTATTCAATAAACTCTTGCGTGCTCCTGTGGTACCTACAGACTGTAAAATGTAAAGCAATATAATAGATAGGTAGGAGTATACTAACATAGCGCTCACGCTATAAGTGCATTTCATATGTGCATGTGCGAAGGGCGTCAATAATATATGAGAATTAGTTACCTTCCATGATACATTGCAGCAATATCGACGGTAAACTCTTTTATAGCGTGTCACCAGTCTGTGCCCTATACCTACACATACGATTTGATTGTTACGAAATTTGACGTTTTTAGGGTTCCGTAGTTTCAAACTTGATTTAACTTTATAAAGAGAAAGAGGAATACAACACCTCAATTTAGTCTAAGTATTAAGTAGGTACTCTGACATTAGCCTACTTACCTACGAGTAAACTAGTTTAGACACAATTTTATTTATTAGCTTTCGTAGGCGCAAGGATTTTTTTAACTCTTATCTTTTCAGGTTGTTTACCCAGTCACAGTTTTGCAGCTCTCTGTTAACGATACCTAATAGGTATATCGATATTTAGTGTGTTTGTATCTGACTCTTATGCGAGTAATTTGATTCGATTTCCTGCTTTTGCTTTATGTTTCTATTTTTTTTGTGTTTTCGATTCAGTAGAAGTTGAAAAATATACATTAACAGATAAGGTATATTTCTTTTGTTAATTTCTTTCAATTTTACCCACAGCATGTCAGATTCGTGGTAGTCCATGTACCTACATACATACATCACGTCTTTATCCCTCACGTGGTAGACAGAGTCTAAGGTAACAAGACCTAAAGGCCAACATGGTAGTCCAACTTTAAATATTCATGACTGTCACTCACTGTCCAAGTATTAGCAATGGTACGTACTTAAATTCTGTTATTTTTTACAAACAAATTTAGTTTCCTTGTCAGACTTGGTAAAACCAATGTCTCGTATGAAGGCATCCTTTAATGTTCGTTTTTTTGTCACTATTGTTATACCGGCTGTATTGACACTGACTTTAAAAAGTTTGAAATGACAAGTGTACCAGTAAAAATGACAGCTAAAACCTGAACTGAGTCTCAATTAAGACGTCATGGTAAGGCCCCAGTATTAAAGCTAGGTATCGCGAAAAAAAATACAAACCTACCCATAATGTCATAAAAATAATCTGTGTTGTTAGACATTATTTTAATAAAGCTTGTGTCATAGTCCAGCTTCTGTAACAATTTTAAAACATCGAATAAAGGCCCGATTTAATATCAAAGCGGTTTGTTTAGTCACAGTCACAGTATACCAGTTACCTAAACTTTTTTTTGTGTTCCGCTAAAAATGCCGCTGAGTGTATAATATAATATAAGAAAATCGGCCAGAGGCGTATTCACGAGTAACGAATAAAACACACGTTTCGTGTAACATAATTACGGCAACCCGCTTTAACTTGATTTAATTTTTAATATTTTTTGGTAAGTATTTAGGTAACCTAGTTAGATATATAAACCTATACTTAGGTACTTATTGTTTTTAATCCACATTTTGCCAAAATATATCTAATGTCCATCATTTAACATCAGCAATTAACGCTTAAAAATACGTTCGAATTACAATTTTAATTATTTGTTCTTATTTAACAGGCCAGGGTATTACATACTATAAAAACCACTAGAGACTAGAGAAACAGCGGAACCTTAGTAATAAGGTCCCCTTGGGCACCCTTTGGGTACAGAACCCCAATAAAGTGCTGAATTGAACTCGCACAAGCACTGTGAGAGTGGAAATTCGGCGCGTAGTATGTAGATGGCATACTAGATTTATGCTATGGTCAGGTAATCGGTCCGGTGATTAAAAGCAAATAAGACTGTATTTGCTAACAATTACAGTGGCACTGCGTCAACTTGTATCGCAATGCGTAATAATACACCGGAATGCCTTACATTGGTTTGTGTCATCATTTGAAAGTACCACTTACTCTTTTCTGCGGGCCGTGAAGTCTCGGTGGGTATGCTCTTTCCATAGATAGGGGCAACGGACGGAAACCTCATACTGTAGTGCACGAGATGTATTTACATTTTGATAGCTGTCATCTTACTAGAATTTTTAACATCACAAACTGGGACCTTATCATGACGTGATGCGATTCAATTCAAACTCAGTTCAGGTTTTAGCTGTCATTTTTAGTATGGATCTGACAACGAGCGAACCTAAACTGACCGAGCTTTGCTCTGTTATTTTTGGTACGTTTTCTAAAAATTAAACCTAACTAGATCGATTTATTTCCACCAAAACCGCATAGTAAATTTCATGAAAATTGTTGGAGCAGTTTCCGAGATTCAGATTATATATAATAATATATATACAAGAATGAAAATTATTAGACTCGATTAAAGGTAAACTAGATTGATAAGACAGAAGCGTATATGTAGGTATCGTCAAAGTCATAACGTGACAATACGAAAACTACGTAAGTAGGTATTCAAGTAGTATTTTTTGTAGGTAAGCTTGTTGTTGTTTCTAGTTGGTAAACGAAGTTTTTTTTGGATTTTACCTAATCTTAAAACTTTCATGAATGCGCAGGTATAGGGTTTTTTTATTAGGCAACAGTTATCACACTTTGTTTGCGTGTAAATGACGCCTATATCCCTCACGGGATAGGCAGAGCATCAAAGGGCGTATGTGATGAGAAATATAGCTTTGTCTTACTTAAGGCGCTGTCAACAGCAAATGACCTGGAGCAGCGCCACTCTTCACACATACGGTTCACGTGCCTGTTAGTGAAAGAGAAGAAACTATTCCGGCAGCTTGGCGCGCGTCTAAAATCTTGCAAATAAGACACAAATCATAAGAAATAAAAAAAAGTATGGATTATTTGTGAAATATGACTCGTTAGCCGTTTAGGTATGAATATGTTGACTTTATGTTTTTAATTGCAGACCCATACGTCGAAAAAATAAAGACATAGAACCGTTTAATGATGATTTTAAGACCAATCTTTGCAATTATTTTCTATCGAGCCGATTTTGTTCAATTATGTATCGAGCCCGTCTAGCGTGTTTGAAATATGATGAAAATTAACATTATATATTTTTTGTATTTTTTTTTGTGTGCAGTTTTTCTTAAAAAAGTGTTTAAATAACATCAATTTCAACAAAATTAGGTGTTGTCAGCCTCTTAAGTAGGTAGGTACCTAACTAAAAATTTAAATAAAATTAACTGAAACCATGCATAACCACCAATTAATTACATTAACCATTTAATTAAAGTAACATTTTTTATTATTCTTTTTCATTTGAGGGCTGGGGCGTGTCAATGCTTTCTTCTTCCTTATGACCGTACCTACCTATACAAAGTCGCGCAATCCGTCTTGTCGGTGACGACTCTTGCAAATTGAATCCTTTGTCCTCGCGACCGAATGTAGAATCGGTTTGTATAATTTACAGGCTCTACACTATGGGGAGTGTTCTGAGAAGTTGTTCAATTTAATACCCAGCCGCTGGCTTCCACTATCGCACTTCTCGCCGTAAATTAGAGTTTCATCGTCACCACCTTAATGAATAACATTCTACAACAGTCCGTTTTCTGCTACATTTTTCTTGCCTCGTACTGAGAGGTTGTGAAATCTGCCCCTACCAGTGTTGTTCCCAACTAATAGTTTAGTTTAGTAATTACGACATCGGGGCCTTCAAAAAATAGTTTATTGTCCCCTTAAAGGGTGGCGGTGATTTATCATTGGGTGGCCCGCATGCTCGTGTGCCTTCCTTATTTCATAATAAAAAACCTGTATCTACTCGTGCAAAGCCCGGGGCAGGCCGGGGAGTATTAACAGATTATTGGAGGTAAAATCTATGTGCAAAATCAAGAATTTTGTATGATAAAATACATATATTTTTTAATTTTCAACCTTTTTGGCTGTTTGTGGCGCTAGTGGATTGCCACGCGCCGAAACACCAAAGAAAAAGAAGAAAAAGGCGGCTATTACTATTTACAGTGCACGGTTCAGTTTTTACTCGGATTAAATGTTTTATTTACTATTTTTAAATTAATTGATGTTTATGTTTGGTGCAAACTAATTAGGTAGTGTTAGGGCCTGTCTCACCACTCCTTAACTATCAGTTATCTATGATGATGTCTCTGTCTGTTTCGTAGTAATAAATACAGACGGAATCATAGATAACTGACAGTTAAGGAGAGGTGAGACAAGCCCTTAAGCAGGTACATAATATCACGTACGTTTTTCGCGGGTGTCTGGACATTAATCCCCTTATTCATAAACACTCTGTAGGCTACTGCTAACTTAGCAAGCGTTTGCCCTTATATGTGAAAGGTAAATGTCACAGTGACATATAAGGACAAACGATTGCTAAGTTAGCAAAAGCCTATAGAGCGTTTATAAATAATAAAATAAAAATCATTTATTTCGGACATCGGGATCCATATCGGGTTAGTAACACACCTTAAACACTGTGTTAGTTAATTAGGCTCATAAACTATCAAAGAACGGTGCAGATTAGCCCAGTGCTGTACATAGCGACTGTCCAATCTGCCCGCTATCACGCTCAGGATGCTGTTGGCACTGGCGCGCACTCTGCGGAGCATCGCTGCGGCGCGCTTTCGAACAGTGGCATGAAAGCTGTCAACGCGCGCATCTGCGAACATACCAGATGCACTGCACGAGCAATTTTATGAATAAGGGGATTAGTTTAGCAGTGGCGGTGGCTATCACTGACTCAACACGGACTCAACGGACTTAACGCAGCGCTGTACCTCTGTACTCGTACCGTCTCCACTGTGTATCGAAGCTAGCTGTTAGATTTAATACCTACCTGCACAGGGAACAAAATAAACTATTAATATCTATGTATCGAAGGTTTTATTTAACTCTGACATCTTATTTTGTATTCAATAAATTTATGAAAGTCTACTTGCTTGCATCTCTTTCAATCATATTGCTATAAATTTTACTTTAGTAAAATATCGATTATTGGCTTACTTAAATAAATAAACGCTGAACTAAACTGAACGACGAACAATTTTTTCATCAATATGAGATAGAATCTGTAGCTTAGTTTTATTATCGAACAATAAACTATAGGTATCCGTTCCAAATTTCTGGACAATCGGCTGGATGGTTTTATGGTGAAGAAGCAAACAGACAAGAGAGAAATCATACCAGTTATGCGATATTCGGAATATATACGATATGGAATAGGTACATGATTTTTTATTGTATGGAAATCTGCAACGTCAAATAGAACAAAAAAATATCGCAGATATATGGTATGATGCTGTAGATACCGGGTTATTGACGTACCTACCTAAATAATAGTTATGAAATTATCTTCATCGAAGCTACGCATTTTTTTTTGTTAAAATAACGTCATAAAAGTCCATAGTATGCTGTTACAAAATTCACTCTATTCACAATTTTACCACAATGATCTGGTAAGTAAGTGACTATTACCAATCATTATTTTACACTCATTATCTGTAAAATGTATTTTATTCCATTGCTCAATATTGAAAGCAAATTATTAAAAGCTATATTATTATAAATCATAGTTCATAAAGAATAGCTTCTATTTCATTATATCAATGTATTTAATACTCCAACCGGTTGCAAAGATATTCAACAAAAATAAAAAATATTTTTTTCTGTATAATTTACTATTTGCGGTTACCGATTTATTGTGCGGGAGCGTCATATCCTGTGTTAATAAGTAAATAAAGACTAGTTTCCAAGAAATACGTTAATTATTATTTTGGATAAACTATGATAACAGAGTAGGTACCTATTTAGTTTTGAGAGTAAGACTGACCCAGTGGTCTCAAAATATCCAATGGACTCATTTTAAATGTGTTTATTTTTTATCATTCAATCACTATTATTGCTATCAAGCGCTCTTATGCCTTTCCCGTTAAAACAACACGAATTTCTCGCAATCGTTTTGACAGCGTCCGCGCATCAACTTTTGAGAAGAAAATCCAATAGGTGGGGAAAGTGTTACGACTCTGAAACTATAAGTACAGGGCAGAGTCGCACGCGCCGCAAAGCTCGCCGCTCTCTCGAACCAAAGTCACGGGCGCCCTTAGATTCAAATTGCATAGTAATAAATAGCTTTGAAATAAATGTGCATGTTATGTTAGTGAGTGACCAACATATCTTTTGGATTTAGAGCCGACATCGAGCTTGTGAAAGTTGGTGAGTATTATTTTAAGCTAAGTTTCGTGTTTATATTATGAATGATAATAATAATAATAGAAGAAGATAGATTAAAAGATAATTATTAAAAGATCACATAATTTAAGTAAAATGTGAAAATCTATGCTACAAGAAGTGTTTCTGTGCTTTTGGCCATTAAATAAATCAAATTGTTTATGATTTATAACAAAAAAAAGAAGTTAGATAGAAAATACTTGTATTTTTGTGAAGGTGTTCTATTTTTTTTGTCATTAATTTTCTGACGACTTCAATATAAATTATCGTAACTGACATTTTATGTAAGCTGATATATTTTTTTTATATCGAATGAATGATAAACTAAACTACCTATTGGGGAGAAAAAAATGAAAATGAAAAAGTTTATTGTGTTTCTTACATGATGTTGACAGACGAGGTTGGAGCCTCGCATTAAGCAAAAGTAATGCTTGTGTCGGGAGACACCGCACCTCCATTACAATAAATGGTAGTAATAGTAATCCAAAATATACTAGGACTGAACTAAACTAATCTAACTAATATTTTCTTGAGATTACCGATTTACGGAGACCTACCAAATAACTCCCATATCGTCCCCACGGCGCGGTAGTATGCACAAAACATTTTCCCACCGGGAAAAAAAGGGTTTAGTGCCCAAGGGGCAAAGTGAACCAACGTGATCAAACTGACCAATACTAAGATTCCGCTGCCATTTATCACTTTTCCGTTTCAATTTTCGCATTAGGTACATAGTAATACAGGTAATTTATCATGCACTTTTCGGCGAAGGAAAAACATCGTGAGGAAACCTGCACACATCTGCGAATCAATTCAATTGTGTGTTTGAAGTTTCAGTTACTATGGCCAAATTGTCAGCGCAACTAGCGGCACGTAATGGCAACAAACTGCTCTCTTGCTATTTGACATTGTGCCTATCGCGAACGCGTTGACACTATAAGCTTTGATCGATGCATAACGGTAGGATGGAACCGAAATCAATCGATGATGGTCATGGTGGATCCTAGTTACCTTAATTGGAAAGAATGCCTTTGTGTCCGTCTTTTCAGTCATGAAGCCTAACGGTAATAAAAAAACTAAGAAATATACCATTTAAGTATTATTTTTTTGAATTCGAACTACGCATAGGTACGTAAAGTTGGTGGTTTGCATCATTATCATTAAGTTTTAAAACAACAAATAAACAATAAACATTCATTTTTCTTTGTTCATTGAAATGCTAAATGGACCTCCGCAAAGTAATGCCTGATTCAATAAAATAAAAGATTCAATAAAATATACTTTAATTAGGTACTTTATGACAGCCTACACTTATTCGAGTGCAGTAAATAAATAGTAAGTACCTACAATAAAAAAAAACAATAACGAGTAAGTATATATAACGTTATAAATTGAATTTTACTTAAATTTAAAAAATAATAATTTTACTTAAATTTAAAAAAAATGAATTTTACTTAAATTTAAAAAATAATAATTTTACTTAAATTTTAAAAAATTGAATTTTACTTAAATTTAAAAATTTAAATCCTCTTTTAGGTACATTCTGTAGCGATGCAAATATTAAGAGCAGGGGCCTTACCATGACGTCTTAATGCGATTGAGTTTAGGTTTGCTCGCTGTCAGATTCATACTAAAAATGACAGCTAAAACCTTTACTGAGTCGGAATTAAGACGTCATGGTAAGGCCCCAGGTATTAAATTTAATTTTACTTACTTGGATATTCTAACATCTGTCAGACTCGCATACACATTGCGTATGTGTCCGGGATAAGAATCTCGTATATTTTTTTTTTTTGTTTTCTGAATTATGAAATAGGGGTTCTCGTTCAAATTTAGCCTTTCAATTAGGTGCCTACCTACTAATAAGTGTCTTGGCTGGGTATTGATGAGTTAGTCAGTCAGTTGTTTTTTTTAATATATAATAATTTCTTAAAAATTAAGAAGTGTGAGGTTTAGTTGAAATTAGCTCGTGTGATGAATGACGGTGCAACCGCAGGCGTGCTAGCCCCGATATCGCAGAAGAGCGACCTGTCACCCTTGATCATTTTGTTGTAATTTTCTCTAAATAGATCCCTTTTGCTCATTTGCCTTCCTTCTCGTTTTAAAAAAAGTCACATTGTGATACAAAAGATAAGAAGAAAAATATGAAAGATGGAACAACACAAATCTTTTTAAAATGTAGGACAAACAACGAAAGATGAGTTATAAGGCGCTAAAAAAATTACAGTTGCTTCAGGGAAATCATTCTACGTTTCAGTTGAATAAAATTTATCAAAATAAGTAGCTTATTTTCATGTACCTATAGACAGTGGTGACATGCTGTTCGATGATTCCAGTAATCAGATTTAAAAAAATTCTTCAAATTATTACTCATTTTTCCTGCTTCGTTTTAGAAAGTACATCCCTGTTGAAATTACTATAAAAAAACTTCTAAAATCACAAAAATCTTTGAAACCATAGTAGCGATTGTTTAAAAATTCATATCCATTTTCCAAAGTAACGTTTGAAAACTATGTTTTTTATTTTAATGTAAAGTATCAAGATATATCGATCTTGCTTTAATTTTCCAGCCGTCGTGACCAAGTTGAGTCGCGCCGCAGTATCCGAGTCATTTTTACAAATAACACTAACCGCAGTTATCTTGAAACCTCTAACCTTCGGAATGAGGATACCTACGTCTTTACAACGTCTATTTCAAAGGATCTGGACTAGAACTTTCGAAGATTCTACCAAACATAAATATTTATAGTCTACGTGAAAACATGAGAATATTGAGAATTCTAGCCAGGTACAGGTACCCTTTTATGTGTTGTAAATGTTTCTTGCCAAAACTCATCAGTCTTACGTCATGTACAGTCGGTCGACGAAAATGTTGAGTACCTACTGAAGTATCATCATCATTTCCAGCCTATATACGTCCTACTGTTTGGGCAGGGGCACAGACCTCTCAGGATGAGAAGGCTACTACCGAAGTATACTTTGTTATGAATTCAAACAGAACATACTAGGAAACGCATGAGATTTAAACTTCAGGTAGGTAGCCTATAATACCAACCTAATTTATGTAATTGAAAAAGAAGGTGAATTTTGTACTACAATCTCGGAAAGGAAAATGTTGACTAATTCTCAATTTAGCTGCGTAGGTAATTATATATTTAATTTATACTATTAGAAAATATTTTTAAATTTTTAAACCAGATGTTGCCCGCAGCTTCGCCACCGTTCTATTTATTTTTTCAAAATATTGTTTCAATGAACCTTCTCCTGACGTTTTAAAGAAACAGAGGGAGCGAAAGTTTTAAAAAGTATGATATAAATATTTATGCTTTGCCATAATATTATTTTAAACTAGGTACCTACCTAATCTACATTTTGGAATGAGAAATGAGAACTAATTAATTCCAAAATTTTAAAAACACCTAGCCATTAAATTGTGTGATTTCTCTTTTTTATTGCTAAAGACTGGAAATGTTACGAATAAAGTGACTGGAATTGTATTTGTAGGGTTCCGAATTCAAAACGGAAAAAAGGAACCCTTATAGTTTTACCATGTCTGTCTGTCTGTCTCTCTCTCTCTCTGTGGCTCTATTAAGATACCTAGCTAAGCTGAGCTAAGGCTCAGAGCCCCTTTTTTCTGGTCAACCCCATGGGGTGATATTGTTGGCGAAGAATAGGTCTTTTAAACATTATGCCAAATTCGCTAATATCATTTTTCGATTCAGGGATTTGGGTGTACCTACCTGATTTTGGTCCGGCGCAGACTCGGTCGGTTTTTTAGCTGTCCTGAAGTAAAATTCTGGCATTCCAGAATAGTCTCACTGATTTAACTGGTTCCATTAAAGATAGTTACCTATGCAAACTGCAAGATTTATTCATAACAAAACGTTGATTTCAGAGGTAAAATCAACAAATACCTACTTTCAATCAGCTTACACTGCAAATTGTCTAACAAAGCTGGCAATAATATTACCTAGGTGATGAACTCTAGGCTGCAATGCCTAGCAAACCTTGCTAAATGCTCGAACTGACCTCTTTTGTAAGTTGAATACGTTTTACGACCACGAACATGTTGTAAAATATTTTAAATCATAATGTTGTTGGATTCGTGTACCTACTCACACCAGTCAGGGACACAATTGCCGATTTAGAATAATAAATAAATAAAAGTTATTTATAAACAAACAAAAAACAGGCATGCACTTAGCAACTAATTGGTATACTTCCTACAACTATTATCTACACAAGTACGAGAATTACACTTAAATAATCCATAAGTACAATACCTATGGATTATGAAACGAATGTTCCAATATCTACCTACCTAGCAAATAGGGAATATTCATGATTTTTTCATGGTTTTATTAGTAACCGAACTATACTTATAAGTAACCGAGGTATAGGCTATCGAAGATTTGACTCTATCTCTTTCTAGAAAAACAAAATTTTAATATGGAGTTTAAATGGGCGTCGTAACAAATTACGTCACCATGTCACATCGGATCTCTTTCAAATCGCTGAGTAATTAGTAGTTAAACTCTTAAACTTTCCGTACCTATTTTTTGACTGATATTACTTTGAATTTCACTTAAATTATATAAAAAAAACTTTATAGGTATAAGACTACAACTTTTTTTTTTTTACGTAGTGAAAACTCCTTACGAGTACCCCAGGGCCCGGGGGTTATGTGGGACTCTCTCCCCCGTCCTCTTTCCATATAAGACTATAACTAACCTAACCTAACCTAACCTTTTATAACTTTAAGAGTTATTGTATTGTATTGTATTGTATATAATTTAAGTGAAATTCAAAGTCATCTCTTTTACGATTTTTTTTGAAGTCGGTTAAAAATAACGAAGTTTGTGTTGGATTGTAGGTATGTTTTAACATACATATAATCCATGAAAGACCATGTACAGTTAAAGTTTTACTGATAAAAATTCAAGTGTGTTCCGTTTAATTGTGCACACAGACCATACGCGAATGGTTGTTAGTTGCTTACACAAACTATACTAATACCAGTATCTATACCAAGAACTAAAACCACTGGCCTTTTAAGCACCAAAAGTTTTTTAGTACTCGAAATTGGTTAGCGGTGTCGAATGATGATGGGATGAGAAGACATTTATTTTCTGACCTGATGACTTTATAATTGACGTTGTAACGCATGTAACAGTAAAATGTAAACTGGCATTCAAGCAAAAAACGGGCCAAGTATTGTACTAAACTCAAATGGATTCGATGGTCCACATCACAGTTTTATTATATTCGAGATTCACACTTGGAAGCTACCGGTGTCTTTAGATTAGTCTGCTGACGCTGTGGTTGCTGAGATAATAAGTTATAACTTAGCGTAGATTTACTAAGCCTAATTAGATAATAATCGGGGATTTAACCTACTTAAGTACCCAAGCTTAGCACAACCGTGCTCTCCGACGCGACCTTCTTGAATTTGAAGATTGAAGCGACCACCGGCACATTTTTTGGACCCCTAAGCTTTGCTGTGGATGAAGCAGGAAACCACAAACCATGTCACTTTTTTCACAAAAAAAAAGGCGTTTCTGCCGTTTTTGCTAATACTCTCTTGTGGACAATTTACAAAACATTTTCTGTTCTGAAGCTTAAAACTATTCTCATATATTCTAATCTATTTAGCTTAATACTCCTCTCTTCTTTTCAAAGGTTAACTGGTAGAGATCCCTTATAGGGATAAGGTCGCCTTTGTGCATATCTAATGTATTTTTTTTTGTGTTTTGTGTCTGTTTCTTTATATTTGTACAATAAAGCATTTACTTGCTTACTTACTTACTATTGTTGTGTAAGATGATGGCTACTTGAAGAATTGCTTTTAATGCTATTTAGAAAATGTGTATTTGAAGTAATCTGTGTTTTTACGTGAATTTACGTTAAAATAGCATTAGGCGCTCAGATATTTTAGCCCTCGTTTTCTTTATTGAGTTTACTGAACTCTGTAAGTACTTTATAATAATATCAATCAAATTTTCTTCTCGCCTCAAGGACTAAAATTTGTTACTAAATAGTCTTGTAAATCGGATCAGAAATAATTTCCATTATATTTAATAAGATATTCTGAGTATTCTTATCTCATATTTTTGGAAAATTTGCTCTAGGCAAACAACGTCCTTTTGTTAATGCCTAAATACGTATAAAAAATTGAAATAGAGTTTATTCAGTAAACACCGTTAATCATCGCGCCCTTATCCAAGATTATGAGAATCGAATTGAGAATTTTCAAATTTTAGACCAACATGATTTTAAGCGTGACCACAGCACAATTTGGTAATTTAACTTGTAACGGACGTGGTATCTACATCAGATGAGAGCTCACTGTGCTTTCTTATTCGCGGTCGAGTGGTGACCACATACCGCGCAGTAACTTCGTAACGGGATGCAATACAACTTATAGTAAAATTTGCTACACAGGCATCAAAAAATGGCTCTATTCTCCACTGCCTGACTAGCCTTTCAGCTTTCAGCTTCATGAATTTATGAGAGTGAAATCTCGAACCTGCTTTCGGTAGAATGATAAATGATAAATATCTGACGTTTGAGCTTGGGCTAATAGCATAAATACATGTGTGAAGGAAGATAGCATAGATAGTTAAAAGATAGCAAGGAGAGAGCGAACACGAGAATAATGTACGTCTACTCACCACCATTTGTTAATCATATTTTTAAGCAACTAAAAAAAAAGTCAAATGACCACTCAGTAATCACAAAACAATAAAATAGAACCGAATTGCTAACCTCCTTCTTTTTTTTGAAGTCGGTTAAAATGTACACTGATTGCCTTTAAATACGGCCAGGATAAGTGTGAACTTCTTCCCGGAGATAAATAAATAAAAGAAATATTTATTTACCAATACACGAAGAAAAATACATTAACAAAGCATTAGGTACGAAGTATTAGGTAAATAGGAGAGGAGACTCAGCAGGCATGCTGGTTTTCAGCCTCCAACCTGATTAAAAACTAACTTAAAATCTAACTAAGCTAAGGTAAAGAAGGAAGGTATTTATTTAACAAAAATAAAATAGGTAGTTTGGTACCTATATCAAAAACAATCGGAACACTCAGTTGGAACACTTCACAGAATAGTGTTTGTGCTTGATCTGAGCCGAAAAAGACTTACCTTATGTAAATAAGTAGATTGAAATGTGATACTTGTGTTCATTTGAGATCGTTTCAATTTCGTCAAGATAACGTATAAGAAAATGAATACTTACCTATTTTTCGAATAAAAGCAAAATACGAATTTGAGAAAAGAAATATGGTGTTCGTTATATATTTTTATCAACTCTAAAGCACAGCAGCTGCAGGAAATTATGCTAGCATTGCAGCGCTTGCGGGAAAAAGTTGAGGCTGAAAAAAAAAATATTACTCTCACTGTTTCTTCGAGAGTAGGTATGCAAAGGTAACATTCACCATGGTACTACCTGAGGAGTGAATGAACTGCTCTATCTGCTGTGGGGTGTGACGGTGTACAATTTTCGTTGTGCACTTGGCACAGTTCGGGCAACCGGTCGGCCAACCGCGTTGGCGCGTCTTTCAGTGAAAGTGCCGGTTTATTAACAAAAGCCATGTCGAGGTCAAGCGCAGAACAGGTTCCGTTCTTAGAATTTACTTTTCCTTTGACGGAAGTAAAAGTTGGCAAATCTTTTAGATGTTCAAAGGCACATATGTTGTCGTTAAACACGCCGGATGTTTGTATTAAATGAATATGGATCCATCTTAAGTGGTTTTATAATAAGAAAAGTTACGAAACAAACTTTATCTGTTCTATACTGAATCATGGGTTCTTTGACTGTACAAATCGTTACAAATTTAGTCAAAATAAAGCTTAGTTTGTCAAAAAGTCAGGCCAAGAGTACCAGAAACTGAGGAGCATGTATCGAGAGATAGTAGAATGTGGATGAAGCGAAAGAGGTATTTCAGGATCGTAGAAGTGGAACAAAGTACCTAGTCTCTGCCTACCCTTGTGGGAAAGAAGCGTAATGGTATGTATGTAGCTTAGGTTCCTAGACATGAGTTCGATATTTAAAAATCATATTTAGTAGGCAATGCTTAAACTTTTACTATACATATATACAAAAACCAACTCTAAATTTAAGTGAAACACTGTATCAAACTTGATGCCAAAATTTACTTTAAGGGAATAGCGTCTGTGATAAAGAACTAGAACTGTGACTAGCAGTTTTCTGCTCATTTTATTTCAATAAATTGGTCAGTGGGTCGCGCAGTGGGCAACGTATTGAATTCAAAGCTTATTGTTAAAGGTATCAGCAAAACATTGGGACCCGTCTGGCCAGTTTTTTATATAATTTGTGCTAATGTCAGACGGTACTTGCTACGGGGTCTCTCTCCAGTGATATCGACATGTGAAAGTGTAGTCGCCGTCTCTCTTCTGCATAGTTAGAGCTTTCTAATATAATTCTCAGCTGTTTTATGAGTTCACTAACATTTCATAATATTTTATAAGTCAACGCTCGAATATCGGTATAAGTATAATATTTACTTACTTTTGATAACATTTTGCATGTAGAGTAGAACTTTGAAAATACTTTCGGGACCAATTATGTTTTTCAGAGAAACGTTTTTTTTTTTGGCTGCTTATAAGAATATATCTCGTTTAATAAGAAAATTTTACTCCATCACGATTTATTATTGCATTGATTTTTTTTTATTTTTAAACATGCCATTTGAACAAACTATTCGAGCACCATGTTTAGGCGCACATAATAGTACATTATGATACAAGTGTGCTATGTTGATCATTACACACGAGGCATGATTGTACGCGCGAGCGGAGCGAGCGCGTTAATGGGCCGAGTGTGGTAATGATCAATGCACACGCGTTTCATACGACGTTTTTCAACACATTTGCGAGGAAAAACAAAAAGAAATTCTTAATAAGTAAGTATAAAAAAACTTTACTTTACCTTTGTTGCCAAACATTGCTTAACTGGAGGCTTTAGAACTTTTCTTTGTCATTTGGCAACACCTTGGATTTCTTACTGACATAACCTGCCCGAACATATTTTAGTATTTCCGACGACGGACACTATTTACATTTAGTTTTTCTTTATTATTTCAACTAGTAATTTTTAAACTAATAACAAGGTAAAAATAATCAACAAAATCTGTGAGTGTGAAAGATGGCGGCAGACATCATTTGTCCGCGCCAATCCGCGCGCAGCACTCACGCATGGGCGCTGTGCACTTTGCACGCGGGCGACGAGGCACTGACAAGACTGCTAAACAGCCTAATATTAAAATAGTAATAAAATAATTAATCATTGTCTTAAATATGCAAATTATGGTCACTTTTCAGATAAAAATTAATACTTTGTCGAAATTAACTGTTTATTTATCTTCTTTAACCTAATATAGTTTAATATTCACGAAAATATTCCTTGTTCCTATACATAACTGAACTATTTGCTGAGATTAAAAAAAAGTTTACATTACCGCACTCGTGCGGTAATAATATTACGGCACTTGTGCGTAATAAGCTGAATTATGAGCTTAAATGCGGTGCAATAAGACTCAATTTACGAGCAACTGTGTTGAAAATATAGTACCATATTTTTTTTAATGTCGCCACGTAAGTATGGTTACAGAGTCTAGTGGTGGTTGGCAGTATGTAAATTTTCCTTGGTCAGTTTAATGTCAGTAAGCACATTTTTAAAGTTAGAGCAGTGGGCAATAATGGTTTTTCTTAGGTTTTACATACATTCTAGAAACTTCATGTCTTCATTAATTTCCGAGCATAAGAGAACGTACTTACTGTATTACTGTACCCGCTTACTGGTCCTGCTCCAAGTGAAATCTATAGCTACTATAAAGATCCGTTGTTTGGCTGCTGTACATTGTGACCAGTGATTTAAAATTTTATTGTTAGTGAACACTTGACATCTGGTACCTATTCTAATATGTACCTATGACAAATGCACTTGATAGTAGAGTGGAACTAGACATGGTGCCGGAGTTTTTAGGTCGCGGTTTCGATTCTCACAAGATGCATAATTAAAGAAATTAGTCACGGGCACTGACTGAAGGTAGAGTCTTTAAAGTGTGTCAGTTTCGCGGATCTCGGAGAATTCCTTGTCAACATTTTCTTTGTCTATGTTGAGAGATTTGAAATGAGATTAATTAATTGAAAAACCGAGATGCTGTGTTATTCATTGGTAAATAACTGTTTTATAATAAACTAGCTTCTGCCCGCGACTTCGTCCGCGTATAGATTGAAGAACTGATGTTGATAGTTATATTATGTAATAATTAGGTATTTACGTTGCGACTCTAGGCAGCTACGACCTATGAAATTTTTCGAGATAAAAAGTAGCCACACATCGGCTATAATGTAAGGTACCAGCTATCTTCGTTCCAAATTTTATTCAAATCCGTACAGCCGTTTGCGCGCGAAGAAGCAACAAACTTACACACACTCACAAACTTTCGCCTTTACAATATTAGTGTGAAAGTGATATAGTGTGATGGCCGTACAACAATAGCATAAAACAACACATTTTTCTCTCGACGTGTCTATTCAATTCACCCTCGCCGTACCGGCTCGTGTGGCTATATGAACGTCTCGGGTAAAATTGCTTGTTTCATGCTCTTGTTGTACAGTCTAATTTCAAAATTTTCACGATTTAAAATTTTTAAGTTTAATTTTACTGTTGCAGGAGACAATCAGCCCGTTATTATTTGATATTAATTTCAACTCGATACCTAGATAATTTTGCAAATATTGAACCAAAAATAAACACTACAACACCACAGCACTATAAACCAAAAATAAGGTTCCATATTGTTTATTTTCAGATATTCACAATGACGACTGGCAGTTCCCTGGCACTCGCCGGGTCTTACTTCGCCGCTAAGAATAAGAGCGTAGACGATAACATGACAGCACCCGTCACAAGGATAACTGGCAAGAGAAGAGACCACGAGTAAGTTTCTTGATCAATTTTTTACTGGCTTTTATTTTAACTTGTCATGTTTGTTTTTGACATCGCCGTATAGATACTACGTCCATTCATCGCCCACTGGACCCTGTTTCATATAGCTACAAGTTAAAATTTACAAGCGGAAGTCTCTATCTAACAAATAGGGTCAAAAAGAGACTTCCGCTTGTAAATTGTAACTTGTATAAATTGTAGCTTTATGAAATAGGGCCCTGGGCCCCGTTTTTCGAAGCTTATTAGACTAACAATATTAGTGTTTTGTTTCATTCTTTCGTTTAATTTACGAGACAAAACACTAATATTATTAGTCTAACAAGCTTCGAGAAACGGGGCCCTGGTGGAATTGACATGGTTTGCTGGATGAAGGATGGGTAACAATGCAAGTACGGTTAGCAAATACTATAATGTTTTTTTTTTTACGAAATGCTATATTATTTTAAGGTGTTAAATATATACCCAATTTTAAAAACAAATCTGTGAGTGACCAACATTGACGGGCTCCTCTCATAAAAAAGAAGAAATTAAATGAGTGCGCCACTATCTATGTAACCAGCACATTTTTGATGTAAGATGCTTGAATGTGAATGTGAATATCAATAATTTAATTTTTTTGGTTATTCACATCCGTCTTGTACTTTTTTATGTGGAAGTCTAACTGAGTTTATCGATACACAAAATACTCGTTATTCAATTTGTCATCAAAAACGTAGCAAACAGACAGGTTTATACAACGTTTTATTTTAATGTTTTGCAAGATAAAAAAATCAAAGTTTAATTTGATTTGCTTAAATAATAACTAACGTAATTGACATTAAAATGGGTATGGCAAATAAGTATTTTAATTAATAAAAAACACACTTCAGTTGCACAAGACGTTGGACGGAACAGTTTATTTAAAAGGTGTCACAGATAAAAACAACTTTCTTACAGCTAATGTCAAACTTAATGCTACTTGAAGATATAAATCAACAGGTTAACCAACATAAGTAAAGTACAGTATTAAACAATGGTATTTTGTGCTATTTGTAAGCGCTATTGTTCACTCTGTTAAATATCTCCTCATCCTTTTACTTTTTTATATATATAACAATAATAGTTAAATCACTTCATCGTGTCAGCCGATAGACGTCCACTGCTGGACATAGACCTCCCCCAAGGTTCTCCTCTTGAGCCGGTCCTGTGCCTACCGCATCCACCGCGATCCCGCGATCCTGATCAGATCGTCGCTCTATCTTGTTGGAGGCCTACCAACAGCTTTTCTCCCGGTCCGCGAACGCCATTCGAGAACCTTCTGACCCCATTGGCCATCGGTCGAGTTAAATCACTTAATCATTTAAATATCCTAGCATTAAATAAACAATTAGAAATTGACGTGAACGTAGGTACTAAATACAAGGCTAGCTCAAATGTGTAGTTGTTTACATATATTTGCTTGGGTAAATTTCCATTCCCATGTTCGTAGTGCGTACCTAATGCAGTCAATATTATCGTTGGCTTAAGTTAGGTTTCCAAATGCACTGGCAAATAGATCGGTACAATCACGGGTATAATAGGAATACGTTGTTTCAGTTCCCACGCAGTCCTAGTGCGGATTCGAAACTTTACACACCATTGAATAGCTTCACAGGTTTTTGTAGGTGTTTTCGTTCACCGAAAAACTCATGATAAATTTCAAACACCCCTTAGTATGTGAAAATGAAGTCGGTTAAAAAAAACTTGCTTTCTAGTCTCGTTTGTTTCAAATAATACCAATCTTAGTGATTACAATAAGATTTTTGTTGATGAATAAATCAATCTAAATCTATCTAAATCTAATCAATAAAAATATAAAAATATAGCCTTCAATTTGATACTCCTTCCTCCTTATCATACACATACGAGTGGTTAATGTACTTATGTTGCGTAATTTCTTAATTCGATGTCAACGGTAAATGCTTTTTAGGATTGTATTCTTTAGGTGTTTGTATGAAAACACACTTTCAAATAGTTTTACGTACCTAACCTTTGTTCGCTAGTAATCTCAAATAGGTAGTCAATTATTTTACGATTGAAAACTCAAATAGGTAGTCAATTATTTGATGATTCGCAAGTTTCAACTAAACACTTTCACGCGCTCCAAAAAGGGTCTTAACAGACAGACTGACAACAAAGTGATCATATAAAGGTTCCAATTGAGGTACGGAATGCTAAAAATTAAATATGATGACGATGAAACACACTTGCCTACTAACAGCCTGCCCATATTATATTATTTCGAAATGAAGAGCCGACTAGAAAGCTGTACTTTCCTCGGCCAAGTTTAGTCATAGACATTCAATTTTAGGCCATTAATTTAGTAGTGCCGTATAATATTGTGGCTTCTATGAATGCGCTCGCCAAGTCATTTAATGCCTGTCACGGTTTCCCTTCCACTTCCAACGCTCAGGTTTCGCAGTTTTCGCAAGCAAGAAAATGTGAGCATGAAGCATTGCATTGCGGTGCTTTATCTATACATTTAAGCTCTTTAGTCTGTAATCCAGCAATGTAACACCGCCGCGCGATGTTGTCGAGTAAATATGGCTTTAAAGAAAGTGTCGTTTCGTTTCAGATGGCAGATCGTGTGGAGAAACGTCTTAGCGTTTGTTTACTTGCACGCCGGACTGCTGTATGGCTTTTACCTTGTATTTACGGGAAGAGCCAAGTTTTGGACGCCTGTATTCGGTAAGTGCTGACATTTCACATTTTACAGCTCGCAGATGAGTACTCGACCTTATTGTAACGTGTCTATTTCGATCTTGGTGTGTAATGTGTTATTTGGTTTTGTGCAGCGGTGACTTTCATGCTACTGTCAGCCATGGGAGTGACTGCGGGCGCGCATCGCCTGTGGGCGCACCGTGCATACAAGGCGCGCTGGCCGCTACGACTCATCCTAGCTCTGCTGCAGACTATGGCCTTCCAGAACCACATCTACGAATGGGTTCGAGATCATAGGTATGTAATTTAGTACAAGTACTTACAGTGCAAATAATAAGAGGATCAAGACCGGAGATCGAACACAGAGCAGCTTCATAGTCAGGTTGTCTAATAAAATCACTAGGCTAACCGGTCGTAATTAGGAATAAATTTTCAACAAAATGTAAATTTATCGTATTTTACATCCATTTTCAATGTTATTTTCATCGGTTTTGCTTCACATGTGAGACTCCAGTGTGTGCGGCGAAGCTCCTATACTAAATGTTTTTCTGATTTCACGGACTCGACGATACTTTAAAGAGTGCTCTTAAACTGCTTTTTGCTGGAAAAGTGGAGAGCTTCCATTCTATGCCTTTGCGACGACTGCGCTCGCAAATATACACATTATCCGCCAACTTTTCTATACAGGATGACACATTTAGATCGGGAAAGCAACGGGCAAGTCTGTAACTATAAGATATGTTGTAAAATGATTCTTGCTTTGTATTTAACTAATAAATATTGTTTATTAAGACATTGAAAACAAAACAGAAATCGTCACAGGAGCCAAAGCCCTTCGGACCATAGATAATACAGTGTTGCCAACAAGTTACAAAAAGATCTGTTTTTGGGAACCATGCCATCAATTTTAGAGACGAGACCAACTTACTTCAACATTTTTGATTTAAATTCCGTTTGGCTACATGCGGTGCGACACTCGAGTACCTACCACTGTACCTAATCAGGTATTTGTTTGGGCAAAGATATCTTTGACGATAGGACCAATTAAGACCGAATTATGACACGCAACAGGAAATTATGTCGACTAGCGTCTGCCACTCAAATACAGGTCCGTGAATAATCTGTTCGAAAAACGGAGCCACCTAATTATTTTGATATGATTATATCATACTTTCTTTTATTACCGGCTTCGCTGGCCTGAACCGTCAGATCGGGCGGTCAAAATTATGGGTTATTGTTACTGAATACACATGGATGATCACAAAATTACGTGGAAATTCCCAAATTTCATGTACTATTTAGACTTGAACGTTCGGTTGTTATTTCAAAACTCCAACTAGTATACATTACATACCTCCATATACCATTTTACCGTCACTGTTATCTAATTCAAAGTTAGCGGTTAAAATGATTTCTTGTCTCATATTAATATAATAGGTAGGTACGTAAAATGTTTCAAATATTGTATAGACTACGATAATTACTTAATCTATTCATATATATAATCTAATCTAACTATATATATATATATATATATATATACTTTCGCATTTATAATATTATATATATATATATATAATATTATAAATGCGAAAGTATGGATCGATGGATGGATGGATGGATGGATGGATATTTGTTTGTTACTCAATCACGCCAGAACGGCCCAACGGATTTGGATGAAATTTGGCACATAGATAGAGAAAAGTCTGAAATAGCAAATAGGCTACTTTTTAGCCCGAAAAATTGCGTGGTTCCCGCGGGGTAGCGATAAACGAATTCTTTGCAGACGAAGTCGCTGGAAACAGGTAGTTTATAATAAAGCTGAAGAGGTTCGAAAGTCTGTACATGGAAAATATTTAAAAAGAATCGATAACAGAACACGTTCCAACAGTTTTTAGATTTTTTTCTGTTTAAATCTGTTTGTCTGTATATTTGCGAACACATTATTTGAAAACGGCTGAACGTATTTTGTTGCAAACTTTACTAATCTGCTGAGAAAATCACCGGCCAAATAGGCTACTTTTTATCCCTGAAAATTGCAAAGTTCTCGCAGAATAGCGATAAAAATCTAAAAAGTCGCAGCTGCCTAGAGTCGAATCGCAACGTAAATAAATATTTCTTCAGTAGGTATCATAGAGGCGCACTAAGGAGGGATTTTAAATCCTAAATAAAAAAAGGATTCTTAACATCATGTTTTTTTACGAACTTCAAATTAAAATGCAATTGCCGTCAGTTACTGAATAAGAAAAAAAATGGTACCTGTACCTGAATATCAATTCCTGTAATTCAAAGTCACCGTGAATAATATTATCCTCAGGCAATTATATCCTATCTCAGAGCAAGCAAATTATTATCATAATATTCTGCCTAACCTGTTACCTTATTCATAAAAAGTGAAATCATTTATGGCGATATCCGTCGTAGACTTTCGCTTTCCGATGTGATGATACCTACATTAACAGACGTCTTGTGGAGTCCGATTTTCGAAAGAGCAACACTCGAAAGTGGTGAAAAATTGTGCTGAAATTCTTATTTTGTAACTTTCCAGGGTACATCACAAGTTTACAGAAACCGATGCGGACCCCCATAACGCAAAGCGTGGCTTCTTCTTCTCCCACATAGGGTGGCTGATGGTCAGGAAACACAAAGAAGTGTTCGAGAAAGGAGCCGCTATCGACATGTCGGACCTTGAATCGGACCCTATTGTCATGTTCCAGAAAAAGTAAGTGGATGTTACTCGATTAAGAAGAAGTAGTACTGAAAAAACATTTACTTACCTTGCAACTCCGATACCATCCTACTAATATAAATGCGAAAGTTTGTGAGGCTGGATGGATGGATGGATGTGACGATGTGAGTGTGTATGTTTGTTCCTTCTTCACGCTGGACCGACTGAACGGATTTGAATAAAATTTGGAAAGGACATAGCTGGTACCCTAGATTAACACACAGGCTACTTTTTATCCCGCAAAATTGCGTACTTAGTTCCCACGGGATGTCGATAAACATGTCAAAGGTCGTAGCTGCCTAGAGTCGCGACGTTAATAATTATTGCAGAATATACTATCAACATTAGTTTTTAAGTCTAATTCTACGCGGACGAAGTCACGGGAAGAAGCTAATTATTCATAATAATTATCTGTGGTAGTGGAGTAGCAAAGTAAATTATTTTTGTACATTAATATAGACCCCGTAAAGTAGCGTCTGATTCAATCAATTAGAAATACTACTATAAATTTACATGTATATATACTTTGATCCTCGGACCTACCTACATTAAAGTGAATAACCAAACTATTCGGATACGTTACGTTAATACTATATTAAGTACTTATTCTGTGGGTACCGTGTCAATTTTTGAATACTTCACTGGCACATTTCCGCCGAAAATATCTTTATTCCATCGAGAGAGAGAGAGAGAGAAGAGAGAGAAACATTTATTTACACACATTCGATACACTGAGATATAAAACAAGGAGAAATACAATATACTAAGGAATAGTACCGATATGGTGTAAATCGGGTACGATCTTTCAATTATTCGAATCTGAATCGGACATTTATTTCGCTTCGCTTACTTATTAAACGTTAAACATTACCGCCGGGTGCCAACATAGCGAGACTGAGAGATTTAGGCAAACTCAACTTTGATCAAGCAAATCTAAGTTCAGACGTTTTACAAAACAAACAAGATAGGTTGATTTGCGTCATCAGTCCATCTTAATTGAAACTAGAGCTTTATCTCGACTTTTCTGCGGTGGATTTAGACTAAAAAAACAGAGCTAAAGCTAGGACAAGAGCATTCTTTGTTGATCTTTTAGTGTAAACGAAAACTGTTTTCAGAGTTTACACCAAAATAGCAACGCGCAAAAATAAGAACCAAGAACTAGAATTTTTACACAGTAGCAGTGTTACACATTACAAAAAAGTTAAACACGTGTCTAAATTATTTAATCAACCTTAATTCAATGGATTAATTTTTAGACACGCTTTCAACGTATGATTAACTTTTTTGTAATAACACCGTAGATGTTTAAATCAGCCGAAAGAATAATGCTCATGCTCACGAAGAACGCTTTGAAGAGAGCACTTCAGGGAACGAGCACGTCTGAACACGCAAGAACGCTCTAAGCAAATTTAAAATCCGTGGAATATTTAGATTTGTTTTGTTAATGTTTTATAATAATGTAAGTATTTAAAAGTTAATGATTTTTAAAAACACATGCCAAAATTGCTTTCCTTCTTTCTCATGCTAAAAAAAACGCAATATAGTGCTGTGTTACGTCTAGTGAGCGAGCAAGCGAAGGATTCTATGATTGAAGAGGTCGCGAGGGTTTCAAGGTACGAGACACTATAGTTATTTGTGTCACAAGGGAGCAAAATTATGTATTTACTTACGGCGAGGGCGCTACATTGAATCCAGACCAGCGTTAACGCCCAAGATAAAAATAACTTTGCTCCCGATTGGCTCATACAACTTTTCAAATCGAACATTAAAAAACTTGAAAGATTTCTAAACATAGGTAATTAAAGAGCTACCAGCATAGAAAATGGCGTGGTTTCACAATTAACAACTTCAGAAAATTGCATTAGGTACCAAAAATAAACAATTTACATAGAAATTAAATTAAAAAATAAAAATTATTCAATAGTTTGTTTACAGTTTCAAAAGTACAAACAATTATGAACACCGTCAGTAAATGTATCGGTTGTCACTCATTTGGTGTACGTTTTGGCGACATCTAACTTACATGACAGTGGCTGGCGAGGTTGCCATGGTGTCCTGATGAGGCAGGGCTCTAAGACAACACTACATTTTCCAGGACGTACCTGGTGGTGATGCCAATCCTTTGCTTCCTGTTGCCGTCGTGGATACCCGTGTATATGTGGGGCGAGGACCCGTGGACGTCGTGGTACGTGGCTTCTATCTGGCGCTACACCATGTCACTCAACTTCACGTGGCTCGTCAACTCCGCCGCCCACATCTGGGGGAACAAGCCTTTTGACAAGTAAGACTCATTTTTACGCATTTTTATCAATAAACAGTACAGAAAATTTAAGAGCCTATTTATTTTTTAAATTTAAGCTTTTGATGCACATTTACGGTCAAGATATTTTACAGTGTTTATATTGGCCGCTTAACATTAAACACATAACAACAATTTAAATTAAAGACATATCGACGCTTGAAAGGAGAAATGTCATAAGCGACACAATGGTAACTTTACAGGAGAGCCAAAAAACCGCGCAATTTTTTGAAAAAAATTCATTATAATTCTATTTATTAACTTATTTTAGAAAATCAACTTTGTTTATGATCATAGTGGTGTTCTCTATATAATGTGTTTAATACATTACCCAAAAAAGTATTATATCAGGATTTAGTGTCGCTTACGCAAATTGGTCCCAAAAACAGCAGGGGGTAAAATGATCTAACCAAATTATGTGACGAAAAATTAATCGATTAAAAGAGTCTAACCGGAAAAATGTTTTGAAAGATAATTAAGAGAAACTATCCAATCGCAAACATTTCAAATTTAATATCACGGTTATATTATACAAAAGTCACTATGGCCCAGAAATTTAATCAAGATAAATAATCTAACTGCAATGAGCGACAATTTTAAATTTCAAAATATTTGATCTAACCTTAAATTTACCTCTCATTTTATTTCTTTTCTACATTAATCACCACCAGAATTTTATTTTAGTCATTAATAAAAGAAGTAAATGTAACGCCAGTTAGGAAAATAAATTTTTAATAAAAGAAAACAAAACTAGATGTAGGTACTTCACCTTTCAAAGAAAATACAAAAAAATAAAATTACTACACAATCATCAGAGATCAAAATATAGTTATAATAATATAAATAATATAATACTTAATTATTAAACAACTTGTCGACCACTGTCGGGAAAAGTATGCTTGAAGTGTGTTTGGAGTGGAATCTTTGTGTTACAAACACAATGTTTGCACATAAAAAGATCCATATGTACACCAGGGAAGAAGGAAGTGCGAAGAGTATGATTGATTTTGTGATCGTGGATGAAAGATTGAGGGTTAAAGTCAGGGACACTCGTGCATACCGCGGAGTCGGCATCCATACAGACCACCACCTGGTGATATGCCGAATTCAAAATTATTCAAGAAATGTAAGAGAAAAGTACAAGGATGAATTAAAAAGTCGATTTTGTGATGTAGATGAGATAGAAAAGGTGTGGACGGCATTTCAGGAAGGAGTTGTGAATGTTGCTACTGAGGTGTGTGGGGAGTGCAAAAGGGGAAAAGGAAGAAAGAAGAGGAACGTATGGATGGATTCTGAAGTACAACAGGTGGTGCGAGAAAAGAAGAAGGCATGGTTGGATTGGTTAGCGAAAAAGGCTAATCAAAGAATACAAAAGGTGACGGATGAAGAAGTATGTAAAGCGAAAGACGTATACAAAAAAGTGAAAGGATTAGTAAAGACGACTTGTGACAGTAAGAAGGAAGAATATAAGGATAGTTTTGATAGGAGGCTTTCTGATGACTTCCGGACAAATATAAAGATGTTCTGGAAGTCTATAAAGACAGCCCGTAGCAAGACACAGCCTCGGAGCTGAGTGAAATCAGAAGCCAGGATGGGAGTGTTATAAAAGAAGAAGAGTGTGTGTTAAAAAGATGGAAGCAATATTTTGAAAGTTTGTTTGAAAGAGCAGAAGAAGCAGTGCAAGTACCGGCTCATGCCGTAGAGATGAGTGAAAGTAGTCAGGAAAATGAGATAGGTATGGGTCTCTATCGTTTGCCCGAATTCCATATGCCATAAATGTATTGTTTGAAAAAATTACGGTTTCAGAGAAAAAAAGGATTATGGCAAATGATCATTATGGCAAACATTACATTATAGCATTTGAAATTCGGGCAAAAGAGGGGCTCCGGATAGGTATAGATGAAATTGTGAACGCCATGAAAAGAATGAAGTTAGGAAAGTCTGCAGTTTGAAGTTTGAAGTTATGATAGGGTGTCGGTCGAAATGCTGAGAGCCGGTGAAGGCGTGGTAGTTAGTCAGTTGTGCCACCTTTTCAACTTGTGTTGGACGAACGGTCGGGTACCAGAGGATTGGTGCAAGGCCGTGATTGTGCCGCTGTACAAGGGAAAGGGGTCACAACTAGACTGCAAAAACTACCGCGGAATAAACCTTCTGAGCGTCGTCGGCAAACTGGATGCAAAGGTATTGATTGAAACAATTATAATAGAGACCGATGAGAAAATATGGGATGTAAAAGCGGGTTTTAGAAAGGGATTGGGATGCACGGATCAAGTCTTCTCCTTGCGGCGTATAACCGAAATTTAACGTTCTATGAGGATTCTAGTGCTTGTGTGAGGATAAACGGGGCGTACACTGAATGGTTTAGCATCGAAAAAGGTGTTAGATAAGGATGTGTTGCGTCACCGTGGCTGTTCAACCTATTCATGGATACGTGCCTGAATGATTTGAAAGAGAATGACTGTGGACTAAGGATGAACGAGTTAACCATCAAATGCCTCCTATACGCCGACGACCAAGTGTTGTTAGCATCGTCGGAGGAGGAGTTGCAAAGGATGGCTAACATTTTATGTGGGGCATTGGAAAGGAAAGGTATGAAAGTTAATGTGAGCAAGGCAAAAGCTATGGTATTCGAAAAAGACGATAGCATGACAGAATGTGAGATTATGATTGCGGGTGAGAAAGTAGAACAGGTAAAAGAGTTTGTATATCTGGGCTCGGCTTTTACGACAGATGGAAAGTGTGAAGGAGATATTGAAAGAAGAGTGAATGCAGCAAACATGGTCAATGGAGCGCTGCGCGCCTTTGTGAGTAGTAAGAAGGTGAAAAAGAAGGTGCGTCTGGCTGTTCACAGAGAGGTGCTCGTTTCAACACTAATGTACGGTAGCGAAAGTTGGGTATGGCAAAAGAAGCATGAAAGTAAAATAAATGCAGTAGAAATGAGAGCGTTAAGAAGTATGGAAGGTGTATCACTGAAAGATAGAATAAGGAATAGTGTGATAAGGGAACGTGCTGGTGTGAAAGAAGATATAGTGACTAGGATAGAAAAAAGTATGCTTAGTTGGTTTGGTCACGTAGAGAGGATGGATGAAAGAAGATTAACTAAACAGATTTACATGGGGTGTGTGAATGGCTGCGTTGGGAGGGGAAGGCCTAGATGGACGTTCCGTGATCAAATAGGGGACGTTTTGGAAAAAGGCCAGTACCCGAAACCGACGAGCATGTATAAAGAGATTGATGAATGTGGATGAAGCGAAAGAGGTATGTCAGGATCGTAGCAAGTTGAACAAACTAGTCTCTGCCTACCCCTGTGGGAAAGAGGCGTGACGATATGTATGTATGTATATCGACTACAAACATTTTTTGTCACAAACATAATCACAAATTAAATTGGTCACTCCAGACCTAATCACACTCATAATATGAGATCTTCACTTTCTTCGTGTTCGCATATGCAGCATCCATATCCCGGCGCTTTTCAAGGCCACTATCTAAAATTCGCATTTTTCAATGCATTATTCACCTAAAAGTAAAAGAGTTTACAATAATACACAACGAAATCATTGGTACAAAATATTTATACCGTAAATCATTAGCATTTATGTGTGAAATTACTTAAGATGTAGTACAGCTCGATCAATTATGCCTACCTACACGTCCCGAAGCGTACTGAATTTATTTAGATGGCGTTTGTGTGGTACACACGTTTCGGCGGACGGTGCGTATGCAACACCTAAAATATTTTAGATGGGTAATAACAGACTTTTTTTAATGCGCTCTATTGATATAAATACGTTCTGTTTTAGAAACATGTATAGAAAAAGTTATCTAACAACTAGCTCGAATACAAATTATGTGTTTTTTAAAACGATCTACTCAACCTCCTAGTTTATATTTATATCCAGGTAAAAAGGAATAAGCGACAGTAGTGTTTAAAAATTATTGCAAGTAAAGGAGGATAAGCGACATGATTATCGAAACTAATATCAGTTAAAAGGCGATAACCTACAATAGTGCGGATAGTAACATTTAGGTTATTTGATCTAAGCCATTTTTTGTTTTTATGTAGATACAGGTAAAATGATATAATGTAAATAAAAATACGTTATACGATGAGGTAAAAAAATATAACCGGCAAATGGAAGGAAAGTCGTAAAAAGCCAAACCGTATAAGGTACATTGTCTAAAAAATCATTTTATCTAATCTCCAAAATTCAGAAATTTAAAAAAAAAGACGTCGTTTAGTAAAAAAAATAGGTCGGTGTCTCTAAAAATCACCGATGGGATAAGCGACACGAAAGTCGTCATACGCACACGAGACCTAGCCCATTCGACGCGGAAAAATCTGCTGATTTCAACGATATATATAACTCAATATCACAAAAAATGTCGCTTATGACATTTCTCCTTTCAAGCGTCGATATGTATGTTATGTTATGTATGTATAACGTATTGTACTTACATAAAACACATGAAAAAGATGAATAAAGGACAACACAAAATAAAGGATAAAAACAAGATAAGGATAAGGATAGGGCAAGATAATTAAAGGGGGTCCCCATACTTGTTATTTCTGCGGTTTTTAGGGTTCCGTACCTCTAAAGGAAAAAAGGATCCCTTACCTATAAGATCACTTCGTTGTCCGTCTGTCTGTTTGTTTGTCCGTCAAGGCCCTTTTTGTCAGGAACGCGTATAGATATAAAACTTAAATTGATATCAAATACTGAGGTCTGCGGTTACTTGGAGCTGTGATAAAATTAAACCTCTGATTCAACTCAATCAAAAGATACAGTCATTAGAAAAGGTGTTTCCATACAAATTGCCGAGATCGAAATACCTATGGTAGAGGTATACTTTCAGTTGTCCTAGAAATTTGAAATTTTGTATGAATATGAAAGTAGCTCTTAAAGCACAACTAATGAAAATCTAAAAATCTGAATTGTTGATGTCTGTCTGTCTATGTAAGTAACCAATATAAAATGACCTCATACCGCATACTTTTTCTTAAGAGCAGGGCTCTGCTAACGCTGCATTTTATAATAACTTGGCGAATTTCCACGGAACCCTCGGTGCGCGAGTCCAACTCGCACTTGGCCGGTTTTTTTAATGGGTCAGTAGGCTTATTGTCTAATTCGCTCGCAATCGCCATCGCCTTCATTTTGACAGTTCATGTATGGGCTGACAATTAGCATTGGAATCAGCTAGCTGTCACATTCATACAAGAACTGTCAAAATGAAAACGATGGAGATTGCGAGCGAGTTAGACAATAAGCCTACCTTGTGTTGAGAAGAGCGGGCCTACAGATTATGGTCGAGCATTGGTTATCGAACCCATTCGCGCTTTCTCAAAGGCAAGTGAAAGGCGGTAACCCTTTTTATGAAAATTATTAACTGTACATACTCGGCACAACAGGCTCGGAGTATTACGAACTACTTGGAAAGTAAACCATTGGTTAATGTTCTTTTAACTTAAACCTTCGTCATCAAATAATTGTACCGGAGCGGGTTGTGTTTAATATTTTTTTGACACGTAACTAGGTATTAGTGTGATTTTGTAAGTTAGAATTCCCATTTATAGTTTCCTGCATAAAAATTTCCAGTCGCCTTTTCTACAGTCATTTAGCAGAATTTTATATTCACATAGTTCCTTGTTTGTGGTTTTTTACGGAAATAAATTGGTATTTTTGCCCATGTCTAATTTTAGCATAGGTACATTCCAAACCTGTAACTCAAATAAGTCTTAAAAAAAAATCAATGGATGCGATTCTAAATAGCCTAAAACTAAATTGTCTAATTTTATGCGTTGTCATTTGATTATTACAGCCGCTCATAGAATAGCAAAGGGGGATTTAACGACGCCTAAATAAAATTAGGAATTTTAGCGGCCGCTGTAGAATCGGGTCCATGTGTGCCTAGCAACAGACTATCAATCAACATGTAGAAAGTAATAAATGCTTTATGTGAAAACGAGACTATCCAAAGATGAGATCGTATAGGTAGCTGATGATGAGATCATTTTCAGATACTTTTCGCTAGCTAAAGTCCTCTTGCAAATTTGTCATGTCGATGTCAAGTTGTCATAAGACATTAATTATTTATTTTTTAAATATTCGTGTCGATTGTATTGGATTACAATATTTGATAAGTATGTGTTAAGACTTTTGTTGCTATTTCAGAAACATAGGCGCCACGGACAACATCTCGGTAGCGGTCTTTGCCCTCGGTGAGGGATGGCATAACTACCACCACATTTTCCCTTGGGACTACAAAGCGGCTGAGCTGGGCAATTACAGAACCAACCTTTCTACAGCTGTCATCGACTTGGCCGCCAAATACGGTAGGTCATTACTCATTACTGACTGACCATCAAAACTGACCGAAACTACTAAGCCCTTTCTTGTTCATAAAAAGTTGCCAACACACTACCGAAAAGTGACAGAGAAAATCATTTAGCAGTAGCATAAAAGCGCAAGAACAGATTTTGGGAAAATTTCACGAGATAATAGAGTTATTTTTAGCATAATAAAAGATAACAGGGATAATAAAGTTGTACAGGGGGAGCTAAGCCTCGGAACCCAGCTAGCGATTGTAAAATTCTGTACTAATTAACGTCACTGCTTTGTTTCATTCAACGAGCATGTTTCAAACAGTTTCTTTCAATGTTTCCAAATAAAACCACTCAATTGAGAATGCAGAGTGGGAACCTCTAACCAATTGTACAATTGTAGTGTTAAATTTAGTGTGACCAAATTCCTTTAAAAATTTCAACAGTTAATTTGTAAGATTTGAGAAGTTTGCGCATAAACATTATTCAAATCGTGTACCTATTTGCAAAAGGTTGTTTTGATTCAACTTTCCCAGATTAAGGATAACAATGCTCGGAGATGTTGAATACTTCGTCAGACAAGCACATTTAATTATTAAATTTCGTGTTTCATTTGTTTAAATAGTTTTGTTTGCGTTTTAAGGTTGGGCGTATGACTTAAAGACAGTATCGACTCAGATGATCTTGAACAGAGTGGCAAGAACTGGCGACGGGTCTCATCCATCTGTGCGCGACGCTGGCCAGCAGCTAGAGAATTCCGATGACGACCACCACCATCCGGAGAACCCTGTGTGGGGCTGGACCGATGCAGACATTTCCGACGAAGACCGAAAACTCGTTGAAATAACGCACAAAACAGACGAAAAAGATGATTAGATAATACATGTAGGAACATAATGTACACATGTCATAGAATTGCGTGCGCATTCTAGAATTATTTTTTATATTTCGATGTTTTAGAAATTAATTGAAAAATTCTTTCAAATGGTGAATTTTATTTATAATGTTGGCACGTAAGTCATGACGAAATGAAGAGGTTTTTTACCTCGCAAAGGAAGGATATTTGCTGATTAATTAATTGACGTATAAGTTTGATAAAATATCCAGTAATTAATTAAGGTGCTTTCCAGTGATGGTAGTCTACCTCTTCGTATCATACTATAAAAAAAAAATTAAAGTGTGTGTGTGTACAAAAATAATTAAGTTTAAACTATTGTAATGTGATATGTTTGTTTGATTTTCATATTGCGGAAGTCGTGAAATAGGGAAGAAAGTGGGGCAAAACGCATAAGTATGTAATTTTTATTTATTTTCGTTTACCTTTATTAGCTTTACCTTTTAGTTATTATTATAATAAAATTCCTCTTTGTGGCGGCTGTAAGGCTTGGTTCAATGTCTGTTATAATTACGATTTAGGTGAAAGACTGTTATCCCAGTTATTTTATAATTTTTTAAGTGGCATGTTAAGTGTAATTGGTAAGTAAAAATAGAAAAAAGCGGGTAACGTAAATGCAGGAATAAATTTGGAATTTACAGAATGTGATCGAGAATCTTACAAAATAATTTATAGAGTTGAATAATTTACTAAAATGGAAGTCTTGACCCAAGTATTTAAAAATGTTTACATACTTACCTAGTTAATTTATTTCAATTGTTTGCTCATTATTTAATTATATTATTGTAGTCATGTAACACAATCCCTAGTAGGTTTTAGATGATTACCTATTATTAAAAGAAAAATGGTGTGATACCAAGTGTTATATTTATTGAATCCCTAAAATTAAATTTCAGCGTCAATTCTTTCAATATTCTATATTAAAGACGCTCATTCCCTTAAAACCATAATTGCAAAATACCAAATTGCCACCATACGAGTACCTGCCAATTAAAATATCAGATTCCCAGTATACCATACTTTCTTTATATTGTGTTCGTTTTTTTATCAGTTTTATTATAATAGGTACTGTTAATGTTTTCAAGACACCATGTTCCCTATAAAACCATATAGGTACCCAAAATATCAAATTTCGAAATCATCTCTACGTAAGCACTGAAACACTTGACAAACCAGATTCGAAAAACACAATTTCCTCAAAACCACTTGATGACTTGATCTCACCTAAGCGTCATCATGTACTTACCTAATACTTGATTTTTCAAATAGCAGATTTCCGTTAAACCAGATTTTAGAAATACCAGATTTCCGAACACTAGATCTTGCCTGCCTACTAAGATTTCTTGCCATAATATTTTACCACCCTGTCAGGCCCCTCTTCTCCACTGGGCACTATGGGCACGTGCCCAGGGCCCCGCGATCGAATGGGGCCCCCTAGTTCCTGCCAGATTACCAAATGATAACCGATATTTAGGTCATAGGGGCCCCATGATCCTAATGTGCCCAGGGCCTCAAATAGGGCCGGCATAGGTAGGTAATTGATTTGACAGATTCTAGTAGTATTTGCTAACTAACAATAAAATGTTTATAATAATTGGTTTTATTGTCTTTCAATGCCTATGTTATCAACTAAGCTAAATATCTAGTCTTTTAGGAATTTAGGCATTCAGAAATCAAGTCTTGTGTTGGGAATTCAATAAATTGGCTATCTTGTATATTGAGTATTTATCGTACCTATAGATAAAGGAAGTACTTAGGTGTTTCAAGTATATTGTATTTTGCGAGCCTAGTGTTTTCATTATGTGGTATTCGATTTGAAATGGAACATAGTGTTGGTATTGAGAACAAGTTGCTTTGGCAATCCGATATATAAAGAAACACTACTGTGTTGTTTCCTACTGGAAACAAGAAAGTGTGGTATATTGGGAATTTGACATTTTAGAAATCGGGTAAATCGGCTGCCCTACGTAGAAATCAAGTAACTCATTTTCAACAAATTTTACAGGAGAGCAGAAACTAGTATTTTATTAATTTATCCTAAAAATCCGACCAAAAAGTACATGTTAAGAATGTTGAATCATTTAATATGGAACGGTTAACATAATTTTTAGTTTTTTGTTTTGTTTTTATGTTTACTTTAATTTTTAAAAGCCAAAACGGTTTTCTACTTAGAACAAAATGCTGCATACGCGGGTTGTATTCTAAGTAAAAACAAGTAACTTGAGATGCTTGATTTCAGTTTTGGTTTACTATTTCGATCGCTTTGGTAAATACAAGTAATTTACAGGTCAATCTCATAATAAAAAGAAAAATAAGTTCGAGCGATTTGATCTATTATGTATCGTTCGACACTTATGTAATCAAAAACAGGTCACCGAGCATTATATTAAATACTAGCAGCCCGTGGTTTCGTCTGCGCAGAATTCGTGTCGCTGTTATAATGAAACGAGTAGATATTCAATTTTTCGGGATTAAAAATAGCCGTCGTCCATTATGTTTCAACTATCTTCTTGTCAAAGCTCATGAAAATCGGTACAGCGATTTTACCATGAAGAAACAGAATATAGACAGAGTGAAAGAGTTACTTCCGCGTCTATAATACTAGATAGATGGATTATAAAGCGAGTTAGCTATCTAAATTAACAACTTCGCCTTCATCAATTATATTACTCATTTGAGTTTGAGTTTTCAGGTAATTTAATCCAAAATTGTTGACGATTTTTCGAAATTATTGGCACTAACTTGTTTATAATTTATTTTTTCTTTGCAATTTTTGTGCCTCTACCAGTCGAAAGATAATATTTTTTTAGCAGTTCGTGCACTACGTATTTTTTTCTAAGAACTCTATAACATTGTACTCTTCTTGAAATTTGTTTTTATATAGCAATGTTCTCTCTCCGTTTCTTTTAATTTGAAAAATAACAAACTGTCGTTTTTTAGGATTATTAGGAGTCTCTGGTATATTTACTGGTGAACGTGGCTGAATGGTATGAGCTATTGATGAGCTGATTGACAAATTATTAGTTTCTTCACTATGCTGAACTTGGTTTCTGTCCGTAAGGCCAAAGTACCTAGTCATTTTCAGGAAGCATTGGCTCAGTGTATAATCTGTATTTTCAATACTGTTCTCAACATAGCTGTTATCACTTTGGTTAGTCACAGAATTTAGGTTATTCGTTTGACAAATCCAAATTCAGTAATTCATCTATAGATTCGGTAATTCTTATTAAGCTCCATAATTCTGTAATATCAACTAACGATAAACTCGGTTCCAAAATATCTTCCGACTGTATTAAGTTTTCTTCAAATTTAGCAAAATTTGTACTGTAAATAAAAAATAACCACATAAATAGTCCATAATGGCCACATATTGAAATACCTAAGTATTATACCTATTATCCTGAAGTAGGTGGGTATAAACATTCTAAGCTGAAAATGTTGTTAAAATTATAAGGTAATTATTCTAATTCATAAAAACGCTAATTCTTAACAAGCTCTCAAAACATTTATTTATTATAATAAAAATTTGGTTTGGAAATATTTACCAGTCATTATCCTTATTTAAACACGGTGCATAGACACACAATTCGTTTTGACCTGTTGTGAGCATCAGTCTGAGGCTGCTGATCTTTATACCTTTTCATAATGTAGCGTCACATGCATCTACCTACTTTCGCTTCTCTATATGAGTAAACTTGCTACATAATTTGTTAAAAAAAGGTATTTTAATAATCAATAAAAAATATCTACGCTGTATTAGTATGAGATACTCGTGTTTACGTCTTGATTGGTTCATAACACTGGCGTCAACTTCTACGTTTAAACCAAGTATCTCATAAAACTATTTGAATTACAAGTATCTCAATTCAAGATGCTTGTTTTTAACGATGGCACCAGGGATATACTTGATTTTAGCGTAAAAAAGACGTCGTAAAATAGATACTTGGATTAAATAATAGCCCATAATTTGTAAAATATAAGTTATTTTTAGGAAATTCTTTCAGTGAAATACACCTTTTGGCTGGGTGATTCAAAATATCAAATAAAAAAAAAATGCATAATTTTGAGATACTTGATTTCTGCGTAGGGCAGCCGAAATGTGTAATCTAGTATTTTGCAATTATGATATTTAGGGTATGAGCGGTTGAAAATACTTAAAAAAAATAGTTGGGTGTACCCATTAAAATAAACAAATTGAGAACGTCCTCTTTTTTTAAAAATCGGATACCTAAAAACGTACCTAATATTAGGTACCGACTTATGCGTTAAGGAACAAAGTGAGATAAGAATTATAGTAACTTAGTAAATATCTTAAAAAATAAACACAGATGCTGAGAGGACAAACGGTTATTTCTCTTAATTGTTTTGTTTTGTTCAGACTTTTTGAGCCATTTTATTTAAGCTACCTTATTGGATGGTCAATTACGAATCTTTGTATAATAAACTGCCGTTAGAAAAGATCGGCTCTAAAGTAACTCTGTCGAGACTGAAAAATTGGATAGCTTTCGGCGCGTATTTAAAAAAAACAAGCTTTATTCCTTTCATATAAAAGTATCATACGGCTCAAATCGTGTCAAAAAATGATCTTGTCTATAATCCGACAGATTTGCAATAAACGATTCTATTCTATAGGTACCTATATTCACTGCCATGGACTGACACTTTCGGTATGGTCAGTTTTTAGGGAATTTTAAATAGTAATGTAAACTAGTGAATTCAACAAAGAATGAATGATATATTGAAATTAATTTGCTTTATAATGAATTTTCAAGGTGGGTTTTATAGGGTGAAAGTTGGCCAGGTACCTGTAAATGTGTATAAAAATTTACAAAAAATACTGGTCGTAAACCTCTCATTTTAGTCACGCATTGTCATGTAGGTATTTCCATAGAAAAAAACAAGAGCCAAATTCTGTGTAGGTATGATCCAGATGATTTAACACTTTAACATTTCACAAAAAGCATTTCTCAACTGTATACCTCAGAAAAACACATAATTGGTCTATAAATAGAAACATACCAGGAAAATTTTGTTCCGTATCTTACAGCAATTATTGAAAAAATGTGACCCTTTCTTTGGAAGTGATTTGACTCAATGTCATTTAATAACATTTGATTTCGATTTTTCGAACGAGTTCTAAAGTTACAATAAACCAACAAAACCTTTGGTAAAACCTTTACTTTTACATATAAAAACGTAAATGCGGCAAGTTTAAGCATCACTTCAAATACCGGTGGATATAAATTGTTTAAAATAACTAATTACTTAAAATATTTTTTATTATTGATTAATATAATAGTTAACAAAAAAATAAATATTATGACTAGCTGTGCTGTCATAAATTTTCATACTCATTTGCGTAACTAATCACCATAAGTACTTACTCGTAGAAATGACAAAATGTTTAACTAAGTAATCGTGAACTGATTAAGATTTTATACACTTTTTTAACTTAAATTTTCTAGTAAGTAGGTACTTACCTAGTACCTAAGTGTCCTTTCTGCGTATGATCATTTCTGTGTATGGTGATAAAATCAGTAGTAGGTACCTTCCTGTAACTGCTTCGCGATCAGTCGCAAGCACTACAGATTTGTTGTTTTTGAGCATTGAAAATTTAACGAAATATCTCCTGCTAATCTACATAGGTCTGTATCAGTGGCGTGGCGTCCGTAGAACTCGATTCCTACCGGCTTGCCTATTTTAAGACAGTTGGGTACTTTATTGTGCAGAATTATAGGAAAAGGCTAGTTAAATTCCCTTTGGCTTGCCTTCTGATATACTTCACGCCGCGCCACTGGTCTGTATACTAAAATTATAAGAGGAAAGATTCGTATTTTTGCAAAGTTTAGAATCATATAATTTACTTAATATTACCTCTAAGAAAAATCTTTCTTCTCTTGCAAGGTTTCAGTTTAAAGAAATTTTTCGCAGGCGGCAGATGAAGTCGCGAGAAAAAGTTAGTTCAATTTAAAATACTCTTAATGCCATAAGACTTGAAACGTTACGTAAAACATATTTTTACATATTCCTATTCTATCGATTCTTTCTACGTTTCCTTATCCCGTTTCTTCCGTTCTTGTAACCAAGAATATTAACAAATTTAGTTTTGCCACCAAAATAGTCTTTCATCAACGCGGTGTTGCTTGGTATATCTTCTACATTGTCAAAATCTTCACCAAAAACTTCTTGGTGATCATTGTCAAATGCTTGATTAAATCTATTGTCGTTATCATCAAAGTTCGACTCATATACGTCATGTAACTGTGTCTCTTGCTCATGAAGCTGTGGTTTCTTCTTTCTCCATCCTGCATTGACATATACCACTTTCTTCTCATATGTCTCACTAAAAGCATTGTTCCTTAAAAGTGTGAAAACTGCTCCCGACAGTGCCATGTTATTGAGCATGCCCACTGCGACCACCATCATCTTCAGGGCTGGTAAGACGAATGGCAAGATGGCTGACATGATGAGCCCCGGTATAAGAAGAAAAGGAACAATTCTGTAAAACGTTTTTCTCAGCTTCTTCGACGAGCTGCGGCCATATTTTGTTTCGTTATCTGTAAAAATAACAAGATTGAGTTGAATTATTTTAGTCTACAAGACAGAGTTTTCTCTTAATTTTTAATACCTATCCAATAAACATAATAATAAGTTTCTTAATATCTAAAGTTGGCACATCTATTTTTATGTTTTACATGAAATAATAATCCAAGTCAAATCTGCGTAAAAGCTTTTCTATCTGTACCATCTACCGCGTGAGTTTTTTACTAAGCGATATTTTATCGCCAAGCGCCATCTGTTTGAATGATGTGACTGTGCGACACTGTTACAAACTGAATTTAATTTAATTTCTAACGGTTAAAGCCGTTAAAAAAAATCAAGGAGTAAAATTCTTGATTCATTTGATACTTCTATTTTTAGCCTTCAATTAACATAAGAACAGGCTTCGCGCAGCGCGTCTTCCAAATATATAATTCATAAGTGTCCGATTACGGCAGCATAATGGATTTTAATATGGAAAGATTTCTGTTTCCAATTTAACATAAACACCTCGTTTAATTTCACGTAATGCATTGGGTAGAACAAGTTATGGGAAAGTTTCAATTTCCAGGCTTCGCCTCCCAACACAACTAACTTTCCATTGACATTACATTACACCCGAACGATTTTGAGTCCTTTATATATGTAACTACACCGTGTCTCAAAATTGATCTAGAATACTAAAAGAATACTTCAACATCCATACATTTTAAGCCCCTGTAAGTATTATGTTTTCAAGAATTTTCTAATAGTGGTTGGAACTTTTGGAAGGGATTCGGACAATAATGTTCAAAATGTAAGACGTCAATAATAGGAGATTTCATTCTGAATAAAAAATTACGAAGAAATCTGCTAAAATATTGTAGAACTATACTAGTGAGAAAAAATAACAGCTAGCTTTTCGTACAAATTTTATTTTTGCTCGTCAGTGTATTTATTTACCTTTCTCTTAATGTGCCTTAATGATGGGGTGGATGATTTTTTACTTAAATGTTTTATACTTAACTTAACTACCTACCTAACTCAATGTTATTTAAGGTAGGTACCGAACATTACTTTTTTTTAAACTTTATCAAAAGGGCTGCCCCCATGAAAATTTACTTCACGATAATACATCAGATATTTTTAACGCTAAATTAAAACAGGCTTAATGAAAATGTTAAGGCCTGCCTACGTATAATGTTTGTCGTTTTGCCCATCAAAAGCTTGACCACTAAGTTTTGGAAAGCCCTTTGTAAACAATCCAGCTGTAATTAATTTATTCATCCCGGTTGAACGGAATTCGATATAAAAATCCACGTTGAAATGCCTAAACAAATAAGAATTAACATTTAACTTACCTGAATAAACATCAACATTGAGGGTGCCGTTTTTTTTCGACTTCAGCTCAAACGTGTATCCGGGAATGAGATTAAATCTCAACGAGCGATATTGTAAAAGTTTTTCTGCACCAAAGCAAAGTTGTGAATAAATTTGTTCACTGGAACTGTTGCTATACTTCTTCCATGGAAATCGTTCAATATCTTCAGTTAGATTGAAGCGGGTTTCTTGTTGTTTAGGGAGGATATCTGCGGCATTGGTGGCGCGCCAGGCGCTTAGTGCTTGTAGGCATTTTGTAGGACCGAGGGTTTGACTGCATGCCACTAGGTTTTCAACCGGAGTGCCATCGATGTGCAGTGCAGCGAGCAGAGACCGCGGTAAATAATCGAGCGGAGCCGCGCTGAGTGCGTAAGCGCAACTTGGCCACACGGCGAGTGTGAGAATGGTAACGAAAGCGCGCATCGCTGTAGACTGAGCGGCAAGATAAGTCGGTCGCCCGCACTACTCGCACCACTTGGAAGGGACGATTTAGCGGCCACTGCCGTTCTGAAACGAGTCAACGAATTGATAGAGTTGCGAATTATGAATGGTATTCACTTATTTCACATCCCTAATACTCATCACTACCAATGTAGTGTGTGTTTCTTTAAAATTATATCCTTATTGAATTAAGTTTAAGTCCGACACATATTTCATTTTTTGCTTTCTTTCCCTAATCAAATTAATTAAGTCACATCCTAAATAGTTTGCATAGCAGGAAGTGGCCTGTATTGCCAAAAGCGAGCACACGCATTAGCATACGGTGGTCACGGACGAGGTGTCGCGCCGCGCCGGTGCGCCCGCGCCGATCGGATTTCTCTACAACCGGTACGTGCTGCGACTTTGGAATCCTCACGTTTAATTGCCGAAGTAAAGAAATTTAATCAATTCAACGTTTTTCCGGTGTTCAGAGAACCGAGAATACGAACATTTGAGTAAGCTGAAGGAGCCAATTTTCGATCTGTTAATTATAAAAATAAAAAAACACTACGAGCAAATAAATACTCCAATAGTTGCAGTCGTTTGGAAGTTACGCGCACATACATTTCGGCGATTAATTTTATTTATATAGAATTAGCGCACAATAAAATTAATACCAACACAAGGGTTTTTATGTATACAGTACATACACGTGAAGGGTTGACGGTCTAGCCGAAAAATATTGAAAATCTGAGCGAATTCCGTGTGCAATTAAATCCCAATGAAACTAAAAAATGAAGAATGAAATCATGAAAACTTATGTTACCTAAAGAAGTCTGTATATTTAATACAGTATTTTGGTAGGGATGTAAGACAGAGCTAAAAAAAAATTGGAACAACGTTTTGACTTCAACTCTTTTTTTCAGCGACACCGGTACTTACAAACCTTCTCCAACATACAGTTTGGGTATTCCACTACGAGATTTTGTTTTCCCCTCAAAATACCTGACTAGATATATATCTAGATACATATTAAAATGCTTTGTCCTGAACAGAGGCGTCTCTAGCCCTTGTGGCGCCCTTGTGCAACCAGTGCCCTGGCGCCATAACACGGGCGCAGGGTCATTGAGAGCGACGGCGCCGCGAGCGACGCATCTTTGGAGGTGTCGCATTAGGTGGTACCTATGTCACTTTGACGTTACGACGTTATCTATGCGGACGAAATCGCGGGCAAAAGTTAGTTGTACATACGTATTCATAAAATATGGCAGAACTTCTAAACTTACCTATTAAAAGTGTTGATATCTCCAATTTATAAGTGAGTGACAAATTTATGAGTGACGCCTTTAGGTCTTGTTATCTTAGGCTCTGTCTACCCCGTAAGGGATAAAGACGTGATTTATGTGTAAGTATGTATGTAAAAGTGACTCTATATTGAAACATAAAATATCTATTGTAGGTATATTTGTAAATTTGATGAACTGTAACTTAATTAAGTTGGATGAACACAAAATATTTACCTTGCTACTCCGCTACTTACGTGCAAGATAACCAAGCCTGTGCAAAATATATGGGATCCCTCCATTTCCCATAATTTCATTTGTACTAATTTCATTTGCCATAATGGTCACTGGCTATAACCTTCAATTGCCCTAATATCACATGCCATAATTTTCGAATGCCATAATAATCAAACGTCATAATGTTCAACATCCCTAATATTAGATACCATAATATCACTTTCCATAACTTTCAAAATCACTAATATTTCATGCCATAACAATCATTTGTCATAATAAGGAAAATACAGATCCAGACTGTTGAAATTTACTGCTACCGAAACACGGTAGGTTCGTTAGGTTTTTTGCGACCCTCAGAGCAGAAATAGAAGCATCTCTAAGGGCTCGGGGGGCTCGGGTGGCGAAGCCCCCCTCAATTGCCACATGACTGGTCATTTAATATAATTATAGGTTAGGTTAGGTTAGAATGGTGTCAAGGCGCGAAGCGCCAAAACTAGGCGGAATAGGAGCTCCGCGAAGCGGAGCTCCGTCGACTTCGCCTCAGTCATTCAGTTCATATTTATATTTGTTTTCTAGACATCAATCAAAATTCTGGGTTTTTTATGGCAAATAATTATTATGGCGTTTGAATTTTATGGCAAATGATTTTAGGACAATTGATAATAGGAAAAATGAAATTTATGGCAAACGTATCGTTATGGCACCTGAAAATTATGGCAAATGAAAATATGGCTAATGATCATTATGGCATATATATCGTTATGGAATATAAAATTATGGCAACTGAAATTCGGGCATGTGAAATTAGTTCCTATGAAATTCGGGCAAACAATAGAGAACCAAAATATATACGTTTTGCATGCAAGCCATCCCACCACTACTGCCACACAAAACGCACACAAATCCCACAAACTTAATTAATCCTATCACCACACAAACACTGACGCGCGTTTCGATCCCTCTACGGGATCATTCTCAAAGTCAGAGCACAACCGATGCACATGCGAACCAATTTTTAAATCTACAAATAAACTAAATGTACCCACATTCGTATATTTCCAAACTACCCTCTTATTTATAATCTTTATTAGAGGGGTCCGGATCACTACCCCCGCTATACTCGCTAATCCTTGCTTGTTCCGGCGTGTAGAGTATGTATGTATAACTCTTTCTTTAGAGTAAGACAGCTGGTGAAATTACTGGCACAAGAGGTATTCTATCCTAGCCCTCTAGACTGGCAACGCATTTGCAATCCTCTAGTGTTGCGTGTGTCCATGGGAGGTGGTGCTGGCTTATCCACGTGACGCTGGGTGACCCACGTGCTCGTTTGCCTTTTGTGGTATAAAAAAAGAAGCACCGACCAAGTAATCTGCCTAATTACCGTAAATGGTGCGAGCAATTTTGTAGAAAAAAGTAACGCTACACGTATTTGCAAGATAGTTAGCTACGTTACTTATACAATTAACGATGCCAAATTACCGTAATACTGAGATTAAAACAAAAAAAAAACGCCTGATTCAATAAAATATTTAAAACAAATGGGGAAATATTCTCAGGGCTCCGATTTTTGAAAGCACATCACTCGAAAGTACCACTCGAAAGTGGTATAAATCTGTTTATATCTTCAAAATTACGGCTCTAATCAAATTTTTGACTAACCCACATGATTAATGAGAGCCGTAGGTATCTTCTAAGCTACTCGTATTTCAAATTCAGCGCAATTTTTCATCACTTTCGAGCGGTATTTTTACACATGTGCTTTCAAAAATCGGGCCCCTGGTCAGTTATATTATTCACCCTAATCTCTGAGAGAGAGCGGGTAGCGTAATTGCAATATTCTTTACCTGGTGTAAAAAAAAAATGATGCAACCAAAGTATTTTTATTATTTTTGGCAAATCGAATTAAAACACTTACCCCTTATTCATAATCGCTCTGTAGGCTTCTACTAATTTAGCAACCGTTTGTCCTTATCTGTGAAAGGTAAATGTCAATGTGGCAGATAAGGACAAACGATTGTTAAGTTTCCAGATTAAAGATAAATCGACATGAAGCTGGCTCAATTAAAAGACCATATTAAAAAAAAATTGCAGATGCTTAGAGACCGTTTATAAATAAGGGGGTCAATGTGTGCACTGTAGGTGTACCTACCCTATTAACGGAAACAGAACCACAGCGCAAATAGCGCAATATAGCAAGTTAAATAAGTATGGAGTTGCTTAGTTCTATTCCCGCACAGTTGGAAAAAGTCCATCGAAAGTCTGTGAATGAAAATCTAAGGAATCATGTTATCGATACGGCTAGCAACCCATTACTATTTCGATTCCCCTTTCTACCTATATGAGAGAGAGAGAGAGAAACATTTATTTACACACATTCGATACACTGAGATATAAAACAAGGAGAAATACAATATACTAAGGAATAGTACCAATATGGTGTAAAATGGATCCCACTCAGCATAATGTTGCGGCAAGCCGCAACGCTGTTTTTTTAGTGGGACCCTATATATCTCTCCCACAGTCTTCTAAACAAGGTCTTTAGGTATTATTACCTAGGCTCTAACTACGCCGTAAGGGATGAAGACGCTATTTATGTATGTATGTAAGTAAATAAGGGGACGTTCATAGAGGACGTCAGTCTGCTGATGATGATGATGATGATGAAGTAAATATTATTCATTGGTCGTTGTATTTTCATAAGCCCGTTCCTGTCCTGTTCTTAGTTGAGTGTAAGTCATCGTATATACCTAAGTAGAATATAATTTTTGTATTTTTTTTTTATAAGCCTTTTTTATTCCGAATTCGCTACAATTTCGGTAAGTAATTACATGTTGTTGTTGTTAGTCTTTTTTTTTTTTTTTTTTATTAAATTGTCGCGAAATTCGGCGTGCCTCATGGCATAGGCCTCCTCCGTGTATTGGAGGGTTTGGGCTATAGTTCCCACGCGCGCCCAGTGCGGATTGGGAACTTAACACACACCATTGAATTTCTTCGCAGATGTGTGCAGGTTTCCTCACGATGTTTTCCTTCACCGAAAAGCTCATGGCAAATTACAAATGTAATTTTCGCACATAAATTCCGAAAAATTCAGAGAAAAAAAAGCCGTGGTAGCCTAGTGGTTTGATCTGTGGCCTCTCAAGCAGAGCGTCGTGGGTTCAAATCCCGGGCTCGAACCTCTGAATAATTTTGATAACTTGAGCGTTATTCTTACAAAAAAAGCCGTGGTAGCCTAGTGGTTTGACCTGTTGGCCTCTCAAGCAGAGGGTCGCGGGTTCGAATCCCGGACTCGGACCTCTGAGTTTTTCGGAATTTATGTGCGAAATTACATTTGAAATTTACCATGAGGTTTTCGGTGAAGGAAAACATCGTGAGGAAACCGGACCAATTCCAATAAGGCTTTAGTTACCCTTCTGGGTTGGAAGGTCAGATGGCAGTCGCTTCTGTAAAAACTAGTGCCTACGCCAAATCTTGGGATTAGGTTATCAAAGCGAACCACAGGCTCACTGAGCCGTGGCAAATGCCGGGAAAAAGGCTAGGAAGATGTTGAGTTTTATATTTACCATTACATGGGAATAAGTGTGGCTTATTTTTATGTACATATATAATAAATATATGCCTCGCTTTCCGAGAATGTGATATAAATGTGAAAATATTTTTCCTTCTCGAATTGACGAATGTTTATTTCACGAGTCCCTCGCGTGTCCATCACAGATCATGTGTATACCAGTTAATCCAAATGGGTTGTGAAAAAGCGGTCAAGCTCATTAAATATGTAAATAGTAGCAACAATAATGACACTAGATATCTACTACCCGTGTTTCTCACTTTCAATTGCACCGATAAGGATCAGAATTCGTGCTCAATGTCCATGGGGAGTAAGGAGTCCGTTAATGATTCAACATTAGTCGTTCAGGGTCTGAGTATTGGGGCCAGAACGGCAGTCACGCACGTTGTCCTGAACTTTCTTTCGCCATCGTGACTTTGGTCTCGCCGACTATTGTGTTCGCAGGACACTTATATCCTGACTGCCTGGCAAATTAGCGATCAGTCATACTTTAGCGATCGACAAGTGACCGTCTCATCGATCGGTTGATTAGTGAAAAAGTGCTGTGGCCAAAATGTGTAACAAATTCACCGTGCTCTCCCTAGCTTACGTGGTTGTATTCATAGCAGTAGTGAAATGTGAAGAAGATTCTTCGGGTTTTAATAAAATCTTAAACAATGGTAACGAAATACATTTTTGATAAAGTGTGTGACTTAAAATATTGCAAAATGCTGAGAAGTAATTCGTCGATACTTTAAAATCTAGATTTTTATTAGGCAGGTCTTTATGGCGCATTATTTAATTAAGTAGATTCCTTAACAAAAGCAAAGACGTTAAGATCAAGGAATCTACTTAATTAAATAATGCGCCATTGAGACGATTTATGTTAAATATTCGCTAGACAAAGCCTTACAACATGAAGTAAGCACAAACCGAACTTAATTTTAGAAAATGAGTAGGTAGACAGGTAGAGTTGGCTCACAATAATATGTTCTCATGGAATCCGCTCAGGTAATGTTTCTATAGCTACTATTAGCCGGGAAATGGCGGGTTCCCATACTTTTACTACAAAATGTTCTGCATGTGAACGTTTATTTCTTGTATGATTTTACATTGTACTTATAACAAAAGTGAAAGAGCTTCAATATTGTTTGAGTAAAAACACTTGGAATAGAAACAATGTATTAAGTACTATTAATGCTTATTTCTTAATAACTTTTGGGGAAAATTCCTTATAGGTTTAATATTTTAGGACAGTTTTGATTTTATGACGCCCAGTATGTGTATTACATAGTTATGCAATTAGAAGACACTACTCTACACCATTATGTGGTGTAAGTAAGTAAACTCGAAAGATGCCGAACGAAACTCTGTCACCTAACTTGAAGACAATGTTTTATTAAAGGAGCAGGTGACGTACTCGTAGTAAAGATTTTAAAACCCTGATATATTTTACCGGAGCATTTCATTTGCCCGAAATTCATATGCCATAATGTAATGTTTGCCATAATGATCATTTCCCATAACTCTTTTTTTTCTCTGAAACCGTAATTTTTTCAGGAGCATTGAAATGGCAATCCTAGGTATAGAACTCTATACTCTCTGAACAAAATTGTTAAAGATAAAAAAAGAGTTATGGCAAATGATCATTATGGCAAACAATACATTTATGGCATATAAAATTCGGGCAAACGATACAGAACCATATTTTACTTCCAGATTTGACCGAAGGTCGCACATTTGGTCACAATGCACTTAAGCGGCTATCATTTATTTTCCTGCCGGTAATGTTTACGCTGGGTGTCATCTCCACACTTCTTATGGCACTCGCTGTCATTTCTGTCAAGAACCTCGCGATCGGAGTCTTGCTGCTCATCGTGTCAGTTAGTCAGGTAAGTAACCTACATTAAGGTATTTTCATTCTGACTTGTCATATTTGGTAAACAAAATTCTAACCTCAATGTACAAATTTTTGTAAAGAATAAGGTGTATTTCACATTTAGAGATATTCACTGACGGAGAGTCCATAGAATATACCTAGGCAGGTACTGGAATATAATATGTCTAAAGTCTAAAGGGGCTTATACAGCTCTCCTTCCTTTGAAGTTTACCTGTAACACAAAAAAGGGGATTTAACGCCACTTGCTGTTTGAGATAAACACGTAGAGACGTTCCTTCTAATTTCACGAGAATTTTGGCGTGATATTATACTAATTTAGTCATACTATGTGCACAATAAGGCTCGTACAGACTAGGCTAGTATTTTAGTCTAGTAGCGAGTAATTTAGTAGCCAAACGTGTCTTTGGCAGCAAAAACGATTTTTGGGCAGCAGCGAATTGTTTGCCTACTAAATTACTCGCTACTAGACTAGTCTGTACGAGCCTGGGGTACTTCGCATCTCACGCCCAATATTATTCATTTTTGCAGGCGGTATCCCGTTTGTTCCTGGCGACGGCACCATCGCCGCTGGTGCATCTGCATCCGCGTGCTGAGCTACTGCCAGCGCCGGTTGCCGCACCCTGGCCCGCCCCTGGTCCCCTTCTCTCCCCTTGGGCTAGGTCCGACAACGAAGCCACTATCTCTGACTAAAATGTAACCCTAAGGTTCAAATTCTTTCAACATTCTTGAGCTCTATAATATAACGTACGTTTACGGTAGCTCTAGGACATTCAATATTTGCAGAAAGGTTCGCTGTCGAAGCATGCCTGGAGGAACATTATCTTTTTTTACGCTGCTTGAACACTGGTGACACATTTTAAGTTGCGGAGGCAAAGCACAGAAACTGTAGGCTTATTGTCTAACTCGATCGCAAATCTCGCAATCGCCATCGTGTTTATTTTGACAGTTCATGTATGAATGTGACAGTTAGCTGATTTCGATGCCAATTGTCAGCCTATACAAATGAACTATCAAAATGAACACGATGGCGATTGCGAGCGAGTTAGACAATAAGCCTACCGAATGAATCTACTCGTAGTTTTATATTAGTTTCTGAATTGACGAGCCAATCGATTCGACGCGGTATTTTTATTAATACTTAGGTAGCTTTACGCCTATGGCTTTGCCCTCTTGTACAATTTCTTGGTTCTCAAAATTTCCTATAACACAAACTTTGTCTAAAAAGATTAGCTGGGCCAAGCCGTTCTCAATTGATGGTCAATCATACATACAACTATTCATTTTTATTTATAGATATAAATATATTCGATGGAAAGTAACTCGTCATGTAGGAATTTAAAAAATATATAAAAAAAACGGATTAGAAATTTATAAACAAATTTAAAAATATTAGGTCCGTAATATTATGACATTTTATTAATCGCTTCACGAAGTAGAGTCGACAATAATTTTGATCGAAACGCTTTGTTTAGAATAAATTTACCGTAAATTGATTTCTACTATAAAGAACCGTTTCCGTCAAATAATGGTTGTTTGCGACGACTGAAATTATTGTTTTAGAAAACGAACAATGCTCGTCTAAACCATTGCTATAGTTTTTATTCTTACCAACTATATGTGTATATTTATAAATTTAATGAGAATGTTTGCGATGTATGGTCGCCCAAATAAGTGGTCTACCACTTTTCATCCATATTCCTATCAAATGAAAATGTCGCTAAAGTCGAACTTTTAAGTTGACAGCCTGTCTTATCGACGTTATATTATATTGTGACGTGCAAAGGAATTTTAGCCTTAGGGTGGTAGACCACATATTTGGCTGATGGTACTTAGACGATGCTTATAAGACGAACTCGAACAGTTATTTAACCGCACAATATTAATGCCACGTTTCCCCATGATTACTGTAAACATAGTAATTATTCTAACCTAAAAAATCTTCGATAAGTTAATTTTTTAACCACTACCTCAAAGTCTTAAGAGCCTGAAGCACTTTTGCATTTATTAGGAATAGAATTTAATTTATTTGATTAATTTATTGCTAATCAACGTTAACAGCATTGAATGACCTTCGTCTGTCTCTCACAAACATTATTTTGCGACAGATAGATGACGAGAGAATGCATCATAAAAGTTAATAACTCTATGTAATAAAATAATTTACCATAATTAGAATTTGTTTAATTTCACACATGACCTTATTTATAATAATGTATTATAGTACAGTACACAATCGTTCAGGTACATCTACATATACGGGGCTTCTATAAATTTGTGCCAAAAGTTGCACAGTTGAAGGCGGTTCTATTTATTAATCTAATCATAATCATAAATCATAAAATCATTTATTTGTCAAACATAGGTCACAATAGATGTTACAGTAAGTATGTAATGAGTTGGTATCACTATGTCTCGCCCCAGTGGCATACAAATAGCTACAAATTCACATGCAGCATGCATTAAATAATAATACTTACACAAAAAACTGATTACAATAATTACTCAATAAACTAAAATATTAAAAGGAGTCTGTCAGATATTCCTGGATGGAATAGTATGCTTTCCTGGTAAGAAATTCAAAGAGCTCTATCCTAAATTGTGTAAGGTCTACCAGTTGCAGTATTTTACTTGGCAATTTATTATAAAGTTTCGGCGCCATTCCATATATACTCTTACTGAGAAGCGCCGTTCTACATAACCTATGATTAATTTTGTAGTGGTGTCGTCGGCTATTTAACTTAGTAAACAGTTCAAAGTTTCGTTTTACATATAAAGACACTTCGTATATGTAAAGACACGGTAAGGACATAATCTTCAGCTCAATGAAATAAGGTTTACATGACTGAGTGGGTTGCAGCCCACATGCCGCTCTTAAGCATTTTTTTTGAGCTCTAAAAACTAATTCTCTGTCTCTGCAATTGCCCCAGAATATTACTCCGTACCTCAGTGTCGATGTTACATATGCATGGAACGAAGTCAGTACTGCAGATTGATTCACAACTTTACTTAAATTATATAAAGCATAAGAATATTTGTTCAATTTTTTACATATAGTGTCAATGTGATTATTCCATGTCAGCTTATTATCTATATTTAGTCCTAATAGTATATATTATATCTCTCTATAGTTTATTTAACTAATTTTTAAGAGATCAAAAAAATCCTTACACATGCAGTGCAAATATTGCAATCAAATGGTACCTACAATCAGACTGAGTCAGAAAGAGATTAAAAACATCGATGCACGATGACTATGTATATCTTCACGTGGCACAGAGTAATAATAACTTTCACGGGCAGAATGCCGCGTGTGCGTGTTTTTTTATTGCAATTGACGTATCTAAAGAACAACCCAGCGCTTTCTTGTTTTTTATACGGTTATTTATGTACCTATTGGCTAATACAGCAATGCAAATGCTTTGAAGATTTACAGAAAACATTGCCGTAATGCTATTATGATGGTAATAAAATAATGATACAAAAGTAGTGAATAGTTTTCCCATGTCATTTCGTTGAATCCCATGCGGTTTTCAACTTTAACATTTTGAATAAGGTTCTTATATATAAAACAATGTAATCTGACAACTGCATTGTGTACATAGCTTTAAAGATAAAGATAAAGATAAAAGATAAAAGATGATTTATTGCCACAAACAACAATTACAAAAAACAATCTAAATACATAAAAGAAGAAACTGACTGACTGACTGACTGACTGACTGACTGACTGACTGACTGACTGACCGACATATCAGCGCACAGCCCAAACCGCTGGTTCTAGAGATTCCAAATTTGGCACGTAGGTTCCTTATAAGGTCTAGGGGTGCACTAAGAAAGGATTTTTCAAAATTCGACCCCTAAAGGGGTTAAATGGGGGTCCAAAGTTTGTATGGGGAAACAAGATTAGTTAGACTATTTTACTCGAAACTTCACAGGAGTATTTCTAACGACAAATGAGTAAACACCTGTTTCAGGTTTTTTGAAAATTCAACCCCTAAAAGGGGGATAGGGGGTGACAAAGTCTGAAAATCAACGTGGGTATTATTATTATTATATTATAGTGGGTAGTATTGTTTGTACGGTTTATCGGGTCGCTGATTACGAAAACAACAACACACATACCTACCTGACACACACACACACACACACACACACACACAAATTTCCACGGGAACGGGAAAAAACGGGATTTATTATATTCGATTCCGAGTGACCCTATCTCAGTAACTATACTTAATAAATAAAAAAATAAAAAAATAAATTCTCACGGGTTAAGGAAAAAACGGTATTTATATATTCAGTTCCACGAAATCCTATGATTATGAACTATAATTACTAGACTCTTCAAATTTGGCTTAGAAGTAGGTGATTATAATAGTAAAAAACAGTTTTAAGGATTTTCGAAAATTCCAACGGGATAAGGAAAAAACGGGATTTATATTCAGTTCTACGAGATCGACTTTTCGTTTTAATGATCGTAGAAAACTGCAATTTGGCCTTCAGGTTCCTTGGGGAGTATAGCAGAGCACTACAAAAGGATTTCCCAAAATTTTGACGGACATGAACGGGAAAAAGCGGGATTTTTTGTTATACTGCAGGTCGTAGAAAGTTGAAATTTGGCACGTAGGTTGCTTGGGGAGTGTAAGGAAGCATTAAGAGCCAATTTTTCGAAATTCCCACGGGAACGGGAAAAACGGGACTTTTCGTTTTACTGGTTGTAGAAAGCTGAAATTCGACATGTACTTAGATTGCTTGGGGAGTGTAGAGAAGCATCTAGAGAGGACTTTCTAAAATTCCCACGGGAACGGGAAATAACGGGATTTTTTGTTTTACTGGTCGTAGAAAGCTGAAATTTGGCATGTAGTTTGCTTGATGAGTGTCGGGAATCACTAAGAGACAATTTCCTGAAATTCTCACGGGAACGGGAAAAACGGGACTTTTCGTTTTACTGGTTGTAGAAAGCTGAAACTTGGCATGTGAGTTGCTTGTCTTCAAGCAACTCACATGCCAGTTTCAAGTAGAGAAGCAATAAGAGATAATTTTCCAAAATTGGAAAACGGGACTTTTGGTTTTACTGGTTGTAGAACGCTGAAATTCGGCAAGTAGGTTCCTTGGGGAGTGTAGGGAGCATTAAGAGAGCATTTCCCGAAATTCTTACGGGAACGGGAAAAAAACGGGATTGAAATACTCCTGGTACACGCGAGCGAAGCCGCGGGCAAAAGCTATTTGTCAATAAATGAGTCTACGCGGACGAAGTCGCGGGAAAAATCTAGTTATATTATAATATGTTAAAATATAATATATTATAATACATTACATTACATTATATTATAATATGTTTATGTGTTGTGTTGTTGTTTTATTATTTTATAACCCAGAGTTAAAAGAATTCAGTCAAATCAAATACCATTGTCGTATTTCGATTTCCTTAGTAAATTATTATTCGTTGCAGGACTGGTTGTAGGTATGTACCTTCTGACAACGTAAATCACATGCAAAAGACAATCAACTAAAATAAAAGCACTTCTAATCTAATCCACTTGCATTTCCGCAATGTGGTCATATTAAAGGTACGAATCTTCATCCAATAAAATAAATATCGGCCGTACCCATGCTTGTTTTCCACCGACGTGGTTTAAAAAATGTCCGAAGACTTTCGCATCATAGAAACATAAACACGAGTTACTTAGATATATCCAAATTACAGATCATTTAGAAAGAAAGAAAGAAGACATTTATTCTCTTTTGAAAGACACACAAATAGAGCATAAGTACCTGCCACGCAATTGTATAAAAATGAAACATAAAACACAGAGATGAAAATAGATCAGCAATGTATTAATGACTGTGTGTCTTCGCAAAAGTGAAACGGTCGCTGGCTCAGCATTACGCTGAGGTGTTAGACACCTGCAGCACTGGTTTTCAGCCAGAACCGTCTGATTTATGAATTGACACGTATTAAACAAACTCAACTTAAATCGTTCGATTGCAAAGTTTTTATGGCAGTACGGCAAAAGTTTAATGGGACCTAGAAAATTGTTAGGACCTGAAAATCGACACTATGATAATTATAAACGCTCGGTCCCTACGAGTACCTTCCACTTTTCAATATTAAGGGACAAACTAGAGACCCGACAAGTTTTAATCGCCTGGGTGGTGATTGGTCAAACGAAATTGTGATAAATCATACAATTCATGAGCATTATGCGTGAGTAGTTATATTGGGGCTGCTGGCCACTCGTCCCATCCTTAATCGCATACCTGAGCATCAAATTCATCGCCTAATTTCACTTTTTCCGAAGCACACATATTTCCTTAATAAAGATTTCCATAGTATGTATAGAAGTAAACACGCCTCAGTAGGTACAGTATACTTAAGCCTCGTTCCTGTGACCGTGTACATACTTATCTGTACCAGAAATATTATAGGTAATTTAATTTAATTTTAATAACTGCAATGAACAAAACATTTGGTTTAAAGAGAAACACACGATATTAATGAAAAAACAATTTACTTTTTTTTAAGGTTATCTTTTTATTTTATTTTCATAAATATTTATTTAACACAACATAGAAAAAACTTAAATCTATACAATAAATAATTTACTGGTCTATAATTTTTTTATACCCCCTTGAAAAAAAATGGGCACTTATGGTTTTCAGATTTTTAGGCATTAAAGCTTAGAAAGTAGGTAAGGTTTTTTTATAAATTTTCGGACGACCTCGGCACCGCTGATGCAGGTTTAGATTTTTACATAAGTTGTCTCCACGTGGCCCCCGTCTTGAGAAGGACAGCGGCCGACATTCCCGGCGGCCTACGCTTCCAATAAGCTTTCACGTATTTCAATCATTAAGTGTATTCTTATTACACTAACGGGCAAAAATAATGGGTCACTACCCATACAAAGTTGTATGAAAAGTGACGCGTTATTTTTGCTCGCCAGTATAGACCTTTCACCGGCCACTTTGACGCTTGTCCACATTTTTTTGTTCCATTATTCGAATTTACTAAATATGTAACATAAAACTATTTCCGTAGTAAGATTTCTTTCTTGAAATCATTATGAGATAAACTTTACTAGATATTAGCCACTATAGCTACTTATTAAAAATTCTGAAACTAGACTGAAATATGTTTCTTTAATCCTATAATTAATTAGTTACTATTTAACACACCCACCTACTTATAAGCTCGGTGGCTCAGGTAGGTACATACATACATACATAGTTAGTACATACTTAAATTACGTCTTTATCCTACCTACCTATGGTACCTACGAGTAATTACGAGCACAAGAGGCATTTCATCTTAGCCCTCTAGGTTGGCAACGCATCTGCGATCCCTCCGGGTTGCGGGTGTCTATGGGCAGTGGTGATCACTTACCATTAGGTGATTCACTTGCTCGTTTGCCTTCCTATTCATAGGTATATAAAAAAAAACATAGCCCAGAGTAAAAATACCTGAAAGCCACGCTAAGCGTGATTATGGGCGTAAGGCCCAGGTACCTACTAATATAATAATGAAGCAAGGCAATAAAAGCATTAATAAGTTTTAATTTTCCTTTTGAAACAGACAGAGACGGGTGGAAAAGAGAAAGGGAAGGCCTTTGCCCAGCAGTCATCATCATCATCATCATCAGCCTATATTCGTCCACTGCTGGACATAGGCCTCTCCCATGGCACGCCACTGAGCACGATCCCCGGCCACTCTCAACCAGCTCTTGCCAGCCGCCTTGCGAAGATCCTCGCTCCACCGAGTCTGAGGACGTCCTACGCTACGTTTGCCGATCCGTGGTCTCCACTCAAGAACTCGTCTACCCCAGCGGTTATCGGTTCTTCGGGTTAGATGACCGGCCCATTGCCACTTCAGCGTGCTAATACGATGGGCTATGTCGATAACTTTGGTTCTCTGTCGGATCACTTCGTTACGAATTCGATCTTTTAGAGAAACTCCGAGCATAGCCCTTTCCATAGCACGCTGAGCAACTTTAAATTTGTGGACCAGCCCTACAGTGAGTGTCCATGTTTCGGCACCGTATGTCATGACGGGCCCAGCAGTGTGGGACACCAAATAGGTCACAAAAAAAGTTTTATTAAATTAAATTAAATTAAATTAAGGTGAAGAATAGAACCCTGATGTGTAGGTATATTAAAACAACCCGGCAAAGCGAAAGACCCGCAGAGGTCTGTCGTGTCCTTCCGTATACATACCTTAAAATGCCGCGACGGAAATGAGCCCAACAAACAGGAAAGGCAACTGAAGATAGATCATCCTGGCGAGTCAAAACGAGATGGCCCAAAAGGAAAATAATATAAACTAGCTTCTGCCCGCGAAAACGTCCGCGTAGAATTAGCAATTGACATGTTTATCGCTGTCCCGCGGGAACGATGCAATTTTCCGGGATAAAAAGTAGCCTATAACGTGGCCGGAGATGTTCTCAACAGGTAGGTAAGTAAAGTTGGCATCGAAATTTCGCAAATAGAATAAGAAGTGCCAGAACTCTCTGTTTACCAATTTTATTTGACTGCGCAAGAAAAAAGACGGTAATATTTAACAGTCAATAAAATCTTCAGGGGCCTTACCATGACGTCTTAATGCTATTCAGTTTAGGTTCGCTTGCTAGATTCATACTAAAAGTGTCACCGAAAACTTGAACTGAGTCGGAATTAGGACGTCATGGTAAGGCCCCTGGTGTTAAAGTGAATTTTTCGTTTTTATTTTTTTGTTACCCTTAACGTCTCGTCTATAACGATTTAAAGTCGATTTAAGTAGGTATAATTCTCACATTGCTTTTAAAACAGTAATAAAGTTTAATTTATTTTCCTTTCGTATGTAATTACTGAGACAGCCAAGCAGGTGAAATCCGGGCGAGATGAATTGAGGTCGATGGACTTGATAAAAGGCGTATTCGCCATTTCTAACAGGTTTCGTTTAGGTTCAGGGCATCCCTCTGAGACCCCCGTATAGACGAGTACAAGGCAAGCGATACCGGTAATCCTTAGGATTAAGAAAGTTGGTCAGATGCCTAAGACCTTTAAGTAAGCTCTGTAAAAGCTGTAGAGATTTGATCCTTAATATCTCTGTTTACATAACATACGGTTATCATTAATAATAAATATTTGATTTAACAATGTAAGATATTATTACCATTACCTCCTACGCTACCTATGGCCAAATACACTACACATTTACTACACACATATTATTTACAAAAATATGTACCGTCAATATTAAGAAATTATAACAAGGCTTGAGAACATTCTAGATTATTTTCACAAAAAGAAAGTAAGCGATTAAAAATGAATTAAATTTTATCTTGCGTAATATTTCAATTTCTCCATGATACACGCATAGATCGATCCATTTGTTACGATATAGTTATATCACAGTGACGTCATATTAATTTCTAAAATGCGTGTTTTAAACTTGGGCCAAAACTTCCATACGGGCCGATTCGGCACACTGTTAATCCAGTTCTGCTGCTGACGATAAGGGGGGAGCCTTCTCGCTTGTGCACAGCCTAAGTGACCGGCAGAATGGGCGCACAGCGCACGTTTCTTTGCCTCGTGTTGTTTTTACTCACGGCGTGGACCCACGCTGGCTCATCAAAACATATCTCTTACAAAAGTGGCGAAAAAAAAGTAGAACTTTTCGATGGAGTCACCATGCATGTGCCGATTGCCGAAGGCGCGAACCAGACCGAAAATAAGTTGATCTCCTTTGAAATCGATACAACAAAAAGGACGGACGAAGGTGCGTAAAAATTCAATTGTTTCTCTCAGAAAAAATGCATTTAAACAAAGGAAGCTTCGTATCGTCTAGTACAAATTAAACTCTACATATAAATAGACTAGGTAGTCATCTTAATTAACTTAAAGTTGAATATTCTATCTATTACGCTTGCGTAGTTCTCAAAGTTCGACGAGTTGAGTCAATTAAATAGTCAACAATTTTGTGCTTGCAAATAGTTTTGATGTCTCAACTTAATGTTCTGAGTTTTGTTTAAATTTTCCAGTACCTATGAGATTAAATCAATGCAAACAAGTTTAGAAAATTTTGACAAAAAAATAAATGATGAACCTACATCTTGTGACATTGCGTAGCCAGAAGTACACAGTAGGTACAAGTTACAGTTTTTTTAATAATAGATTTTTTAAATTGTTTGCACCTGGTTTACTTTTAATACTCTCTCACAATATTTTTTTGTTATTAATTTTCAGTTTACTCTGCTCTCAAAATACAAAGTTTCCAGATTTTTGTTATTTTGTACTACCTAATTTAATTATTCTACAAATATTTTCTGCGTATTAAATACCTAGTTTATTAAACACTAGCGACCCACCCCGGCTTCGCACTGTATATTATGCATGTATTATACATATAAACCTTCCTCTTGATTCACTCTATCTATTAAAAATACTGCATCAAAATCCGTTGCGTAGTTTTAAAGATTTAATCATACATAGGGACATAGGGCCAGAGAAAGCGACTTTGTTTTATACTATGTAGTGATTTCGCTCGCATCGTTTATTTTTATTGTAGGTAGGTATTAATTAAAAAAACAAAAACATATGTAACCTAATGTTTGCGGCATTACAAATTCAAATATTTGATATCGAATAGGTATTTTTAAAACGTATAGTAATAATAATTTTAAAGGTATTAAACTGTCAAACTGTCTGTGTAATAGTGTGATAAGGGAATGTGCTGGTGTGAAAGAAGATATAGTGACTAGGATAGAAAAAAGTATGCTTAGTTGGTTTGGTCACGTAGAGAGGATGGATGAAAGAAGATTAACTAAACAGATTTATATGGGGAGTGTGAATGGGTGCGTTGGGAGGGGAAGGCCTAGGCGGACGTTCCGTGATCAAATTGGGGACGTTTTGGAGAAAGGCCAGGTCAAGAGTACCCGAAACCGACGAGCATGTATGAAGAGATTGATGAATGTGGATGAAGCGAAAGAGGTATGTCAGGATCGTAGCAAGTGGAACAAAGTAGTCTCTGCCTACCCCTGTGGGAAAGAGGCGTGACGATATGTATGTATGTATGTATTAAACTGTCTTTTGCTGAACTTACATTGTATCGAATGTACTTTCATTGCCACTCTTCCTACATACTCGTATCGTATGTATAATGTATACTAAATTTTAACCCTATCCCAAAGGTAGGCATAATTTGGTGAAATTTTACAAAATTGACCCAAACAAATATACTTAGGTAGATAGGTAGGGGAGAGTGGGGCTGAAAGTGCCGATTGTCAAAATAATTGTTGTGATAGAAAATTTAGCTATGAAAACCGGGTAAATATTGTGTGGCTTTTGCATATATTTAAAGAATAATTATTGATGTTTCTGAATAGTGATATTGTTTTGTGCATCGTTAAACAGTTTTCCTACTAAAACATTTTTCAAGGGTTTCGATCGGAACGGAACAACTAACCCCGCTATGGGGCTGGTTGTTCCGTCGTTTCAAAAACTAAACTTATCCTTCAAAAATTAAATCTTAGTTCGCACACGCTGAAAGAGTGTTTTTTAGTTCCTCAAAATATGTGATTATTTTTTATGTACTGTCGACAGTTAACAAAAAAAATCAAAGGCAAAAATACATTTTTTGCGGGGTAAGTTGTTCCGTCGATTTCGTTTTTTCTTCCCTAACTACTATTCTAACATAATGGAAGCAACTGAAACGGTTCTTACAACGACATAGTGCCATAACGATTCACGATAAACATTACACACATCGCTCGAATTTTTACTTGCGTTTCTATTCTCATCGGAACAACTTACACCCGGCACTTTCAGCCCCGCTCTCCCCTACATTGCAATGAACAAGTTTTTTTAATATGGACGAAATGGACCTCCCGCAAAGTAAATGCCCGATTCAATAAATTACATACATTGCAAGTTAAACAACCTTTTAAAATAGAGACAACATAGCAACTGATTTATACTGTTGATGACGATGATGTTACAAAGACCGATCGGCGCCGGTTACAGTTTATATCAAGGGATCCAAAAATGTAATATCTCTATGGTTCACGCTTCAGCGTGTTGTTGAAAGTAGGTAGTAAGGTATTAAGGACAACGCAATTATGATGAATTTGCTCCTTTAAAAACAAACCACGATTTTGGCCACGTGAAAGTAGAGAAATTTCCGAACGTGTGAGCACGTAGGCACAAACAATCAGAGCAGCGAGGCACTGCTTCTGTCGCCACGCCACCCGATAAGCATGATGAACACTCATTAAATCGACCGACCATCTAGAGCGAAGAAAGTGAATGCAACATGCCAACCATTCCTTAATTATCGCGATAATATGCAATTTAAACCACTTTTTTTTTATTTTACTGTGCAATAAAATGCGTAAGAACGCACATTGACGCTAACGTGAACGCTTACGGAAATGTGACAAAAAATCTGTCTTAAAGTTAAAAAATGTACCTAAAAATTCCGGCATCACTTTGTAGGATATTAAATTAGCCTTTCAAATACATGAAATAATCGACTGAAGGTGGAAACACATTGTTAACACGCGACGCCACCCGATGCAACGCGACGCGTGTTGAGTCGAATCAAATTGTATTATTTTCTATGACCATAATCACACTATGAACATCCGACGCGATGCCATGCTCATACATTCGTTGCATCGGGTCGCGTCGCGTGTTAATAATGTGTTTCCACCTTGAGACATATTCGCAGCTGTTGGTTAACTTTTCCGTTTTCGAGGAGTAAGAAGATGATTGTCTCAATTTCACGGCTCTGTTGTGAAACAGACACTTTATAATGAGTTAAACTCGGATGAAGGAGGAACTAAATATTTCCACATAAAATTGTTGCCATACCAAATGTACCAGTTCGTAGAAAGGGGCACTTTCATTTAATTTGTATTTTCTATTGTTATAAGTGGGAGTCTTGTACGAAGTACAATATTCGGAGCTTATTATTATTAGCGGAGGTTATTTTTGAATAAATTGCAAATAATTGTTCATATTTCTTCCAAATACGTAACGTAACTGGTGCTCTCTGGAAGTCTTTGAAGCTCAAACGTAGGTATGCCGCAATCGTTAAATTTGGTAAATAACATAATGAGCTAATTGGAATAAGTATAAGGAAAGGTTAAGGGCATACTTTGTCGTTACATAATTTGCTACATGTGAACACCCTACATCCGGGGTAGGGGTCGCAAACCGGGATCCCGGATCTCGAAAATACCTACCGGGATACCGTATCAAATTAAGGACTTCAAAATACCGGTATTCATTTGATAAAAACCGGTATTTTCGACAATTCGAAAATTGTATAAAAAAATATTTTTGACAATATATAATTAAATAAATAAACCCTAAATAAGAATTAAACATTGTAGATTATTCATATTTTCACGTTAAAATATAAGCGACTCGCGTTGCGCAAACGTAAAGCGAGTGTTGATTTGATTCCTTTGGTTCAATAATTATTTTCTTTTACCACTGATCTTCTAATTTTATTTTCGTTTAATAAATAATGATAGTTTATTTAGTTTGGCAATGTGGTGTTTTTGTACTGTCCTGCCGCATTCCTATCCGGGGGCCCATCTCCATGCTTGCGTCAGGATTAAAAAACGAAATTGAAGTCAATTGTTACCTACTTATGTATATTTTACAGCCAAACATACTTAGGTAGGTACTTAGTGTATTTAAGTATACCTACTATACTTAATTTAATAATTAACGAGTGAACTAAGAATTTTTCTGATGTTTTTGCGATCATTTCAAAATGAACATTATTATTGGATATTTTATTGTACTTAGTATTATGTATTGTACGTTTCCGGCGTGTTTTCCGGGATATTTCACAAATGACATATATATACGTCATCATTTGCTTTCAATCACAACACAAGCCATCGCGATGAGTAAAAATGTAACAAAACATCAAGAAAGCTTCACGGTCGCGTGGAAATGTTTTCTATTCGCCTCAAGAATCAAAACTTGTGTTAACAATACTCAAAATGTGTATGACGTCGCCTGCCTGTTTCAATGTTTTTGTCCATTGTTACTTAGTGCTGGAGCCTAACATGCCCATTTGTTTTTTGCAGGTCGCGGTAAACAAAAGAAGTTAATGGAGCGCATCTTGCCAATGTTCATAATGCCCTTCCTTATCCAGTCGACAATCGTCCCGATGTTCCTGAGCATGCTCAAATTCATGTTGTTCAAGTCAATGATGGTTGGCAAATTAGCGCTGTCCCTAATTCTGTTCAATGCCTTTAGAAATCATAATACGTTTAAGGGCAAGGATCGGCAAGTAGCGGATGTTCACTACGGTTACCATGGCAACATGGAGGAGTACGGCGCTTATGTTAATTAACGGACTGCCAAAGCAATAACTCTGTTATTACGCCCGGCCCACAATAATACTTCTTATGAATATCTTCGGAGCCCTTCTGCTGTGCTATGACAAAACACTGTATCTCGAGTTACAGTGTTTAGTGATCTACATTGACAGTCGACTCATTTTGTATCAAAAATATTGAAAACCATCATAGCAATTTGGACTGTTACTACTAAAACTTACTTAATCGTTTCTAATAAACACTGCAACTCTAATATTTAGATACAGTGTAAAGCCAAACTAAATTGCGCAACACAAGCAAACTACTAATAATGTAACACGAAACGAAACGTGAAGTGAACCTATTAGGATTGAGGATTAAGAATTGATGTAGTTTAAGGGTCCTTGCAAGTTTGTATGAAAGTCCTTGCTTTTTTGTACTTGTGAATTGAAACTTGGGTTCTTCCCCAAGTCTCCCCAAATTTTACTTTGAAAATGCATGAAAAAATGTTAAATTCAGATATTTTGTAGTTTGGCTGCAATAAACTACAATAATCTTTAATGGTGTTCGGACCAAATTAAGTAGCTACTAAAAAAACAGTTTATTGCGATTTCTGGAAATAAGCTGTTTTCAAGATACAGTATTTTGTCATAGATCGGCAGCCTTGTCAAAATTATTTAATTGCTTTTACAATTCAACCCAAACTAGGTGTATACTAAACTTGCCTAAGGGTTTCTAGTACTTATACTCTTTTATGCTCAGATTTTATGTATCTATTGGAAACGGGACGGGTACCTAAACAAACATTTTGTAAGGAGTTGTAGATAAACGAAATGGTTAGATCGTAAATTGGCAAAGATTTAACTATGTATTGTGTTCCATTTCCATAGTTAAGTATAGCGAGCGAAATTTGATGTTCAGGATTCAGGTCAAAATTAAATGCTAGTTTAACGACGTAGATAAGTTAATGCTGTAGTGATCGTCAGCGAAAATCTATTATTATATTTTGAATAAGACTGTTACAAGCTCAAACTTAGCCCCGTTTAAAAGTTTAATGCATTTTTTATGAAATAAGTAGTTAAGACATACACACACCTACATCGAAGAAACATAATTCCTAAGAATTTACAACACATAGTCACCACATAACACCTTAGAGAAAATGTTTCATTTGTCTGTATTAATATATATACTTTATTTAGTATAATAAAAGCATAAATCTTGCTACTTATGTGGTGACCAGATGCATAATTCTTACAATTATAATATTTATTTATTGTACATTGTTATGTAAAGGAGCTAAGTGAAAAGCTTTAAAAATCTATGTCACTAATTATGTTTTAAGTACCTACTATACATATTTAAATAACTGTTAAATTTCACACAGTAGGTACTTTTGTTAAGTAAGTATTTTACATGAAAGACAGTATGGACGGTAAACTTTATGTTGTAGAAGTATTGCGATTTAATCTCTTAATGTCAGCAACAGTCTTTGTTAACAATTAATGCACCTTGTCACGTTGTAATAATGTGTACAAATGGATAGTTAAAAGTGGTTACAACTGTACTTGGGTTCTTGTACAAGGCAATGTCCGGCTCTTATGATCGTATAATTCTAAATTACTTGGTCTATCGCGACACGACTTTCTAATAAGAACTGTCTACTGATGAAAGTGATAGTAATTTTAACTACTTCTTAATTTATTCGGGAACTTGTGAGGTTTAGGCAAATATTCCTAAAATATTTTGTTGAAATTTAATTTTTCATTTTTGCCTCTGACCGCAGAACTAAGCAAGGTCAAACCAAAAAGTTTCCACTTTCTTCACGTTGACCAAGGCCACGAATTTTTTTGTCTTTTTGTACGCTCATTGTAAAATCTATAACAAAAAATGGTACCTAGCAGTCGTGACGGCGGCATACTTTGTGTTTTTTCAAAATGATCGTGGATTTCGATCATTGCGACTTGCTCTACTTGTTGTAAGTAGCTAGATATAATAAAGCTTTGTTGTAATTTTAGTACTTAGGTATGCAATTTATTTATGTACGTGTTTGTTTGGAAATTGGTAATGGGTCCAAGCCTATCTACAACCAGGCTCAATAGTTTCACCTATTTTTTATAATTACTTAAACTTTCTCGTGCATTACCAACTAGGTAAGTATAAGTGCCTACTCGTACTAAAGATTTGACAACATTTTAAATTAGGTACCTATCAGTTCATGGGGAACTGTCGCGTTAGACATGTTTAAAGCTTATTCCTTTCAGTTTTTTTACAGTACCTAAGCATAATTATGACTTTCTAGGTATCTACTAGTTAAGCTATTCGTCAAGAGATGACGCTATACATTAAATTTGAATTATTTATCTATTTGCCCACACAAACAAATTTTATCGAAATCGTTAGTCGTTTTTGTGATCTCAAAACAAACTTGCAACATATTTAATTTAAATATGTCATGTAGGTTTATAAATGTTGTTCGTTTAATATATAGCAGCCTTAGATAATATTGAGAAAAAAAACTGGGCGGTGGCTGAGGCCCATTATCATAAGGCAAAGATCACATGAAAAATTCACGAGTCATCTTGCTATTAAAAAAAAACATTGTAAATAACTAGAGTAAGTTTAATTTATTGCTATTTATTAAATTAGCTCGTTAAAAGTCAATAAAGGTGTGAGACACAAATTGCACAGTGGGTTTCATTTTACTCTGTCTTAGACTATAGTATTTTATGCAACAGTTGTATTAGAGGGGTCAAAAAAGGCGAGTGGTGTGGGTTACGATGTGAGCGTAGCTAACATCGTAAGAAATACGCCACGAGCTTTTTTTGACTTGCTAATACAACGTTGCATACTCTGAGTCATGGTCCACGTCTCACTTCCATATAAAGCAATGCTCCAGATGTACACTTTTATTAGGCGTTTCTTAGCTTTTGTGGAAATTTTAGCCTTAAGTAGATGCTTCTTGTTATTGAAAGCTCTTTTAGCCATCGCTATTCTTTGAGATACAGTACAGGAGTAGGAAAATATTATTATGTAGGTATACCTATTCGAAAATCCGACCCAGTGCAACACACACACACACACACACACACACACACACAGACACACACACACACACACACACACACACACACACACACACACACACACACACACACACACACACACACACACACACACACACACACACACACACACACACACACACACACACACACAAAGTCTCAGTATGTACGTATGTATGTATAACTCAGTTCAGTTTTTCACCTTTCTTCGTTTTTTAAAACTTTCATATATTTTACCTTGGATTTATTTTCCGAACACGATTCTTTTTTAATATCGGGTATCATAAATTCAATATTCTGGACCCTTATAAATACTCGATTTTACACAAATTAAAAAACTTTACGTAAACAACGAAACGAAATGTAGTGAAAACGTTTGATAAAATTATTTGACTTGCCGCCTTTTTTTTACTAATGTCATTTGAAAATGTGTATTTTTCTAACCAAAACAAATAAATAAAGCTATTGCAGACACAGAATAAACCGTTGTAATTTATTTTTTTAACTTGGATTTAAAGTCTTACGTGCCACTAATTTCATGAATATTGGTGCTTTAACTGTTTTTTAATTTAAACTAAATGGAAGTATCCGCCAATTTTATTTTTTAAGTTATGTTCGCCCCAATTTATTAATAAATAACATAACAACTGGGTAAAATTAAAGTCATGAATCGAAATCATTTACATACCCCTTTACAACCGAGAAGATAAAGTCATGAATTTCAAGAGATAACTTTATGCAAGTTAACAGTTATAGTCCCAGGGTTCTGAGAAAAATAGTGAGAAAAATCGGAAAAGCGTTATTTTCAGGAAAATCGCGTGCACGATCGTGCGTCTCAGGAATAACTTGTAAAATGCACGATCGTGCAACTTAGCAATAAGATACAATTAATAATCCAGTTTTTAAAGAAATCAACATTTATTAACATCAAACAACGTTATAATGTTATTTTAAGTTACTAATTCAGTCTTTTTACATTTAATTACAATTCAAATCTTTAATCATTAGTATAAGTAGGTATGAAAAATATTTTTTATTTCTATCTTTGAAATACTGCTTTAGGTTACTATTTAAATTTAACAATAACATCTTAACAATTTAAAACTCACTCACTGAAATAACTAAATAATAAAACAATATTTTTAACAAAAACAGGAAATTTTCATCTTACTTAAATTTACATCTTCATTTACATCTTTTTCACATTAAAATACTTACTATGAAAGTCTTTAAAGCAGTTCTGGCTGCGAGCTATACAAAGATAGAATAGATTGTTAGTACATATACTCACTTACTCAAAAAAATCAATCAATCAATCAATCAATCAATTGTATTCAAATCATCATCAAAGTACTCATTATAGTACTTTATAGGTGCTCGAACAGGTCTAACAGGGCATGGAGTATAATTCTGTTCTGTGACTTGTCTTCGAAAGAAGTTTCCTTCCAGAGATGTGGGCGCGTATCAGATGTTGGTCTTTGTATGGTTGCTGCAGAATATCTAGTGGTTTGTTGTAGAGGGACAGAAGACAGAGGGCCATCGGGTGTATCTATATAGTTCGTGTCCGAGTTGATGTTCGTAGTCTTTCAGCTGGAGTCGCTCGCCGTGGAACATTTGGCACGGGTGACTGCAAACGAGTGACAGCTGGGCTTACCTGAAAAGGCGTAAGCACAGGTCGTGCAGGGGGCGTAGATGGAGGGAGTTCTTCTTGTTCAAGCACTGGGCGTTCCTAGCATTCTTCAATGTGTTCGTCCGGTGTATCTTTCTCCTCATTATATAAGTCCTCTCTCGTACCTTCCGATAGCAGCCCATCGAATAAAAGAGGGTCGAAATCGTCTTCAATATCCCGAAATTCCTCAACATCGTGTCGTTTCCATCGCCCATGGCTTCTAAGACAGCCGCTATAGCATCATTACCGAAAGGATGGCCTAAAAATAAAAATAACGATGCAATTTAAACTAAAGTCCATAACTTTAGGTAAAAAATCACTCACGGCTAAACACCGAACGCACACGATCGTGCAACATTAGTTTTTGAACAAGATTCTTGAAAAAATGCAAGTATTTAAAATGTTTTTATTACTGCATACTATAAAACAACTCTTGTACTTAAACAAAATCACGAAAGCCTGTTTAATTTAGCACTTAACTGTGTCACAACATGTACTTACGTGACGCCCCTCTCCCGCCAAAAAATCCAGCCATCATCGCAGGTGACTCGAGAGCAACTAAAGTATCGCGGCGTCACGGGTTATTTTTAGTACGTTGCAATAGATCCTGCACGCGCCATCGGTATCGGTTGCGTCTCGAAAAATTAATTTAGGCATCATCCAGATTTTTGTAAATTAAGATGCACAATTAGTGCAGGTCGGTTGGAAAGGGATAATATGAAATCAATTAACTTAATTTTGTTTTTTTTTTCCATGTGGAAATATTTCATCAATTTTTTTTGCAAGGTTTTGGTTACCCTTTGTTGCTAATTAATTTAATCACAAACTACCATTAGCGTGCAGTGTTATAATTATAATTAAACAATTTATCGGAAAACCTGGTTTCTATTCGATTTTTGATTTCTATAAAGTTCTATTGAAATAGAACTTTTAACTAACCTATCGTTTTTAACCTAAAAAAAATTCGATATTCGCAAAAATATACTTTATTCATTGTTTCAAACATAAACGAAGTACTGGTGCCAAAATGTTTTATGGCATGACACGTGTTAATGTACTAGTTGAACATATTTTAGAATATGGACCTCAATCCGGTGCTATTAAGAGTTAATTTACAAGCAAGTTGAAACCTTCATTGTGAGCGACAATAATTGCACGTAAGTACCTACACACTCGATTTAGATAAGCATGAGCTACAGAATGACTTAATCAAAACATTGCCGTTTGGGAAAATAAACACGGCTACCTACCAAGAAATTAATCGGATAAATAATTTCATCAATGACTTTTCCTAATATTCATGAAAATTTATAGAGACGTTTGAATACCTATATGAATATAGGTACCAATTCAAACGTCTCTAAAAATATGTACCTACCCACAACTTTTGATTGCGAAAATGGTCCAAACGTAATAGGTACTTATTCATAGTCTAACTTCGAGCGCATTGGCATTGGCATCACATTGCGATATAAACTGCCAAGCTAGTGACTTTAATTTTCTTTACAATCACGTAACATTATTGCATACCTAGTGGTTGCATAAAATCTGCCAGAAAATATCAACATCTGACTGCTAGCAGTCGCGCCCGACTATGCGGGTATTAGACTGGTATTAAGCATTTGCGACTTGGCGTTTCTTATCGAACGTTTTTGGTTCTAAGTAAGTACCTACGTATTCATGGAGAGAATCAATGTGATAAAGATCCGTATAATCTTTGCTATATCTCAGTCCAACATATGATTCTTGAGTGTGCGCGCGCTAAGCATGTTTGTTGTGAAAACAATTGAAAGTGTTATTGCAGAAACGTGACAGCAGCAGTGCAAAAGAGGAAAAGGTTGGTTTAATTTTGTTATTGCTTAATTAATTAAAGTTGGTTGAGAACTACAAGGTACCCGTGGCTGGCCACAATATTTAATGGCCTGTCCCCAGCAGAGCGACGTGCGCTGATGGCTAATTAATGAAAAAAAGAAACATTTATTTTTCAACAACAACGATATGTATATAGGTAGTAGTATAGTCTATATTGTAAAAAGAGCCTTATGTCTAAGGATTGTGTAATCTAATACTTTAACATTGGGCACAAGTTTCTAATTCAAAAGAGAATTATTATTACTTTTATAGAAATCAGTAAGTGAAAGCAGGAACTTGTATACTCATGGGTTTTATTATTGAGAGTGACAAAGTCAATCGAGACAGTAGAACAATGTAGTTAATTTGAATCATTTGCTTATGGCCAGGATGATCTATGATGTAAATATATGCTAAAAAGGTTCAACACCTCCCCGTAATAGAGCATCCTGTATAACGAATATATCAACACAAAAAAAAATAGCAACATGTATATACAATAAGGAAAAGTACAATATAAGTCGGTACAAAAACAACATCCTGTATATACATTTGTTGACATATAAAAAGTATAGACTTTACTAGCTACTCACTTTGAAACTAAACCTAATGAATTGGTGAATCTGGAATGTTTGATTTTTGTGAGAGGTTTGGTGAGTATGTCAGCTAGCATTTCATTTGTCGGAATGTAATGTAAATTGATTTCTGACTGTGAAAGCTCCCTAATGAAATGATGTCTTATGTCGATGTGTTTGGTGCGACTATGAAAAGTATCATTTCTAGTGAGTTTGATGGAACTTTGATTATCTGAGTAAATGGTGATGGGCTGAATGACGTCGAAAACTTCATTAATGAGTGATCTCAAGTAAATCGCTTCCTTACAGGCTTCTGTAAGTGCCATATATTCAGCCTCGGTGGTGGAGAGTGCAGGCGTGCGCTGCTTACGCGACTCCCAAGATATGCACGCACCACTCATTTTGAAGGCGTACCCTGTATATGATCTTCTGTCTACGACATTGCTGCCGTAGTCAGCGTCAACATAACCGACTGGATAACTTTGTCCCTTTTGAAAACAGAGTTTCAAGTCCTTCGTTGCCTTGAGATACCTGAGTACCCGTTTGGCAGCTTTCCAATGCACCTCCCCGTAATGTACGTTGAACTGGCTCAGATAGGACACTGTGTGTGATATGTCAGGCCTTGTTCCGATTGCAACATACATTAGAGATCCGATAAGCTGTTGGTACGGTAGATCAGGTCTCTCGTCATCCTTGGCAGGAATAGTGAGTTTTACACCAGCTTCCATTGGTGTGGTGATTGGAATTGCATCTGTCATTCCAAACTTTTCAATTATTCTTTCGATGTACTTAGTTTGATCGAGTGTAATATTTTCAGTGTCTTGAATGACTCGCATGCCTAAGCAGTCTTTTAAAGTACCAAGATCTTTCACAATAAAAAGTTTTTTAAGTGAGGTTTTGAAGGTCTCTTTCATACATTCATTATTACAGAGGATGAAAAAATCGTCCACGAATACCGCAATTACAAGTATGTTATTGCCGTCTCGTCTGTAATAAATACAATGCTCGTTTGCTGCTTGCTTCATCGATAGGCTAGTCATAGCTTCACACACTTTTATATTCCACTGGCGAGGAGATTGCTTTAGACCATAAAGTGATTTTTTAAGTAAACAAACTTTTCCTTTTCGGTTGTTTTCAAAGCCTGGCGGTTGTTCCATAAAAATTTCTTCTTCTAAATCGCCATTAAGAAAAGCGGTTTCTACATCGAGGTGGTCTAGTTGGACGTTAAGTTGTACGGCAAACGCAAGAAGTAGTCTGACTGACGAGAGTCGAGCTACAGGAGAAAAGGTCTCTCCGTAATCGATACCATGTACCTGAGTGAAGCCTTTTGCTACAAGCCTTGCTTTAAATTTTACAACTTCGCCGTTAGTATTCTTTTTAATTTTATACACCCATTTATTTTTGATAATTTTTCTATCTGTGGGTCTCTCCACTAATTCCCATGTTCCGTGTTTCATTAAACAGTCGTACTCATTTTTCATAGCTTTTTGCCATTCGGAACTGTGAACATCTTCTACGGCTTGTTTATATGTTTCCGGCTCGTAGTCTGACACCATAAACATCGACGGGCTGTATCTCTCAGGCGGTCGTCGTTGTCGTTGCGGATATCGGGGTTCATTGATCGCGCTGTCTGGTTCAGGAGACGTTGGTGCTGATTCACTGGATTCAGTATCTGCAGTGAAGTACTCCTGTGAGTCCTGTGACGTTTCTGAAATTTCAGGCAGGTTATCAATATGTGCAATTACTTCTGGTGTCGGAGGTTCTGATTCCGTTTGAGTATCTGGGGTGGAGGTTGGTAACAATGACGATGTTGATGGAGTTACTGGTTGTTCAGTAATGGGTAGCGGCTGTGAAGTGTGTGACTCTACAAGAATTTGGTCGTCAGTGAGGGTAGTGTCGTCAGGCGTTGTGGATTCCGCTGCTAGAGCAGGGTTTGCCACTTTGTCTTCGATGAAGACTACATCGCGTGCGACGATGATCGCTCTCGGGTTACGAGGATCTATAAGGCGGTAGCCTTTACTCTCACTTGAATAACCAACAAAGATACAAGTCTTTGTTTTAGAGTCTAACTTTGAGCGCTTTTCCTTAGGAATTAGAGCATGCGCTTCGCAACCAAAAAACACGAAGATGCGATAGATCTATCGGTTTTCCATACCAAACTTCGTCAGGTATTTTATTATTAAATAAAGCTTTAAAAGCTTGGGTTGGCGTTACATTTTTTAAATAGATAGCCGTATTAACTGCTTCGCCCCAGTAAGCTTTTGGTAGCTTGGAGTCATGAAGCATGGTCCTTGCTTTTTCAATAATGGAGCGGTTAGCTCGTTCTGAGATCCCATTCTGTTGAGGTGTGAACGGAATTGTGGTTTGATGAACAATCCCGTTTTCCTTAAAAAAAGTTGAAAACCTGTGGTTGACATATTCCCGGCCGTTATCTGAACGAAACACCTTTATTTTGTGACCCGTTTGGTTTTCCGCTAAATATTTAAATTCTACAAATTTACTGAAAGCCTCATCTTTTGTTTTTAGAAAGTATCCAAAAGTTTTTCGACTGAAGTCGTCAGTAAAAGTAAGTAAGTACAGAGCTCCGCCCCACGAGTGCGTACTCATTGGACCACAAAGGTCCGAATGAATAAGTTGCAATACGCAACTCGTCTTACTAATAGATTTCGGAAACGGTCTTTTTGAAAGTTTGCCTTGTAAACAAGGGATGCAGGTTTCGTTTAGATTTCCTATGTAGTCTATGCCTACTTTTTTATTTTTTAAAACGTTTAGGCTTTTGACATTTACATGGCCAAGACGTCTATGCCACAACATCGCTGATAGCTTCTTGTCAGTAATCAGCTGAGCTTGAGTTTCGGATACGTCAAGTTTATACATGCCATTTTCGTTTGACGCGGTAGCAACTGTAGTACCAGAAACTTTTCATTCTTGTCTTAGAAGAATAGTAGCGCCTTTGGGTGAAAATACAACAACAAAGCCTTTTTGGACTAGGCTACTTACCGATAGTAAATTAGCAGCTAGTTTAGGTACAAAGAGAACGTTAGAAATGGAATGAACGTAGTCATTTACATTTAATTGAATTGTACCCGTACCTTTGCATACCATTTTTTCATTGTTGGCTGCAGTGACATAGCTTGAGCTGTGTGTAAGGTCGCTGAACAGGCGTATGTCGTTACACATGTGAGCAGTGGCGCCAGAATCTAGATACCAGAATGTGGTGGATAAGGGAAGCTGAAATGGAGGTGTAGTAAAAGATGATAAAAGTGTAACATCATTAATATTAGAAATTAAGTTGGTCACAGCAATCTTCTTAAACTTCCTCTTGCGGCATTCAGAGACGACGTGTCCTTTCTTCTTGCAGTATGTGCAAACTGGTGTGCGAGGACTTGAGTTCATGGTAGAATTCACGATCAACGCAGCATCTGGTTCTTTTGATGGCGAATGGCGTAGGTCTTCTTTCAGTAGGATTGTAGCTACGGAGTCCGAAGTTAGTTTTGTTCCCGAATTTTCGATAGCCATGACCATGGGATTATACTTATCGGTCAGTCCTGTCAGCATTATGAGTCCTATAAATTCGTCATCTACTGGTTCGTTCGCTTCAATGAGCTGTTGCTGTGTGGCTCGTATCTCGCTCACATAAGCTTCCATCGTCTTAAACGAGGACAGTTTGAAGTTGAATAATCTGCGTAAAAGATTAAGTCGCCGCAGTAAGCCGCTGTCTGCGTATGCAGCTTGTAGCTTCTTCCACGTCCCTTCTGCCGTCGTGGCGCTCATCACGGTAGGATATACTCGAGGAGTAAGAGCAAGGCAGATTTTTGCCTTAGCTTTGGCATCTAGACGCTTGAAGTTTTCATCTCCTACTACTACTTTATATTGTGTAGGATTACTCACGCAGTCCCAAAGATCGCATACAATGAGCACATTCTTCATTGCGAAGCTCCACGAGGAATAATTTTTTGTTCCTTCAAGTTTTTCAATGCTCTGAAAAATGTTCTGTGCCGGTGCCGTAGAGGTCGCCGATGGTGACGGATTTCCGTTCGTCTCCATAGCACGTATTTTAATTACTGGGCCATAACCTATTATTACTTTTATAGAAATCAGTAAGTGAAAGCAGGAACTTGTATACTCATGGGTTTTATTATTGAGAGTGACAAAGTCAATCGAGACAGTAGAACAATGTAGTTAATTTGAATCATTTGCTTATGGCCAGGATGATCTATGATGTAAATATATGCTAAAAAGGTTCAACAAGAATAAATGTCTTCTTTCTTTCTTTCTTTCTTAATTAGATATATTTTATTATGAATATGAATTTTATCAAAATTAAGTACCTAACAAATCAATTTACTATTTCTGATATTGTCTTATAATTATGTTTAATTTGGGACCCACTGCTGGTTTAATAATTGTCATTTTGCACCTATGAGACAAAAAAATTAAGCCGTTTTGTGGAAAATATGCTTTAAATTAACGGTGACAAAATGAAGAAGAGGGAACGTTATAAAATGGCCCATATGGTTTTACAACGTTCTCTCTTTAGAATTTTTTATGTTTTAAATTACGGTTTTTTACCTGCATAGTTATGTAAAATATTTTCTAAATCAGACACCTATCGAATTTTGGTGATGGCACAGCAATAAATAGGTACTTAGGTACTAACAAAGTCATGCAAAAACAGTAAATAGAAACAATTGCCTCATTTCAATATGAAATTACCGGAAAATGTGTGGAATGGAACAGTCAAGCTTGAATGTTTTCAACTGATTATTAGATGCTCATATTTGTGTTTTGGAACAAGTCAAATATAGAGTTTTAAAAAAATGAACATTGGAGGAGAATATTGCCAACGTTAAGAAAAAGACAGCAAAATATTGGCGGTATTAAGTTGCGATTTACTGAAAAAATTGCATGATTGTATATTTTGAAATATTGTTATATTTTGAGCTATTATGCAACTTTATGTATTTAAATAGTTTTTATCCCGATAAATTGCAAACCTTGTGCGGGATAGTGATTAAGTGAATTCTGCGCAGACAGAGTTGCGGGCGACAGCTAGTATAATATCAAATTGCTAAATATCAAGTAACGAATAAAATAACAAACAGGAAATGTCACTGCAAGAACAACCGGATCAGATCCGTGATTTTTAGTAGGTATACATACATACATACAAATGACGTCTTTATCCCTTACGGGGTAGACAGATTGCGTATCTGACAGCGAGCGAACCTAAACTGAATTGGATTTGAATTAAGACGTCATGGTAAGGCCCTGGACCTAAAATTATAGCTAACAACTTTTACTTCCAGATGATTTCACCTATTTGTCACTGGACCGACTATTACAAAATAGTAAAAATCCTTATTGTACTTGGATTGTTAGCCCTTGAAGTACACGGGAATATGCTGGAAAAAGTTCATGAGGTACGTTCCTATATAGGTATACTATACTCCCCTCTACTCCCTAGGTATACTTATTAATTACGAAGCTCTGAGTGAAGTTATAACTTGGAATTTCTTGTTAGCATATAGATGAATATGGAGGTAAAGACCTACTTACCTAACTATCAACTTAATAATGCGTTTCCTGAAAGCTTTGTAACATAGAACACGGCTAACAGCAGTCAATAAGTAGTAAGTAGGTATGTACAAAACAGTAATTAGGTACCCACGTACCGTATTCTGTTGATGAAAGGGAATTCATTAGTGAGCTTAACTTAAGAAAAGCGTAATCATGCCAGCTAATCGTATATCGTGAAATTAACTACTAGCAAATTTATTTATTTATTCATTTAGATGCATGTAAATGTTATAATGCCTAAAATAAAATATAGGTAGGTAGGTATCGTGAACTACCTAGTCACAAATAGGTACTAGCTACGTAGTTACGGTAATTCACACTTAATAACATCAGACTACATTAACATAAAATATCGTATTATGTGAATGTTCTCTCGTTCTCTCCATCATGATAGGATGATAGAATAATTAACAAGTTGATAAATAGTGTACGACAAAAGATAGTGTCTACCTTGTCTCTTTGTTCAATAATGAATCTTTATATTGTATTGTAGGTACCTACCTACTCACATAATACTGATTACTTATTAATATAAGGTAGGAGGTATTTATTCTTCATTATTATGGTATGGTGTAAGTAGCTATTACAGCTTAGTTGTCTCCAGTTTCTTGTTATCAAAGACACCCGACACGGGTGCGTCCCACGAGATATAACTACAAAATACTAATTTCATTATAATAACGTTCACAAGATATAATGAACGTTAGCTATACAAGCAAAAAGTATAATTTTTTAACGTATAAGGCTTAAATTATATAACGTTATTTTTATATAACTTCAATTTGTATAAGATTTATATGGCCTAATTTCTTTTAACATAACAAACATTTAACCTAACTGAAACAGCTGCAAGACATTGTTTAATTTTCGGCGAGCGAGCGAAGCGAGCGAGCAAGACGGTACGGAGCAGAAGCGACTCGGATAGGTTAGGTTCAAAGGCTAATGCGGGAGCGTAGCACAGCGAAGCTCCCGCATTAGCCTTTGGTGTTAGTTTTTTTTTTTTATAACCACCTAGAAAACCCCCTAACCACATAGCAAATTCAATAAACAGCTGTGCAATATGCTTTTTGATGTTAGCTGTTATGAACATTATATGCTTTGATCGTTATTTCAATTGATATTATATATAAACAACGTTATACCTTACAAAATTAGATATTTTAAGATTATAATTTTCGTTCATTATATCCAGTAAACGTTATACTAAACGAGTTTATATAAAGTGAGCGTATATATTATGAACATTAGATAATAAGTTGTTATATCTCGTATTACTTACCCACCTGACACCGTATCGCGAACTGCTAGCGAACAGGCTAAAGTTATGTTGCCTCCCAAATGCAGCGATCCGATTAGTAAACTTCACAGATATAGTTCGCTTATAAAAAAGCACGTCACTGGTCTCGTGGTAACGAGAAGACGATGTAACAAATGAGTCTTCCCAAAAGACTATTTCCCTTGTATAATTTCGGGATTTGTAATATTAACAAAAGCAGAGTTAACCGGGCAATATAGAAAATAGTCCAACGCCAACTTCTACAAGTCGAGTACCTAATCTACACTTGGTGAAGAGGTTGAAACAATGGAACACATCATGTGTGAATGTGATGCCCTCGCCAGACTAAGAATGAAACTCTTCGGCAGCGGATACCCGGAACCAGGAGATTTCAAGGCACTACCACTGCATCATCCAATTTAAATGAGGTGGTAAAGGCGATGGAATAGTGCGAAGGAGGGGTAATTACACAAAAGATGCACGAACGGGTCGAAGTGTATCCGTAGGGACCTCTTGTTTTAAGATAAGATAGGAACCTACACGTGACTACTTTATTAAACTGAACAATTTGATTTTCAATTTACTTAATTCTAGTTATGAAAGTAAGTTAGTTATATGGTAATAAGTTGTAAGCATGTAACACTTTCAGTAAAAGATTTTACCCATATTTCTTTCAGAATGTCAACTACAGATTACCCAGGCACGTAGTACCAACTAATTATAAATTGAAATTGTGGCCAAATGTCGCAAATAAAACCTTCCATGGCACCGCTGAGATTAGCCTTGACATCTTAGAATCAGCTCGGAATGTGACTTTACACATTAATAAACTTGCAATCCGTGCAATCAGCCTGCAGGACTATGTTTTAAGGAAAATACTGGTCACATCGGAAATTTTTGTTGACAAGAGAGAGCTTTTAATTGTTAAAACACAGAATGAAATTCCTGGTGGACTTTACACTCTGAAAATAAACTTCTCGGGAATGCTTGATGGAATAGTCGGGTTTTATGCAAGCTCCTTAAAAAATGGAAGGTAAGTTATCTTATCACCAATTTTTCTGCACCGGTACAACTTAGGAATTTTGAAAAAGCGAGCCTATTATTTTTTTAAAGGGCCGGTAACACGCTCTTAACTCCCTTTGTTATGATTATGAGTGTCTATGAGCGGCGGTGATTGCTTCCCGTCAGGTGACTCGCATGCTCGTTTTCCTCATGTCAATTAAGTATTTAAAAAGTATATAACTAGAAAACTTTTTATCTGACCGTTTCATAGTGAACAATAAGTAAGTACCTACTTTCATTTATGTAAGTAAGTAATTAATAACTGGGTCACCTAAGTGGATAATTTATAGTTCGAGGCTTGAAGGTCATCTTGAAGTGTTGAATTTTCTTAAGGGTTTTATTTAGTGAGTAGTTTATCTCAAAATTGGCGCCACTGTTGACTAAGGTCCGGAGGTATAGCTGTCAAAGACGACTATAAAGGCGGAACCACATCATTAACACGCGACGCGACCCGATGCAACGCGACGCGTGTTGAGTCGAATCAAATTGTATTATATTCTGTGACCAGAACCACACTAATGAACATCCGACGCGACGCCACGCGCATACATTCGTTGCGTCGGGTCGCGTCGCGTGTTAATAATGTGGTTCCGCCTTAAATCAGCGCCAAAACAAAGTTTTAAATCTTGAATCTCATTAAACAATTAAACCTCTGATTTAGCTGCTCTTTGAGGCCGCTTATTTTTGCGCCTCTTTTTCTTAATTCCGCTTTCAAAGCGTTCACATTCATCGCCAAATAATCCATATTTGCGATAAATTCACTTAGGAGATCACTTTTCAAAAGTAAAAGAAATAAATTATAATTTATGTTACGAAGCCCGCCAAAACCAGTGAAAGTGAATGTCCTCACGCGACACTAGCGCCTCTAGTGGCAAATTCACACGCCATAGCGATTACCCCCAACAAAAACCTGTTCGAGGCTTTTAAATAAATGCTTTGATTTTGGTATTTGATTTTTGCTATTTACAAAAATACAACTCCTTAGTGTCAATGTCAATCAGTATTTAATAATGACAGTTGACACTGAAAGTCAATGTCAAAAACTTAAATTTCATTGTTATTGTAGGTAAAGGTAAACCAACACTCAGTGTCTGTTTTCTCAAAATTCTCAGTAACAAGTAATAAAAATTATTTCTACAGTCCTCTGCCTAGTCAAGTATTGTTTAATAATGGGACCGCCTTTAAACGTGACGCTTTTTGAGAGGCTATCGTCGTTAGTTCGCCCGGTGAACTACAAACTAATATTACGACCGAATTTAGACACTGGTGTTTTCTCCGGCAACGTTAAGATAAATATTGTGTTAAAGCAAGAAAAGAACTTCGTCAATCTACACTCGAAGCTTTTAGACATAAGTAAAGTACAGGTTTTTAGAGGTGACAGAGAGATACCGGTATACAAGTACATGGAAGTTAAGCAACTTGAGCAAATTCTGATTGAATTCAATGAACCTCTGACCCCTGGGAGTTATCAAATTGATATAGATTTTAGTGGGAATTTGACGAAGAAAATAGTTGGCTTATATTCATCAAACTTGAAGAACAATAAGTATGTATCACACACTATTTTATAACTTGTCAGTTGAAAAATATGAACAATACAATATTATGAAATATTCTTATCTTTCGTTCCAGAACAATGGTCGCCAGTAAATTCCAACCAACATATGCCCGGCAAGCATTCCCGTGCTTTGATGAACCGGATTTTAAGGCAACATATGATATAACTCTCGTCAAACCACAGAATTATGTGGCACTTTCCAACATGAACGTAAGATTATCAAGTTAAATAATCTGTTATTATAGCTCTATTCAGCTCTTGCCATTGTTGAATGCAGTGTTAGTAATATGTATTTGAAAAACATTCTGGCTTTATTCATGTTAATAGTGTTATTGTATTAAAGTCCATTTATTGTTACCCTTTAAAAACTATAAATTACTAATCAACTAACTTTATTTTGCACTGGGGCCATCCAGACCAGTGGCATAGCCTGCTCAAATATATTATAAAGCATAATCTGTTAATAAGATTACCATATATCTATGATCAAAATAATACAAACAACTGCATTGCACACCAAGGGCTCCATACAAATAAAATAAAAAATTGGTCTGCAATAAAAATTTTTTTTTAAGTTTTAACACATGCTAAAATAATTGTCACCTCCTGGTAAATGAGCATTACCACCCATAAAGGCTAGCAACACCAGAAGATTGGAGCTGTGTTGCCAGCTTGAATGCTAAGATAGAACACCTCATATGCCAGTAATTTCACTGATACTCTCTCTTTCTTAAGGAGGAGAAAATGTGTTGCGCAGTATATTTTTCATGTTTTCCAGGAAATATCCAAAACTCTGGACAGTGAGACGGCATCCGAAGCTGTCACATTCGCAACAAGTGTGCCAATGTCTACTTATTTGGCCTGTTTCGTGATTTGCGATTTTGATTTCAAAGAAACTGAAATAAACGCCAGTGGCATAGGAAACAACTTTAAACTGAGGTCATTTGCCCAAAAAGATGAAACTCACAAAATTGATTTCGCACAAGACATTGGCAAAAGAGCCACTGAATTTTATATAAACTATTATGAAGTGCCATTTCCTCTTCCAAAACTGGGTAAGTTTAGCAACTTTAATAATTATTATTAACTTTTTGTATTGAATCCTACTTCCTACTAATATTATAAATGCGAAAGTATGGATGGATGGATGGATGGATGAATGTATGGACGGATGCACATAGGGGTGAAATCCAAATTTAGCCGGCCATAAATCGTTTTTCAAAAGTTAATCCTACTTGAACAATAATACCTTCCTGATAATGTTGAACAGTCCTAGAACCATAAACATCCCCTTCCCTAGCCCTTATCTAAGTGCTTTCGTCGCTATGTTAGTCGGAACTTGATAGTCATCCCAAGTGCATAATTTCTTATCGGCATTTGTGAAAAAGTAGTTTGTTCAAAACTCCGTTTTTTTTTGTGTGTCAATATATTGAAAATAGTCTTGATGGATTTGGATACTACAGGTAAGAGAGCATATTTTTTATTAAATTGCATGTACATATTTTGAATAATTCTTATTACTTTTTAAGATAGAAAACAGCATCAAAAATGGTGGCAAAATAACAATAAGTTAGAAATTAAAAAAGGTTTTTGTTATATTTCCAATCGCGTCCAAGCAAAGATATTAGTTTTATCAGAAAGTGGGGTCTTTATATTAGGTAAATGCATTAGATTTAGGTGTGCTTTCCCGTGCTTTTACTTTTTAGAGACTATTGAAAGCCATGATGCAAAAATCTCGATTTTTTTCATTTTGTTTTTTATGCAGTTCTAATCGTTTTTTTTATGTTTTAGGATCAGAGGGAGTTGCAGAAGCTCGAGTAGTAACCCGAAAATTTCTATTTGACAAAATACAGGGGCAAAAAATTGAAAATTTTGAGAAAAAATTGTCATTCCTGGAAACATTTATATTGTCGCAAGAAAATTATTGTGAAGATCAAACGACAGAACTTAAGCACAAAATATCTCAATTGAAGTCGCAGTTTAGGAAGAAATGGAAGGAAGCCCATAAAAAGAGTGAATGTTTCCTGAAAAATAATGACGAATGGCTACAGGGAACTTTTGAAGTATTTCAAGGGTGAAACGGCGGTCATCGGGTCGACCAACAAAATCATTCGAAGAATCAAGTGAGAGGAGCAAACGAAGAAAAACAGAGGAAATTCGAACTGCTTTGGATAAAGAAATGTTGATGTGTGCTGCTCAATCATCGCTTCTAAATTCTGGGCTGAGGCTTGCCTCCAGTATTCTTAAAGATATATCAAACTCTCTGCAGACCGCTCAAACTTACCACAAAGCATACAAAGCGACCAAACAAACTGAAAACAAAGATACATGCCCTTGCCCAGCAAAACTAGACCCAACGGAAGCCCTTCAAATGTTTATAGAAGCCGATCTTACAAGAAAACAATATGAGATAATAAGGAACACTAACAAAACGTTTTTCCCAAGTTATACGAAGTTACAGGAAGCAAAACGGACATGTTATCCAGTAAAAGATGCATATCGGGTTACAGAAACTTGTGCCGAAATTAACTTACAAGATTTGATGAACCACACAGCAGAAAGATTAGCTACATATATTTGGAAGACGTTTTGAAACAACTGTCCATAGAAGAGCGTCTATCTTTGACATTGATATCGAAATGGGGTTGCGATGGGTCCTCTCAAACACAATATAAGCAAAGACTGCAAGATCAAACTACTACTGATAGTAATATTTTTCAGTTCGGATCCCTATATGTCTAGTACAAGGCCGAAACCTCAAAACCGATCCACCCAGCATAGCAAAGAAGCGTTAAAACTGCTTATTTCTGCTGGACCCACACAAAATGAAGGTTCCGCTGAAGAATTATCTTCAGATGAAGGTGGAGAATAAGAAAACGAAATAATTTTACTTATAATGTTAAATGTAGGATATTTATTAATAGCCATTATACTGCTTAATTTAACTTTTGTATGAAATATTAAAAAAATATATATCAATTTGTAGTTTTTTTTTAAAATGACTATTTTTATATGTTTGTCGACTTTAAAAATAATCAATACTGTATTTTTATTACATTGGAGCGAAAAAATAATTTTGGCCGGCTAAATTTGGATTTCACCCCTATGTGATGTTTGATTGTTACTCAATCACGCCAGAACGGCCCAACGAATCTGGATGAAATTCGGCATAATAGATAGAGAAAAGTCTGGAATAGCACATAGGCTACTTTTTATCCCGAAAAATTCGAGAAACGAATTCTTTGCAAACAAAGTCGCTGGCAACAGCTAGTATCTAATAAAACAGTTTGAACATTCTCTATCATATGTATTGAAGCCTTATCAGTAAGTTGGCCCCTCATCTCATTACACCTCACCTCATCTCATCTCATTAAATCTCAAGTCTACTCAGATAATATTGTCTTATTTATATTCCATTGTGTAATGTAGTATAGAACAAAATAATAATGAATGAATATATCTAATATTTATTTAGAAGTGTTTGAAGAGTTATAACACTTATAATACATGGAGAAATATCAGCTGATGGCTAATTACTCACTCAATAATGACTACCTGTCCATGTGGACAGAAATGTTGATTATTTATGTACTAATAAAAATATTGTATTAAATTTTTTTTTTAGATATGATAGCAATCCCAGATTATGTGTCTGGAGCAACTGAACATTGGGGGCTGATCACGTACAGAGAAACCTCTTTTCTGGTTGATGAGGCCACTGCGTCCGCTCAAAACAAGATCAGTGTCGCTAACACGATTGCACATGAGCTGGCTCACATGTGGTTTGGAAATTTAGGTATGTATTTTGTTCTTACTTTAATTATTTCACACAATAATGTACACTTTTTTTTTATGTATTTTGCATCTGCAATCAGTGCATTCACTTTTAGCAGATCTGTTCCATGCTTCTCTCATCCAGTGAGGACATCTACTCGTAGTTCTCTACACTACAAGATGTCTTTTCTTTTAAGGCGCTTTACATAGCTGGTGATTGTGAGCTGTTGTGCAAGGGTGTTGGGGTGGGTTTCTAGCCGTACCCTGTATTTATTCTTGGCATTGGAAATTTCTTCTCTCACTGAGAGCATTTCTAAGTGTTCATGAATCTCAGCATTGGTCACATACCAAGGGACATAATGTACACTGGAGTTAAATCATTGAATACAATAGACAATAACTAAGAGTGCTGCATGATCAATTGCTTTGCTAATAGTAGGTATACATATAGCTTTTTATGATTACTGGCTGGATGATATCTTAGCTGTTAGTGACCCTTACTATGAAGCTAGAGGTTCCTGTTGCGATTCCTGATGTGAATGAATGATTTTTATGGTGTGGGAGGTTAATTATGTTTGATATAAGTGGTTGGAATGCTTGAATATTCACCCTATCATGGTTACTGTGTATTTAAGTAGGTATGGTATTTATCTATGTCATCATCTCCAGCCTATTTACGTCCCACTGCTGGGCACAGGCCTCCTCTCTGAATGAGAGGGCTTGAGCTATAGCTCCCACGCGAGCTCAGTGTGGATTGGGAACTTCACACATACCATTGAATTGATTGCTATTGCTATTTTTATCTAAGTATATTATGTAAATGTTAACATGCAATAGCCTATTACCTACATTTACCTCAGTCTGGGACTAGATCAATTGGTGTAAATTGTCCCACTATAATTATTATTTATTTATTATTCTAGTAACAATGAAATGGTGGGATGAAGTTTGGCTGAATGAAGGATTTGCTTCATACATGCAAGTAAAATCTCTAAATGCCATCGAACCATCTTGGACTATGGTAAGTTTAAATATTTAAAAAAAAACCTGATTTGTAATAGAATTTTATGTACTTTTTTTGCACATTTATGATACTTTCCGATTTAAGGCTCTAACCACTGAGACGCCGCGTGGCCAGCCACCGTATTCAATCATTTATTTCGGTATAACACCCTTGGCTATGGCACACGGCGGCCACGACGTACAAAATCCGCGTTCTGAAATGAACACAGGCACGACGTCGTCTGTACACGCGTCAATGTGTGCGTAAGATACACAGGGCTGTCTATCGCAAAAACCTAGTACTATAAGTACTACCAATGACATAAAATATACTAAAGATATGGCTTAGATGTGTGCAAATAAATGTACTTAATCGTTATCTATTTATTTAAACTTACTTAAAATGTGTCTGTCTGTGTATTTAAGCATTATTATTTTCAATTACAATAGATGTACGACAACAAACTGAAGCGAATGATTCTGTAGTTATTTCATGTATTAATCGCGATAATTTCAGAAAGCATTAATTTTCTAATGTTTTATAAAATGAACTAGGTAGGATAGGTTCCCGAACTTGTGACGTGCGGCCGACATACATCGCGTCGCGAGCCCTACTAGTTGCCAGCAGCTTTCCGGCAGACTGCGCTTGTGGGGTGGGGTAACTCGAATAGGTGCGGGGCGGAGCGTGGCCATTCTGTACGTTAGTACTATTATATATTCTGTGCTTGCGCCAGGAACCTCGTAATGATCTATGACTTCCAACTCAACTGAATTTCGGGGAAATTACGGGCACAAGAGGCATTTCATCTAAGTCCTCTAGGTTTTTATTTTATTGTGGATTGAATCAGGCGTTACTTTGCGGAGGTCCATTTCAATGAACAAAAAAATCCTCCTCCTCCTCTAAGTCCTCTAGTCCTCTAGGTTGGCAACGCATCTGCAATCCCTCCGAGGTTGCGGGTGTTTATGGGCAGTGGTGATCGCTTACCATCAGGTGACCCTCTTGCTTATTTTCCTTCCTAATCTTTTTTCGGAATTTAGGTCTCTATAATGGCCTCTAAAGGGTCAATAATTCCCCCTCTATCGAGGTGGGATGAGACACTGCCAGTCGCTATAGCTGGGTGGATTTTTGACGTTGTAATTTGTGTGCCATGCTTTTTGTATTGCACACAAATTACAATGTCAAAAATCCACCCAGCTATAGCATCCCAAAGGTAGTTACACTTACTCACAGAGTAGTTGTTTTTTAATTAATTTAACTTATTAATTTTAGCTAGATCAGTTTGTGGTGAAAACGCTACATTCGGTTCTGTTGACGGATGCGAAACTATCCAGTCACCCTATCGTGCAAACTGTCAACACACCTGACCAAATCACAGCCATATTTGACGCTATTTCATACAATAAGGTAAACATAATCAATAATACATAATTCGTTGAGCAAATGAAGTTGAATCAGACTTGTCAATTACCTTTACCGTTTCAGGGTGCTTCAATATTGAGAATGTTGGAAGGTTTCACTGGCGAGGAGAATTTCAGAAAAGGTGTTTCAGATTATTTGAAAAAACATAAGTTTGGTAACACTATTACGCAGGACTTGCTTGCCTCTCTGGAGCCTCATTTCAACGTGGAAAATCCACAGTTGAATCTGACGTAAGTATTGTACCTATTTACCTAGCATAAATAAAATAAATAAATATCAGGAAACAATTCACACAAATTGCCCTAGTCCCAAAGTAAGCGCTAGTAAGGCTTGTGTTATGGGTACTATACAACAATGGAACAATGGGATAAATATTTTTTATTATGTTCATTATTATAAAACAATGTCGCTTCACATCCTCTGAATGTTACGTACGCATATATCTTTTAAACTACGCTACGTATAATGCAGTTTTTATCAGTGGATAGAATGATGCAAGAGAAAAGTTAAAGTATAATATTTACATCAAGTTCGATGACCTGTGCGAAGCCAAGACGGTAGGTAGTTTGTTTAAAAAGGATTAAAAAGGTTTTGTTTTTACAGATACATTATGGATACATGGACAAAGCAGATGGGATATCCCCTACTGACTGTGACAAAGGAAGGGAGTGCATATAAAGTTACGCAGGAGCGGTTTCTCTTGGACCCGAACGCTGTTTCAGCTAATGACTCTGATTACGAGTAAAATAATAATTTCACTAGCGAGATAATGTTCTTAAATGAAACCACTGCATGATAGAACTAGACTAGTACTTAGTAATGATAATGTTCTTATAATGAAACCACTGCATGATAGAACTAGACTAATACTTAGTAATGATAATGTTCTTATAATGAAACCACTGCATGATAGAACTAGACTAGTACATAGTAATGATAATGTTCTTATAATGAAACCACTGCATGATAAAACTAGACTAGTACTTAGTAATGATAATGTTCTTATAATGAAACCACTGCATGATAGAACTAGACTAGTACTTAGTAATGATAATGTTCTTATAATGAAACCACTGCATGATAAAACTAGACTAGTACTTAGTAATGATAATGTTCTTATAATGAAACCACTGCATGATAGAACTAGACTAGTACTTAGTAATGATAATGTTCTTATAATGAAACCACTGCATGATAAAACTAGACTAGTACTTAGTAATGATAATGTTCTTATAATGAAACCACTGCATGATAGAACTAGACTAGTACTTAGTAATGTTTAGGATTCGGATCTGAATATTAATTTACTATTTATTCTTCTAGCTATCGCTGGTTCGTGCCTATCACGTATAAAACAAGCAAAGGCGTAAATGAAAAAGTCATTTGGTTTGATAATAAAGCAGATAGTGGTAAGTAAATGATTAATTTTAAATCATCATGATTATTAATGGGAACTTAGAATATGAACTTCGAATCTGTAGACAGACTGAGCTATACCCCGTTGGCCGTTGGGCACAATGCGGACTACCTACTGGAAAGAAATAGTCCCAGTAATTCGCTCGGTTGGGTTAGGTTAGTAGTTTGCACTTTTATATTTGACACAACTTTGTTAAATTAAAAATTAAAGAGAATCAGGAGCTTAGTTATCATGCTAAGTACAATAAAATTTAATAGAGAACGGAGTTTTTATGAAACGTCCTTGGGATAGAACATTATAGTTTATTGACTTTTCCAGTTAAAGATGTATGATTTTTTTATTACGTTACATTAGTACAAAAGCAAATTCGATCACTCATAGTTACATAAACGGATAACTCACGTATGTAAGTCGAGTAATGCTCGACATGTTTCGAACCAGTTCGTAGTCCTTCTTCATGGAGCGCTCGGCCCGGCGGCAGCGAAACGAACACTGCGTGCCAGCGCTCTGCTCGCGCGGCTACTCGACGCAACTGACTATGAGGAAGGACTACGAATTATTCAGACACATGATCACTTATATGTTATAAATATAAACCATTCGCTATAGGTATCTAATTGGAAAACTCTGACGCTCAATCGAATCTAATAAATGTAACCCGTAAACAAGACGAAGTAATATAAAAACCAACTTTTAATTACAGTAACAATATCAGAAGAAGACGTCAGATGGCTTAAGATAAATAACAATCAAGTTGGTTATTACCGAGTGAACTATCCGCAGGAAATGTGGGAGAGCTTAATTGAGCAGCTGAAGTCGAAATCGGATCAGGTATTCAATTCAATTCAATGTTATTATTGGGCCACCTGCTGCGAACCTAGCGCCATTTAGTCGTACGCTCTAGTATCTAGCTTGCGCCAGTAACCTCGTAATGATCTATGACTTCCAACTATCTTTTTTCGGAATTTAGGTCTCTATAATGGCCTCTTCAAAGGGTCAATAATTCCGCCTCTATCGAGATGGCATGAGACACTGCCAGTCGACTTTTGGTGCTGTACGGTAAACTTGTCCGTCTCCAGTAGAATAGCAGCCACAAACAATCTAAAAAGGTAGGTACAGTTGCCGGCAAACATCTTGAGCATGACCTTGAATGAACGTCTCTTTGGTATAAAAGTACATGCGCGAACTTACCCCTTCCACGTCGTTCTTGCTCAAGAAGTTTGCCGTAAGCTGTACCTATCTTGATACCACTTTCCACCTATACCTACGCCCACAATTATGTTATGCTAAACGTGGCCTTTAGGCCGTGTCACACATTCCTAAAACATCATTGCAGGTATTTATTTAAAGTATTTTGAGACTTAACCGCGTAAAATTTTCTATTAATTACCGGTCTGATATGATGCCGTTGCAAAATAGTGACCAAGTGCGGGTAGTTCGAAAAACGAAAATGATACCCTACATCCTACATGGCAGTCTGCTCGTGACCACGGCCACTGCATCGTGGCCGAAACGTCGAGGTAATTAATAGAAATTTTTACGCGGTTAAGCCCCGAAACACTTTAAATAAATATGAGTGAAAATCGCGGAAGTTTGAAACATTATGTCATTGCAGCTGACGATATCGGACCGCGCTCACTTGCTGAACGACGTGTTCGCGCTGGCGGAGGCGGGCGTGGCGCCCTACGCGCTGGCGCTCAACCTGACCACGTACCTGGCGGTGGAGGAACACTACGTGCCGTGGACCACCGCCGCCTCCATACTCAATGGACTGTCCGATAGGCTGTCCGATTCAACATATGAAAACATGCAAGTAAGGCATGGTCCTAATAGAACGCGAAGCGATCATCGTAGGTTCGCGCGAATTTTACTCGTACGCACGCGCGATCAAAGATACTGAACTCGAATAGTCCTAACTAGATGTGTGCGCCGATGCCAAAATCTACGGCGGCGGGCGCCGGTCAATAATCGGCGGCGGCGGCGTGTTTTCGGCGTGATTTCGGCGCGGAGAATTTAAATAAAACTGTAGTGTGTGTGTGTTTGTAGATTAATTTTTATAAAATTAAATAGATAAAATTTCTTCTTCTTCTGAAATTGCCACTCCATTACTGGAGGCTGGCCGATAGCTCTGAAAACTTCTGTCTTGAGCCATCCGGAACAGTTGCTCTGCACTGTTGATTCCGGTCCGCTCCCTAATGTTCCGCAACCATGATTTCTTCCGCCTTCCAGGTCCGCCTTCCAGGGCGCCGTTTTCCCTGTATTTTGCCCATCAATATTAGTTGAACCAGCTGATATCTGTCATGGCAGGACTCCTAACTGACAATCGCACGATGCGGACGCGTGACTCAATCAATCCGCGTGATGATCTGATCATTCGCGTTCTATTAGGACACCCAGTTTTTGCCATCGCATTCTATTAGGACCATGCTCAAAAATCAAATTACTGTTTTTTTTTTAACTTAGAATTAACAGGCTCTTTTCTAGAAATGCCTGAAGGGGTTCTCTATTGATTTGCCGAAAATTTTATTGCCGAATTTCACTTCCCAACCAACGTTTGGCCGAATTTCATTTTGCCGAATCATCATATGGCAACTTGTTAAAATAACCATTTGTAAAAAATAAGACATTCTAAGGTAAAATAAAGACTGTTTATAAATTAAAACAAACCCACTTGCTCGTTTGCCTTCCTATTCACATAAAAAAAAACATGTTCGCGGCTAAGGGGTGGCCCAAGGGCCACCCCGCCGCACGTAAACCTAACTTAATCCAAATTAATCATAAGACTTTTTCGGCCTAGTGTAACATTTGCCATGTGAAACATATTACAAAAGTTTAAAATCAAAATGATATTCGTCTTTATGAAAATTCGGCCAAATGAGAGGTTGGCATACAAAAATTTGCCAATTGTCAGTTGTCAAAGTGAACATTCGGTGAAACGTTGGTTGCCAAATGAAATTCGATCAAAAAAAATTCGGCGAAAAGGCAGAACACCCCCTGAAGGCATGCTACAAAGTAGCAATTACTGTAAGGGCATGATTTCGTGCTAGTAATGAGCATGTCTGTCAGGAAGCTGAAGTCTACTTTGATAGTAACGACGCGGTTGGCCTAGTTGGTCACTACCCTGCCTGCGAAGCAAGCGTTCTGGGTTCGAATCCTGGTAAGGGCATATATTTGTCTGATGACCACGAATATTTTTTCCTGAGTTATGGATGTTTCTATCTATATATAAGTATGTATATCGTTGTCTAGCCCATAACATAACACAAATCTTACTAGCGCTTACTTTGGGACTAGGTCAATTTGTGTGAATTGTTCCCTAATATTTATTATTATTGTTGGTACGGGTTTCCGATCACGGGCCCATGAGACCCGGTCATTTGAAAGGCATTCATGGGGCCGAGGCCAACATGAAGAGGCCTTTGGTACCATATAATATAAAAATGACAGGGGCGCAACTATGGAGGTCTATCTCCTAATACACTATGAAGATGTGCTAGCGGACAGTCCTCCACAGTTGCCAAACTATTGCCTGGTAGGAAACGACATGGAATGGGCTATTATTATTATAGAATATGTGTAAAATTAATGTTTTGATTATGTTTCAGAAATACATCCAGCGTCTCGTGTCAAGTATTTATGGGAAACAAGACTGGGAGCTGACCGATTTGGGTGTTATTGACCGGTAAACCACATCTTTGTAATGAGCTAGTTGCATCAACATAATAAATCTACCTAACCTACGTGTAAAAAGTTCCTCAGTAAACCTATACCTTGTACCATCAGCCAAATATTTGGTCTACCACCCTAAGGTTAAAATTCCTTTGCACGTCACAATATATAACGTCGATAAGACAGGCTGTCAACTTGAAAGTTCGACTTTAGCGACATTTTCATTTGATAGGACTATGGATGAAAAGTGGTAGACCACTTATTTGGGCGACCGTACGATAGTTCCCACGACAGCAAAGTAGCCTATTAATTTTTCACCAACGGGGGCGAATTTTTTTTTTATGTTGAGGTCGCTATAAGCTAGTATTCCTACGTTAAAATAATAATATGACGACAGGTTGGCCTAGTGGTTACTGACCTTAACTACGAAGCTAAAGGCCCCGGGTTCTAATCCCGGTATGATTATATTTGTACCTCAGTCACGAATGTTATTTGTATTTAGGTATGTATTTAACTATTAAGTATCTATGCTTATCTGTTGTCTAGTGCCTATAGTACAAGCTTTGCTTAGTTTGGTACTTGATCAAGTCTTAAACTGTCCCATCATATATGTATATACCTACATACACATACATACATACCGTCACGCCTCTATCCCACAGGTAGGCAGAGACTATTTTGTTGCACTTGCTACGATCCTGACATTCCTCTTTCGCTACAATATGTACTATATATTTTTTCTCAAAAATGACCGTTAAAGTCGTCTTTGTTAACTACATATCAGAACAGGAAGGTAATTGTTGCCGGTCAGTCCAAAATTAAAAAATAATCATTACTGTAGCGCTAAACTCTCTAGTAATGTTGCATACTAATTCCATAAAACACCAAATTAAAAAAAAAGCTAGTACGACAACGTGTTTATCTGTGTCTGAAATAGCTTTAGGTGTTCTGGGTAGAAAAATACTCACTTCAAATGCCATTGATAGAAAAAGGCGGCAAAGCAATAGTTATTTGTGTCACAAGGGAGCAAATTGGTGTATTTACGGCGAGGGCGCTACATTGAATCCAGAATGTAGCGAAGGATTCTACAATAGAATCCTGAGCGTAGCGAGGGATTCTAAAGTAGAATCCAGAGCGTAATGAGGGATTCAAGTGTTAACGCCCAAGATGAAAATAATTTTGCTCCCGAGTGGCTCATACAACTTTTCACACCGAACATTAAAAAACTTGAAAAAAGGTTTCTAAATACATATAATTAAAGAACTACCAGCATAGAAAATGGCATGGTTTTACAATTAACAACTTCAAAAATTGCATTTGCAAAGAAACAATAAGAAAAGCCTTGAACAGAAAAGTTGCACTTTGATCTCTCTCGACAGGGAGCAAAACTTACTTTTCTGAATGAGAGGTGTGAAAAAATAATTAATCATTTATGTCAGTTAGGTACATTCTCATTTATTTTTGTTGTTGTTTTCTTTTTCGATTTTTGAGAAAAGCTCTATACTTGCCGTGGTCAGAATAGCATTGCTGGCCTAGACAGTAATGTACTATTTAATATATATAAACTAAAATGTCTTTCACGTGTTACAGTCTTCTTCGCACAAGGATTCTATCGCTAGCGACCCGTGCGGGGCTGCCAGCAGCGGAAGAAAGGGTCCGTAGCATCTTTATGGGATGGCTCAACAGCCACGGCACCGGCCAGGTCACACCTGTCGACACGGATCTGCGAGATATAGTCTATTTCTATGGTAAGTTTTAATGAACACAAAATATTTACCTTGCTACTCCGCTACTTACGTGCAAGATAACCAAGCTTGTGCGAAATATGTACGTTTTGCATGTTTTTGTTGTAGTCGGAAAAATTTATGAAGGTAGTTGTTGATGGCTAATTAAAATTATAAATAAGAGGGTAGTTTGATAATATACGAATGTGGGTACATTTAGTTTATTTATAGTTTTACAAATTAGTACGACGTTGGTTCGCATGTGCATCGGTTGTGCTCTAACTTTGAGAATGATCCCGTAGAGGGATCGAAACGCGCGTCAGTGTTTGTGTGGTGTTAGGATTAATTAAGTTTGTGGGATTTGTGTGCGTTTTGTGTGGTAGTAGTGGTGGGAGGGCTTGCATGCAAAACGTACATATTTCGCACAAGCTTGGTTATCTTGCACGTAAGTAGCGGAGTAGCAAGGTAAATATTTTGTGTTCATTGAAATGGACCTCCGCAAAGTAACGCCTGATTCAATAAAATATTGGTAAGTTTTAAGTTTTGCTATGCCCTAGTAGGGTCCATGTTTGTAGTGGCTAGAATAATATGAACACCTTGTAAATACCATGGTTGCAATAAATAAATGATTGATTGATTAAGATTAAAGTACAGTGCGTTGGGGTAAGTTGGAAATCGGGGTAAGATAAAAAACCGTCCGTGACTCGGAGTTACGGACCGTTTTTTATCTTACCCCGCTTTTCAAGTTACCCCAACGCACTATATAGGTACGCTCGCTTACGATTGTCTATTATTACAACGGAATAGGTCATTACTTACTTACATTACATACTGTCATTACGGTACAGTCAGCCAAAGTAGTATCACTTCTTCCAACTTCCTATCAAATGAAAATGTCGCTAAACCCGAACTTTCAAGTTGACAGCAAAGTCTTATCGACTTTATATATATCTTATCTAATACCTTTAAACGAGCAATTCTTGTATATACATGTGTATATTATATAATCTGAATCTCGGAAACGGCTCCAACGATTTTCATGAAATTGGGGGCCTGTTTCACCAATCTCTGTAAAGTTCCGGTTATCTTAAGTAACGGATATGTGATTCTGCGCGGACAGAGTCGCGAGCAACAGCTATTATACACCCCCTTGCAAACAAACGGGCACCCATGGTTTTTATATTTTATGTGCTTGATTTCTAAGCTTTAATGCCTAAAAATCTGCAAAACCGTAGGTGTCCGATTTTTTTAATTTTTGTACAACGTATTCGCCAGGTATGAAATACGCGACTCAGACAGAGTGGGATAAACTGTGGCAGATATACAAGAACGAAAGTGATGTGCAAGAGCAAGCGAAACTAAGGAACGCCCTGGCGGCACCGCGCAACACGGAAATACTGCGAAAGTAAGAATAAATATATAAAAGTTTTTAGTAGGTACAGTGGGCGTCTACACGCTGAAGAAGAAGTAGGTACAAGCTTTTTTACTGTAATGGGGACTATCGTTTTTTTGCTCACCAGTTGGCGCCACTGTTGACTAAGGTCCAGAGGTATAACTGTCAAAGGCGACTCTATAAGATCGGCTCCGAAACAAAGTTTTAAATCTTGAATCACATTAAGTTTATTAATTATAAATAACTTTCATCATATCGAGTAGCTATGCCGCAATGTTGTGCAGTTCCGTTTTGTCCGGAAAGAAATCCGCTTTCAAAGCGTTCACATTCATCGCCAAATAATCCATATTTGCGATAATTTCACGAAGGAGATCACTTCTTTTCAACAGGGAAGTGAAATAAAATTATAATTTATGTCACGAAACCGGCCAAAACCAGGGAAAAGTGAATGTTATTGGACCTCACGCAACACTAGTAATCACCACGACATTTTTTGCAAATAAATATTCTTATTCTTATTCTTATTCTTAGCCTCTAGTGACAAATTCACACGCGATAGCCCCCATTGCATTGCCATCCATTATGTAGGTACCTTTGCCAAATTTCAAGTCAATTGGACCAACCGTTCAAGAGTTCCCTCCTACGGAAACTGTCCTGCCTGTACCACCAGAATTTCACTACTAAGACCATTCACAAACGCGTCAATTTTCGGTGTAAGTAAAAATTCAAAATTGACATCATTTCAATTTTATAACACCTGAAAATGTATATATGGTTCGAAAGCATTTTGCCTCCTGGTCACTGCAATATGTTTATATAATTTTAATATCGCTTATTATAAAAAATAAAAAATGCAATACAATACAATACAAATACTCTTTATTGAACACCACAAATAAAAAAAAAAAATCAAATGATTAAAAATATGTCCTAATTTTACCAATACTACTACAGGATAGGAAACGCCTTTGCTTTTTTCACGGGAAAAAATAACCGATCATAATTTTGTATTTTTGACAACTTCAAAGTACAAGGGGGGCAACTCTGAAATTCTATTTTCGAAGTTCGTTGCATACCTTCTCTCTCACTCTCATGATAATGACTATTAGTATGAGTGGAACAGCACGAAGCGAAGCTCGAAAATCGAATATTGGAGAATAGGACTTGACATTGACAATTTGAAATTAACGTCAGTTTTTTTTTCTATAGAGAAAAGACAAAGGGATAAGTGTGTATTCTGTGATAGTACCGGAGTTACGCCCTTTTAGAATAAGCACAAATTAATAAATTAATTATAAATTAAATACGAGCCCTAGCGAAAAAATTAAACTGTCAGCATGTTCATCTTTTCAAACAAAATACAGAGAACCATTAAAATTATAGGCTCAGAAATATGAAATGTTGTCAATTCAATGCCTAGTCAATGCTCCAGCCCAGGCTTACATTATTTCCTTCTTATTCATAAACGCTCTATAGGCTTCTACTAACTTAACAATCGTTTGTCCTTATCTGTAAAAGGTAGTCAAAGTGACAGATAAGGACAAACGATTGCTAAGTCAGCAGGAGCCTATAGAGCGTTTATGAATAAGAGGGTTTTTCTATAATAGACGCAAAGGTCCATATGTATTATACATATTGGCTTTCCAATGGTGTAAAATCACTTTCAGATACTTGAGCCTCGCGTGGGATGAGAACAACATTCGTAGCCAGGACTACTTGACAGTGTTAGCGGCCATAAGTGACAACCCGTCGGGCTCGGCTCTCGCGTGGGATCACCTGCGCGCGAGCTGGCCTCAACTGGTCGACCGATTTACCCTCAACAGCCGGATTCTGGGGGCAACTGTGCAGACCATCACCAGCATGTTTGACAGCGAAGAAAGGCTCAAAGAGGTAGATTAAGGGTTGTCATTTTATTCATACTTTTCTTTTAGCGGGTGATAAAACCTTGTACAAGGTCCAAAGTCGCGCGCGTCCGAAACGTCGAGGTATTTACAAAAATACATTTTATTTACGTGATTAAGTCATGTTTTTCTTATAATAATAAGATAAAATTGTCTATTGCAAGTGACACTATAGCTGTTTGGTGGTGAACAAGTTAAAAAAAAAAAAACGATAAAAAAGGTAAAAAGAATATGCGGCTTGAGTATTTTCAGCTACATTTACAAGAACTCGTTTTCCTTGTTTAATAGTGCTTGTGAATTTATTTGCACTAAGCGTCTTTTTGGCCGTGATAAAACTAAGTTTTTTTTTAATTTTCAAAGGATTCTAGAGCTTTAAGAAAACAACTAAGTTTTTTCTCCCATTTACCATGAAACTACCGTGAGACTCAATCATAATTACACAAACGGATAACTCACGTATAAAAGTCGAGTGATGCTCAACATGTTTCGGACTAGTTCGTAGTCCTTCCTCTCGGAGCGCTCGCACCGGCGGCAGCGAAACGAACACTGCGCGCTAACGCTTTGCTCGCGCGGCTACTCGAGGCAACTAGTTTCTCCCTCTTAAATGTTAACAGCTTTATTCATAAGAAGTTAGAGGCTCGTTATAGGCTCGCTATAGGACCGATGCAAAAAACATGATTCATAAACGTCTGTTAGCGCTAATCAGTCCATCAAGGCTCTGTTAAGTAGTCCGAAAGTTAGCGGACCGTAGACCCTCCTTTATCTCTCTGCTAACTCACAAAATGGCCGCCACAAATGTGAACAGCTGATTTTGGCACGAGCAAAACCATACGCAAGACAGTTTTTTTTGCTTTGTTTTATTAATTCGCTGCCACTGCTGTAATTTTTTTTTAATTCACTAAAAGGCCATTTTTGGTTTATGATTAGTCAAGGTGGCCAACATAACGCGTCTAATCCATCCATCAGCAGCTCAATAACTAACTGACTGCTAGCAAGCGTTTATGAATCATACTTCTTAACAACCGTCCAATAAGCTTAATCAGTCTGTTAACTAATAGACCAATCAAACCTCAATTAAGGATTTTTTTTTTAATAAGGCTGTAACTCTTTTTTTGTCATGGTAAACAGGGGCATGCTTAATAACACAATACGTACATTCCCAATCAATTGTTGTTTGTTGTGCAGATGGAGTCGTTCTTCCAGCAGCATTCGGAAGCTGGCGCAGGCGCGGCGGCGCGCGCGCGGGCGCTCGAGACCGTCCGCAACAACATCGCGTGGAGCGCGACGCGCGCGCCGCAGCTCGCCGCCTGGCTCCGCGCCGCGCAACTGCTCCTCTAACAACCAATCAGGCGCCATTCCCGCTCAGTGTGAGATGCTGGCACTCTAGCGTGTATTGCGGAAATAATGCTACCGTCCCTTGCGCACACACAGTCAGAAGGGGATAGAGGCTTTATGTTCGCGTTCAAAAAGCGTGCTAGGTCCCTTATGCAGATTGAGGGGTTAGAAGTGTGTATTAGTTTTTGAAAAATAAATATTTAAAAGACATTTTTACTGACGAGCATTACTTCAGCGATGTGGGGAGACCAGGGTGGACCCTCGAAAGTGATGCAATTGTACCAAAACTATTAAATTTTCTACTCGTGTACAAGATTAATTAAAACTGTGTATTGTAGATTAATTGTTCTACCGTAATCCTATTTCAAATTCAAGACAATTTTCACCACTTTGGAATGACACTTTCGGGTGATATGCTTTCGAAACGGGAATCTGTAGGACTTAAAGCGAAACTTACTTGTATAATTGAAGGCGGTTTTATCATTATTATTAAAATTCTGTTTAGTTAAATAAACTAGGCCTTGTTTTTTTACAGCTCCCTGATCCCTGACATAAGAAGGTGCGGCATCAATTTGATATTTAATGTAAAAAGACAAAATTGTGAGATTTATTTTATTAAACACTTAGTCTTGTTGCGTATGCGTGTAAAGCATTGTAGCAGAATAGTGGTTTCACCGATATAGATGCCATCAAGCAGAAGACTGCAGGTTCGAGCCCGGTCCGCAGCGCTGAGTTTTAAGGAATACATACATACATACATACATACATATCGTCACGCCTCTTTCCCAAGGAATTAAGGAATTAATGTGCGAATCACTACAATTAGGTACTTGGGTAAGAACTACAGCCCATGTCCTCTCGTTCCTAGAGGCCTATTCCCATCATCGTATCATCGACTTACTCGTACATATAGATGTGAGAGGATAAAGTAGTTGTCGTGTTGTACATTCAATAATTACTTAGTTCGTTGAAATAGGTTTCAAGTGTCGCTTTTTACTTTGATGTCTGTCCCAGCACAGCGTAGTAACTATAGGCAGCTCGCACGATCTAAAATAAATAAATGGAATGCACTTATTAAGGTAAGTGGTAACTTGGTAGCTGCATTATCCCACTAATCCTACTATCTAATCTAACTAATATTATAAATGCGAAAGTATGGATGGATGGATGGATGTTTGTTTGTTACTCAATCACGCCAGAACGGCCCAACGGATCTGGATGAAATTCGGCACATAGATAGAGAAAAGTCTGGAATAGCACATAGGCTACTTTTTATCCCGGAAAATTGCGTAGTTCCCGCGGGATAGCGATAAACGAATTCTTTGCAGACGAAGTCGCTGGCAACAGCTAACTAGTAATATTATAAATGCGAAAGTTTGTGAGTGAGTGTGTATGTTTGTTCCTACTTCACGCTAAAACGACTGGACGGATTTGAATAAAAATTGGAATAGAGATAGCTGGTAGTCCAGATTAAAACATAGGCTACTTTTTATCCCGGAAAATTGCAAAGTTCCCGCGGGATAGCGATAAACATATGTCAATTGATAATTCTACGCAGACGAAGTCGCGGGCGGAAGCTAGTGTGCTTATAAAATTTAACCCGAAAATTCTGTGGGCGTGCGAGCTCCAAGGAATCGGAGGCTGGGGGAAGCGGAGGCAGTGCTCCGCTTCATGCCCAGAGCGAGAGTCGGGCTTGACGCGAGAGCACGCTTTAAAATTTGGTTACCTATTTTGTCTAAAATGGTTTAATGAACTTTTCACACCTCTCATTCAGAAAAGTAAGCTTTGCTCCCTGTGGAGAGCGATCGAAGTGCAACTTTTCTGTTCAAGGCTTTTTAAGTGTTTTTTTTTGCAAATGCAATTTTTTAAAGTTGAGAATTGGAAAACCACGCCATTTTCTATGCTGGTAAGTAGCTCTTTAATTATATTTTAATTTTTTTTCCAAGTTTTTTAATGTTCGGTGTGAAAAGTAGTATGAGCACTCGGGAGCAAAATCATTTTCATCTTAGGCGTTAACAACTTGAATCGCTGATTCTAAATACTTTAGAATCGCTACATTCTGAATTCAATGTAACGCTGTCGCCGTAAATACATCTTTTGCTCCCTTGTGACACAAATAATTATTATGAAATGAATTAACTTGCCTGCACAAACGAGGGTAAGTCTAGAGTGTTAAAAGGGCCGGCTCGCAGCGCACGCGGCCGAGCCATGGTAGCGCCCAGCATCGCGAGCTCGCGACGCACGCTCGGGCGCAGCCCCCACCACGCCGCGCCGAAAGGACCCTCGCCCATGCCAAAGGAAGTCTGAAAAATTCGTGAACTTCAACATAAAACACTGTTTCTTTACTTATGTAGGCGCACAGGGACCATTGTTACACGTCTATTTTATCCTACCAGGGGCCTTACCATGACGTCTTAATGCGTTTCAGTTTAGGTTCGCTCGCTGTCAGATCCATACTAAAAATGACAGCTGAAACCTGAACTGAGTCGGAATTAAGACGTCATGGTAAGCCCCCCGCTTTCGGAATGACCGTCTTGACTAAGTTAGAATGCGGTGTAAGAATTTAGCAGAAATTCACTTTTTCAATAAATACTAAAACAAAAAATAAATGTAAGTAGGTAGTAAAATATTAATACCTACTTAACAATTTCTCTCGCACTACCTATCAAATGAATCAAGAATTTTACTTCTTGATTTTTTATACCTATTCCCGGCCATAGCTTTACTTTTCGGATTTTTCTGTGTTCTAATTTGCGGTGTAGGTACCTACCTACCTACCTAGTTTAGAAATTTTAGTTTTCTCATGTTGAAAGGTTCTTACCTCTGACTCTATTCTTTTTACATGAAATGACTTTTTGCCGTGTTATTGGTACCACTCGTTTTTAATGATTATTTTTCAGTGTCCCGATAGTAATGGATATCTCTTAAAATTCAGAATAATTGCTTATCCGAAGCACAGAATATTATAACAGTAGGTAACGTTCTGAAGTGATTTTACTTTGGGTACCTAACTAACTGATAATTAGGTACTAATCTACCATACCTACTGAAGATTCCGTGTGTTTTTAAAACCATACCTTCTGTGTTCGACGAGACGCGATGTTTAACTTTGTATACTTAATGTTGGAGCACCCTGTTTATTCTCAAGTACCTACCTACCTACCTGCTGGTAAGTAGTGTTCTTATTATACCTAGTCATCTCATGACACACGCAACCGAACTATTAATTAATAGGAAATATCAAATTAATCAAGAAATTACTTCTTGATTTTTAATGTTTACTTTTTACGTTTTACCGTTAGAAATTTAATTTCTAAACGACACTGAAAATTAGAACACATAGAAAAATCCGAAAAGTAAAGCTATGGCCGGGAATCGAACCCGGGTCCTCGTCATTCCGTGACGCGTGCTATACCCCTACACCACCCATAGCAGGTGAGTAAGCCTCCGAATTTTTCTATCTGTTTCCAACTGTCACGTGACCTTGTTACTATGCGAATATTTGTCGCTAAGCGTCATCTGTTTGAATGATGTGTCTGTACGACACAATTACAAACTCCCGTGGAACATGTACTGCTCATCATTCAAACAGATGACGCTTAGCGACAAATATTCGCATAGTAACAAGGTCACGTGACAGTTGGAAACAGATAGAAAAATTCGGAGGCTTACTCACCTGCTATGGGTGGTGTAGGGGTATAGCACGCGTCACGGAATGACGAGGACCCGGGTTCGATTCCCGGCCATAGCTTTACTTTTCGGATTTTTCTATGTGTTCTAATTTTCAGTGTCGTTTAGAAATTAAATTTCTAACGGTAAAACGTAAAAAGTAAACATTAAAAATCAAGAAGTAATTTCTTGATTAATTTGATATTTCCTATCATTTGAAAAACAGCGCCATCTCTCGTCCCTGGTGAGCAGTACATGTTCCACGGGAGTTTGTAATTGTGTCGTACAGACACATCATTCAAACAGATGACGCTTAGCGACAAATATTCGCATAGTAACAAGGTCACGTGACAGTTGGAAACAGATAGAAAAATTCGGAGGCTTACTCACCTGCTATGGGTGGTGTAGGGGTATAGCACGCGTCACGGAATGACGAGGACCCGGGTTCGATTCCCGGCCATAGCTTTACTTTTCGGATTTTTCTATGTGTTCTAATTTTCAGTGTCGTTTAGAAATTAAATTTCTAACGGTAAAACGTAAAAAGTAAACATTAAAAATCAAGAAGTAATTTCTTGATTAATTTGATATTTCCTATCATTTGAAAAACAGCGCCATCTCTCGTCCCTGGTGAGCAGTACATGTTCCACGGGAGTTTGTAATTGTGTCGTACAGACACATCATTCAAACAGATGACGCTTAGCGACAAATATTCGCATAGTAACAAGGTCACGTGACAGTTGGAAACAGATAGAAAAATTCGGAGGCTTACTCACCTGCTATGGGTGGTGTAGGGGTATAGCACGCGTCACGGAATGACGAGGACCCGGGTTCGATTCCCGGCCATAGCTTTACTTTTCGGATTTTTCTATGTGTTCTAATTTTCAGTGTCGTTTAGAAATTAAATTTCTAACGGTAAAACGTAAAAAGTAAACATTAAAAATCAAGAAGTAATTTCTTGATTAATTTGATATTTCCTATCATTTGAAAAACAGCGCCATCTCTCGTCCCTGGTGAGCAGTACATGTTCCACGGGAGTTTGTAATTGTGTCGTACAGACACATCATTCAAACAGATGACGCTTAGCGACAAATATTCGCATAGTAACAAGGTCACGTGACAGTTGGAAACAGATAGAAAAATTCGGAGGCTTACTCACCTGCTATGGGTGGTGTAGGGGTATAGCACGCGTCACGGAATGACGAGGACCCGGGTTCGATTCCCGGCCATAGCTTTACTTTTCGGATTTTTCTATGTGTTCTAATTTTCAGTGTCGTTTAGAAATTAAATTTCTAACGGTAAAACGTAAAAAGTAAACATTAAAAATCAAGAAGTAATTTCTTGATTAATTTGATATTTCCTATCATTTGAAAAACAGCGCCATCTCTCGTCCCTGGTGAGCAGTACATGTTCCACGGGAGTTTGTAATTGTGTCGTACAGACACATCATTCAAACAGATGACGCTTAGCGACAAATATTCGCATAGTAACAAGGTCACGTGACAGTTGGAAACAGATAGAAAAATTCGGAGGCTTACTCACCTGCTATGGGTGGTGTAGGGGTATAGCACGCGTCACGGAATGACGAGGACCCGGGTTCGATTCCCGGCCATAGCTTTACTTTTCGGATTTTTCTATGTGTTCTAATTTTCAGTGTCGTTTAGAAATTAAATTTCTAACGGTAAAACGTAAAAAGTAAACATTAAAAATCAAGAAGTAATTTCTTGATTAATTTGATATTTCCTATCATTTGAAAAACAGCGCCATCTCTCGTCCCTGGTGAGCAGTACATGTTCCACGGGAGTTTGTAATTGTGTCGTACAGACACATCATTCAAACAGATGACGCTTAGCGACAAATATTCGCATAGTAACAAGGTCACGTGACAGTTGGAAACAGATAGAAAAATTCGGAGGCTTACTCACCTGCTATGGGTGGTGTAGGGGTATAGCACGCGTCACGGAATGACGAGGACCCGGGTTCGATTCCCGGCCATAGCTTTACTTTTCGGATTTTTCTATGTGTTCTAATTTTCAGTGTCGTTTAGAAATTAAATTTCTAACGGTAAAACGTAAAAAGTAAACATTAAAAATCAAGAAGTAATTTCTTGATTAATTTGATATTTCCTATCATTTGAAAAACAGCGCCATCTCTCGTCCCTGGTGAGCAGTACATGTTCCACGGGAGTTTGTAATTGTGTCGTACAGACACATCATTCAAACAGATGACGCTTAGCGACAAATATTCGCATAGTAACAAGGTCACGTGACAGTTGGAAACAGATAGAAAAATTCGGAGGCTTACTCACCTGCTATGGGTGGTGTAGGGGTATAGCACGCGTCACGGAATGACGAGGACCCGGGTTCGATTCCCGGCCATAGCTTTACTTTTCGGATTTTTCTATGTGTTCTAATTTTCAGTGTCGTTTAGATATTAATTAATAATTGATCTTGCCTTTTCGATGTTCCTTAATTAAGGGCTGTTATCGAAAGGATTACATTTCTAAACTGCCTCAAAGGGTAGCCCCTTATCACTGTCATTAGTTCCAACTAAACTAAAATGGTTCGATTTTCCTTGTTCGTTAGTTAATTTTAATAACCTTGGTTTGCTATGATTGCGTTAGAATAAATAGATTTTTAACTAAAACAATACATGCGAAGCCACTGTGCCCGCCCAAGAAACTTGCCTTGGTTCTATGTAGGTAGAACAGTTACCTATAATTCAATTGATTTCGTTAACTCTAATATAGCATAGTTGTCATTTTAAATGTTTTTTATTAGGTACATTACATGCGTATTCGTTTTGGCACTTGATTAAAAAAAATTGAATGCTTTATAACCACACAAGGTATCGTCAAGCCAACAACAACAAACCAACTGACAAACTGTCCGACCAAACAAATATAAATAAATATCATGGGACACAAAGACAATAAAGGCATAATACTACGAAAAAGAATAAACATAATTAAATAGGTACATTCGAAATATTATAAACGGGATGTGAACCGCGATTACCTTTATTGAGCTCCCGATATAACCGTGAATCATTAAAAACTCTTATTAAATAGGTAGTTAAATAAGTACACTCATCAAAATATTTTTGATCCCTAAACAATTTAGAAATTTTCAATACAGGGTGTATCAGATAGCCCCTACCAATAATAAACTGGGGTATATAACTACAGCTATAGAAGCTAAAAAATATATGAAAAAAAAAATTGGAGTAAATTTTTTTTTATATTTTCTATAGGAATGGCAGTATTAACTGTACTTAATCATTCCTATAAAAAACATAAAAAAAATTACTCCAATTTTTTTTTATATTTTTTATAGCTTCTACAGCTATGGTTATATACCCCAGTTGATTATTGTTAGGGGCTATCTGATACACCCTGTATAGCCATATTACTACCGCGTCGAAAGATCAAATTTGTCTAGGGCAATGATATTATAATTATGTTACTCTGGTATAGGGATATAAAATATTCCCTGGTCTACTTTTGGCGTGATCGGCAGACACAGAAGATTCAATGCATGTTTTATGCATGACGCAAATGGTATCACTGTCTGACATGCGAGTGTTGCACGTGACTGCTGCCCTAAGATGAAGATGTCGTTTACGTCACCATCCATATCTAGAATGCAATAATATAGGTCATGTTCATGTAACCTTGTGAAACACAGCGTCTCCATATCGACAGAACAGGAACAACTGCGTAAGAGTCCCGCACATGTACTGAAGTAGAGACATCAGTTGCATCATGCTGAGTGTTTCCTGAAAACATTAGTTTTAGTAACTAGTTTGGTAATACGGATACATTATTATACCTGGTCTATACAGTACGGTACAATACAATAGGTACGATGATTCTTTATTGAACACCACGTACACGCATCGAAAATTGACTACTTACCGAATTGAGTCTTAATGCAACCGAACAAACTGTCAAGGTAGCTACCAAGAAATATACACCCAAAATAGTTCTAAGCGATGTTTCCAGCTCATCAATTACACTGAAATATGAAATGTTATTCTATTAGCTATTGTGACTGCTGTGATGTTGTTTGAATACTTGTTTTATTATGACCTTACTTACTTGCATAGTATGATATGAGTAGTATGAGTCTTCGCGATTCTCAGATGAGCCCGAGCATCCCTAGTCTCACTTATTCGGCAATCCCTGCCCCTGCCTCCGATATTCTTAGTGCTTTCATTAAGCATCGAGAACTGGCCGCAAATGAAGATCATAACACCAACAGAAGTGCAGTCAAATGCAACGTGGACGAACACACAGTAAATGGAACCGATAACTTCGAACATAATACCAACAAAGTATCCCGAAAAACCTACTGCATCCAAAGGCGCCCAACCAGGTAAAATGTGTGGGTATGTATCGGACTCCTGCTGTAGTGCGTATTCAATGAATGGTGTGACGATAAATATGACCGCAGTGACACTATATAGCGTTAACAGAAGACTTGCTATATTAGAATGCCTTTTTGTGTAGCGTTGAATACACGGGGACAGATATTCTTCTTCATCGTCAGTATCGTAATCGTTACATTGTTTATCGCTGGAGTCTTCCAGCTGCTTATTTTCCAAGGATGTAACTTGATAGAACATGAAGAGCCACCGTTCTCTGTTAAAGTAGAGGTTGAATAGTTTCAGGGCGCCCATGCCGCAGAAAGAAAGTACGCTGAAGCATTCAAAGACTTTTTCGGTGTCGTCTCTCTCTATTACCATGGCGGCAACCTGCGTCAAGTTAGTGGAAAAAAAACAAACGATCGCAATCTTAGCTAGCCAGTGCACGTCCTTACTTTGATGGGACCAAATACCAGTGTTCCAAATCAGGCGTTGGATGGTGGTCACCAATTTCGGACGGTCAGATTTGAATACCGGTAGGTATAGTCGGAATAACTGAAGTCCAGTCGTTTTTTTCATCTGAAATCAGGCAGGTAGAGCTGAATTAGTGAATTCACTTTTTTATGGCGCAATAGACAATTTAATATTTAACACTTGATTTGATATTGATTTGATTTTCACTTGATTTGGTTTTTTTTTTAAGTTTTCAAAAACATTTTTAAATCCTGTTTTGCAATATAAAATATGAATAGGTTATACATTTTATACTACAACGAATATTTTGTAGATTCATGAGAGCATATAAATCAACACTTGCAATATACTCGTAGTTCAGTGTTTTGGAAGGTGTGAACAATGTTTCGGTGTGTTGTATTTTGTTCTTGTAATTAAGTTCATAATTACGCCTCTCTAATTCCACTATCTCTCTTAGGTATTCAAGGTAATTAAGTTAGAAATAGAGTAATTGTCTTAAATTAATGGTCACAAATAAAATTGTATTTTCTTCGTAGAAGAAGTAATTTTTACCCGACTACGGTACAACCAAAAGAGGGTTATATATACTAAGGTGACTTGCTCCTAGAGTTTCAAAATTGCAATTCGTCTCTTAAGGCTTTAAATGTGTTTTTTTTTCTTCAAATAATGGAATTTTTATTATGAAAAAAGATAATGTAGATTTATACAAATGCTGATATGTACCTAAATAATATACTTTTAATTTATAATTAAGTAATTGAAGTATTTTTAAAAAGTTGCGGGATTATTTTTTTTTATAATGAGACCTTTATACCTACTTCTCGCAATTCGGTTCCTGCATATTTTATAATTCGTCATTTTTGAAATTGTTTGATTTCAAAATAAACAGCTTACCCTACTCCTAGTATATAATATTATGCATTTTGTAAAACAAACAATTTGGTCAAGTTTGCCTTGTATTTTTCCACTTAAGACAATAAATGTTCTCGCTGCTGAGGTGAAAAATTGTGTGTCACACGAGACCAAATAGCCCGTCCAACGAAGCCCAAAAACAGAGTCTCGGGGGAAAAAACTCGTGTATAAGCGAATTTCGGCATAGTTGTAGAGAATGGTGTTTTAAACCTCATACCTACTAAAAGTACTGATGGGTAGGGGTGGAACTAACTTTGGGGTCCAAAAGTCCCTTTTTTTACTTTTTCATTAATAATTCGTAAACGGTGGCCCATAGAAAAAAATAATGTAGCACGTAATTAATCTACATACCATTCTCTACAAAAAAGATTCTATACACTTTTTCTCTGGGATCAATATTTCATGAGATATCGAGGGAAGAAGATGGACAATTAAAAAATAAATATTTAAGTTACTGGAGTCTCCTGGAGTTTGGACCTTGCACTTTTTGAAGCCACTTCGTCCAGGGGTACCTATAGGTAAACTGAGTCGATTCTGACCTGGAGCCAGTAGCTGCCATCGTGCAGGGGGCCGGGGGAGGGGGAGGAACAGTGGCTCCGCCGCGCTCCACTTTAAGCTCAATTTTTTCGTAAATAAAGTATGTAACTATCGTGTTTGGTATCATTTTCGGATAACTTAAGGATGCTAAATTTATTTTTGATATCTCCACCCCTAACCATCACTACTTTTAGTATGTGGTTTAAAACACCATTCTCTACAACTATGCCAAAATACGTTTATACACGAGTTTTTTCCCGCGAGATTCCTTCGTTGGGTGGGCTAAAAGTTTTTTGAATCTTGTATCTTTCAATCCCTTCCTGTACTCAGCTACTCATGATTAAATTCTAGAATCCTTCGCTTAACTACTCGGGATTCAAAATCAACACTCGCACCGAAAGTCAACTTTACTCTCTTGTTACACAAATAACTATTGCTGGCGTTAGTTAGCTTAGCGCTGTCAAGTTTTTCATAGTATTTATTAAATTTGAGCCGTTTTTTGTATGAGTAACTTACACCAGACTGTTAGTTACTTACCTTTATTTTCTAAAAACTTCTAAAATCAAGTGTTATGTGTGAAAATCAAACACAAACAGTAGGTAAAATTAAAAAACATTGATAACTGAAGAGCATTTATTTCAAATGACTACCTAATTATGTACCTAGCTAGTATAAAGCGGAGGTTCTCCATAATTACGAATGATTTACCTACTTACTAGATTATTAAACACGTCACGCCAAAACATGGCGTGTTTGAAATTAGTGATATAAGGTCTTGAACGTGTTAATTTGTGTATAAGCCCCCAATGGAGTGGTAGAGGAACCTAAATGTGGGCTGTCCAATAAAATTCTACAACACAGGCACCTATACCTATTTATTAGTGATTTGTCACCTATTCCGTATATACCTACCTACCACCTTGAAAAAGAAGTAAATATAGCTAAAATGCCTTTTTCCATGTAGGGAAAAAAGGAGCAACTAAGTAGGTATACATAAAAATAATCCCGGTAGGCAGTAAGTACCTACCTACTACTACTAGTTGTTCCTTTTTTCCCTACATGGAACAAAGGCAATTAAGCAATGGGAATTTTAATTAAACATGTGTCTTTACTTCTTTTTCAGGGTTCTGGGGCCTTACCATGACGTCCTAATTCCGACGCAGTTCAAGTTTTAGCTGTCATTTGTAGTATGAATCTGACAGCGAGCGGACCTAAACTGAAACGCATTAAGACGTCATGGTACGGCCCCTGTACTTCAAAACGAAAAACGAAGCCATAATATCGCTCCTTTGCCAGAATAACGTGATATCTCAAAAAACGTGATTTTACAGGAGACGTGTTTTAAACTTTAAAAAAATCATAAAATCTTAATAATAGAGTCTTTGATATTATAATTTACTTTAAAATAAACTAACACTAATTAACTTCGCTTCGATATAGTCAAAAACTAATTCAATAAAGTATTCATAGTCATAACATATCATCAAAAAATAAACGGAACATATGACACGTTTTTCTTGAAAGAATGGAAACCATAGACTGTGTTATAATGCTTTATCACTTTGTTGTTGATATTTATATCTGTTATGGTTATGTTATGTTATGGGTTATTTAATAAAAACACATTTTTCTAAAAAAATATTTATTAACAAAGGACTACTAAATACTAAGTAAAAAAGTTTCACTTAAATTACTCAGCCTTGTAATTACTTTTCTTAAGGCTCTATTCATTATTCTAATAAAATAAAATAAACTATAATTCATACATACATACATACATACCGTCACCTTCTCACTGCTCACAAAGGCGCGCAGCGCTCCATTAACAATGTTTCCTGTTTCACTCTTCTTTCAATATCACTTTCACACTTTCCATCTTTCGTAAACGCCGAGTCCAGATATACAAACTCTTGTACTTTCTCACCCGCAATCATAATCTCACATTCTGTCATAACTATAAAGTTTCATAAAAAGGCCTATGGCACCTTGGAATTAAATTTTTGTTCACGAGATCCATCGATCAGTTTTTTTCCTCTCTGATATGCCAGGTTTCTCAGTGTATGCTTCTGTTCATTAGAAACTAGATTATTTTGTTTTTCGGCAATGGAAGATTCTTCTTGACATTGCGATTTTGTAGCCAATTCAACCAGCCTTTTACTCCGTGATCCCATCTACATAAAAAAAACAAGCGTTTTAATTGGTCCGTTTTAGCAGATATAACGTGATATTACGATAATTAATACATCCAACTAAAATTGTTTTGCTAGAAAAACTGTATATCAGTAAATATTCGGAACATGAACTTTACATGAGAAAACACATTAACACCTACAATGTTGTATTATGAGATATCACAGTTGAAAAATATTATTATTACAACAAAAACATGATATCATAACTAGACTACAAAAATTTGTTATGTGTTTTTTCAGTAAAGTCGGGTTAAATGCACTTATCGCAGTATCGAAGAAAAGAAAATAATTCGTTTGAAACTCACCTTTACAGCAAAAACGTGGTACACTCGTGATGTCACGTTTTTGCCGATAGCCGGCAGCACTTCACCTTCCGAGCGGCGCGGGACAACTGACATAATACAGTTTCGAAGTAAGCAGAATAACCGAAAGAGACAACGCTACATCATAAGATGGCGCCGTATTGTGGTCTTGTTCTTGCATAACTCTTTTAATTATACGTTAAAAAATGCCACGTTTTTGCAGAAAATAGATTAAAATATGGCGGTTTCGAATATGGAATAAAAAAAAATGACCATTTTCGATATGTCACGTTGTTCCTGCAAAGGAGCGATATACGGTAGTGTTTTTTTTTTTTCAATCATTATATTCGTTGTACACGTGGTTAGGTACAAAGTGAGTCGGTTAATACTGGATGCGATCGCTGACTTTACCATTCGAAGTTTTAAATTTTAAAAAGACATAACTATCAACATAAAAAACAGGAAAGGTATTCAAAATCTTTTTGTGCACTAAGCTAGGGCAACAATGTAAACAAGCTACACCATCTACATTGTACACCAATCATCAACCATTTCCACATCTATGTAACGTAAATGGTGTTGCAAAATATCCCGCCCTTTCCATGTTGTACGTCCAACACATATGTTAGTCTCTCATGTCATGAAATAGGTTCAATCAGAATTTATTTCATTAAGTAGTAGTAATCTTTCTTGCCTTGAACAAGCTTGGTTGGTCGTTGATATGGTTGATTTCGATTGGTAAGAACATTTAGCAACATTAACTTTAGCATCAAAAAGTTTTATAAAAGTCTGATCATAATGAGTCTGTGGGCTAACTGAAAATCAGTATCGTGCGTGACACTTCCGTGCCGTGACAACCGTGGAGTCCTTTTTACCCACGACGGAACGGAGACGGTATATGCGTTTAGGGTGATAGGTTGTATGTGTGTGTGTGTGTGTGTGTTTGTGTGTTTGTCCGCAAACGTATTTTTGAAACATCTGTAGGTATCTATTTTTTACATTGTTATCTAATTCATGTTTTAGTTTAAGTTGTTCAAAAATAAATATTTTCTATTCTATTCTATTCTATTCTATCAATGAAAAAACGATTAAATTCAATAATTGATTTAATTGCATATTAAAAACTAGACGCGAGCAAGTACAAAATTATCCGTATCCACATTAAATCGTTTCATACCACAGAAGACCTATCAAAATGGATCTACCATCCTGAAGACTGCCAGCCACCACTAGATCTTCCTAAGCCCGAGTCCCATCCACTCCCCCCGCTGTAAGCGCTGCCTCCGAAGCCGCTAGATCCCCCGCTACCCCATCCACTGCCGCCACTCCTGCCAAAGCCATTGGATCCCCCGCTGCCCCATCCGCTACTACCACTCCTGCCGAAGCCATTGGATCCCCCGCTGCTCCCCCATCCGCCTCCACCGCTCCTACCAAAACCGCTTGATCCTCCGAAACCGCTGGATCCCCCCCAGCCCCCGGAACTGTAGTCGCCGCCAGACCGCCCGCTTGCCCCTCCCCAACCACCAGAGCCGTATCCACCGCTTGACCGGCCCAGTCCTGAAAGAAACGATTTTTGTTTTTAAGTAGGTGCCTGGAAAATTATAACCGGAAATATACTTAGCTTTAATTAAAATTAAATTCTTAATAACGTGTCATCTTATATGCTAACGCGTACCTACTACCTATTTCTATAAGTGAAGGTGTTTAAAATGCAAAGTTGAAAAATGACTTAGCGAGTTAAATAGGTACATACTACTTATACATTTTTCAGTTCAAGAGTTAGGTACTTACCAACCGATTGAGTCCTATTTTTTATTATTATTATTATATTAGCCTAATTGAGTGTCCCACTGCTGGGCAAAGGCCTCCCCTTTTTTCCGCCACTCGTCCCGGTCGAGGGCATGCTCCTGCCCTTCTACTTGATATGCGTCCAAGTCATCCCGCCATCTTTTCTTCTTGTTTCTTTGAGGCTCTGACGACTCACCAACCCGCACTGGACCAGCGTGGTGGGCTTAAGGTCCAAAACCCCCTTGATGTATATGATATGCCTATTTTTTATAAAGCAAATAATCAAGGAAAAGGAAAAGACCACCTAACCTAATGAATTTATTTATTTGACTTATAAGTTTAGCTGTGGATTCAATATGACATGTTACAGCAGCTGTTCCGTGAACCAGCAGTGGTCACAAGACACACGTGTAGCGACAAATTACAGAATTAAGTGCACACAATCACTACATAGTATAAAACAAAGTCGCTTTCTCTGTCCCTATGTCCCTATGTTCCTATGTATGCTTAAATCTTTAAAACTACGCAACGGATTTTGATGCGGGTTTTTTTAATAGATAGAGTGAATCAAGAGGCAGGTTTATATGTATAATAAATGCATAATATACCGTGCGAAGCCGGGACGGGTCGCTAGTAATCTATAAAGCACCACAACAGGATGCAGCATTCAGAGCATCTTGTTGTATTAGTGCGTTGCAGAGGCCCATCCCTCGACGATTTATGGCTTCTATTTTGATACAGCTCTTGAGTTAGTATTTACTCTTCAAAGTTCCCAGTACCTCCAGAACCGCCCCAGCTGCCGCTGCTGCCTCCAAAGGACGAGCGAGCCACGCCGACTGACGGCAGCCCACCGAAACCTCCGCCGCCGTAGCCACCGCCACCACTGTAGCCGCTACCACCACTCTGCCAGCCACTACCTCCTGAAATAATTAAAAACACAAAAACTGAACGTAAATACAAACATTATCATTTCTGTGACCGTATGTCTTGATCTTGACTCTGATCAAATCACGTTTTATTTAGGTATGCGACATATAAGTATTATATACAAAATATAAGTATCTGAAAGTTTTCAAAGTCGCCTGTATAAAAAAAATTGTACCTAAATCTGATTTGATTTGTACCTATATGTCAATAAAACTTCAACAGTATCTTCTTCTTGGTCGTCCTTTTCATCACTAAAGGTCGTGTCCATGGTGAAAGTCCCTCACAGTTCTCACAATCATTAAATTTAAGCATTAAAGTAACCAGCACAGTGGTCGATTCTAAAATATAGTCAAAGGATAAAATTAATTTTTCATCTCTCATACTCTGAAAGTAGGTCATTGATTATCTGGATATAGGGTTGAAAGTGACTCATCGCGACCCTTGGGTTGAAAGTATTTTTTTTTTCTAGCTAATCCAAATGAGGTACATAGCAATGGATTAGTAGATTGATAAACAAGGGTTGAAATACACCCATTGCACCTGAGATATTTCTGGTGCCCGAACGAAGTGAGGGCACCAATGGTTCGAGGGTGAAATGGGTAATTTCATCCGAGTTGAACACTCTACTTTTCATTTCGAATATGAGGAAATTAAAAGAAGGTATTATGACAAATTTCACTAACGTCGCACGGTCGCGCTTAATATTTGTTACGTTTGTCATTCTCTTCCCGCTCTTTTTTCTATTACGCGATTTACGCACATTGCGCATTTCTTCTGCGCACCAATGGCTGCCGGCTAGTTTTTTTTTAAACTTGCAGACACGGAGGTCGCAATCAATTAATTTGTCGACTTAAATATTTCAAGCTAAAAAAAATTACCGAACGTAATAATTTCTACTAATTCTCGTTGTATACGCTTGCATAAGCTTATATATAGCGGGAATGTTATTTTAAGATTATTTTACCTTTTAAAATTAAAATGGAACTATTAGTATAGATTACTATTTTATGTAATCTATGACATGGCTGTATACGTATTTCCATTGCTATACCTTATTTGGATTAGCTAGAAAAAAAAATTACTTTCAACCCAAGGGTCGCGATGAGTCACTTTCAACCCTATATCCAGATAATCAATGACCTACTTTCAGAGTATGAGAGATGAAAATACGTATACAGCCATGTAATCTATGTTTAAAATAATAATCTATACTAATAGTTCCTTTTTAATTGTAAAAGGCAAAATAATCTTAAAATAACATTCCCGCTATATATAAGCTTATGCAAGCGTATACAACGAGAATTAGTGGAAATTATTACGTTCGGTAATTTTTTTAGCTTGAAATATTAAAGTCGACAATTAATTGATTGCGACCTCCGTGTTTGCAAGTATAAAAAAAAACTAGCCGGCCGCCATTGGTGCGCAGAAGAAATGCGCAATGGGGTATTTATTTCATTTGGTGTAAATTGGGCTCTTTGTTAAAAAAATAAAAATAAAATTGTTTTCAATCACAAACTTAATCTTAATCGACAGTTTGTGATACATGGGTTATAAAAAAAATAAAGGCCATCTTTTAGGAGCCCAAAAATTGAAGATATGGACCCGCAATGTTTTAAGCGTCATGGTAATGACATTTTGCATGCTTGGTAATGACGATAGCACATGGTAATGATAAATGTTCCTATCTCTAATTAATTTAAACAGATTTTAACGTATTTCAAAGTACCGAAGTATTTAATCAATTTGGTTATTAAATAAAAGAATGTAAATATTAAACAAATAAATAATAAAATACCAAATATGAGTAACATAATGATTTTTTTAGTAGCTTCATATAGTTTTGCTCACACATTTGAAATTCTTTGAAGTAGAAAATGATCTTTTTAAAAAAAAATTGTTTTCTTTCTCTTCAAAAGTCAAAAGTTTATTTTGCAAATAGGCTACCAAGGGCTCTTTTACATGTCTTTTTTTGAATGTACCAGCACATTCGGAAAGACCGTCATTATTACTTAATGTGTCTAAGTACAATAATTATTCACAAAGGAAAATTATTCCGCACACCATTATATTTACTAACAAATCACTTAAATAATAATAACACAATATAAAGGAACACATTGTTATTGCAAGACATCTTTTAAATTTTTTATTCCTGCTTAGCTAGCAGACGTTGCATTTTTTTAATTCATTTATTGATAGAAGTTTTTTCATGCCTCTTTTCTTTGAGCATAACGTTTTTTTTCCTTTTCTAGGTATACAGCTCAGTGTTAGATTTAATTTTTTCGCGTCTTTTTTTAGCTACTTTTCCGTTTTTTTTATTAGCAATTCTTGTTTACTATTTCCTTTTTTACTTGGCATATTTATTTACTTCTTCCACTGAAACAGATAAAAACGTGATAAATATTTGCAAAAATACAGAATCAAATGAATTAACAGAAAAAGTGGACAGATATAAAATGGAAAAATATATAAAAGCCAAGGTCTTTACAGAATTAAGTGCAGAAAGTCATTACCATGGAATAATCGTCCTTTCCGTGGGTAAAAAGTCCACGGTAATCAGTGGTAATGACCACCTTGGTAATGACAAAATGCAGCTGTTTTCAGTTTAGCATGTACCATATTAGATATTCCAAAATGTTTTACTGATTACGTCATAATCACTCGGTTAGGCTATACGATAAAATATGATAAATATAAATAATTCATGTACTTACCGAGGAATGAGACCAACGGGAATGTCAATATTATTGTGACAAAAACCACGGTACGACTTTGTAAAAAATAAATAAATTCTTAATTTTGCTTTGCGCGACGTGGGCTCACTCTGCCTTCTGAATGGTGACAGGAGGCACGCGGGGGGAGCGGCGGGGGTTGTGCAGAGCTGTTCAGTGCAGAGCTATATGTCGCGTTACGTTGTGCCACGGTGATGACGAGTTAAACAGGAACCCAAATGTACGATGTTACTGTTCCGTTTTATATGATGCGTTTTAATTTGTGCAATCAATATTGTATGATATAACTATGAAACTTTTTAGGGAAATAGTAGCTTCAGCCGTAAACGCCAGTTAAATGGAACTTTTTGCAGAAGTTTTACCGAAAATTGGAAAGCGGACACACCTTGGTAATGACATTTTGGCCCTTTTGAACGAAATAACTTTCACATTACTTTATATATCAAAAATTTAAAAGAGGCGGCCGTTAGAAATCATTCCTTATTACAAGATACTTTTACACACGGTAAACATCCATCATCATTTGGATGGTGATATTGTCGCGGACAGCCGATTTACACCAAATGAAATAAATACCCAATGCGCGCAAATCGCGCAATAGAAAAAAGAGCGGGAAGAGAATGACAAACGTAACAAATATTAAATGCGACCATGCGACGTTAGTGAAATTTTAATTTCCTCATATTCGAAATGAAAAGTAGAGTGTTCAACTCGGATGAAATTACCCATTTCACCCTCGAATTATTGGCACCCTCACTTCGTTCGGGTGCCAGAAATATCTCAGGTGAAATGGGTATATTTCAACCCTAGTTTATCAATCTACTATACCTGGAGATCTGGCCTCTCGATGAGCTGCCTCTGCGACGGCCGCAACAACGACAGCGAAGACTACGAGCGTTCGGATCTGCTGAGAAATAAGTTAGTTTTACTTTCGCCTTCTGCACAGCTAGCACAAGTGTGTAGATTAATTACGAAATTTTGAACCAAAAAGTTTCAAATTGATTCAATATAGAATTTATCTAGTATTTTGCCTTACCAATCAACTGTGTCAACTTGTTAAGTTATAAAATTTGAATAATATCTATTTAATTAACAACCACACTCCTAAAGTGACTCACCGCCATTTTGATCTCCTCTTCAGTGCCAACACAATCTTAGGTATTCGTATTTATACCAAGTGCACTCCTGCTTGTCACTTTTTATACGCATCTCGTTGATAGGTCGGCAACCACATGAACAATAGTAGTGAGGCAATGTCACGTTAAAACCATTAAAGTAATTTAGGCCCACTAAAGAACACGGAAGCGCTTTTTTGACATCTAGTTTTTGTTTCGATAACTTTTGTACTGATTATGGGATAATCCCTTAATTGTTCAAATGCTCTTTTTTAGTCAGCTTCTGCCCGCGACTTTGCGTAAAATTTGTTAGTATGTACCTAATTGACTCCATTTTTTTTCAATGCACGTTGAACCTGTTACATCACTATAATCTGTATTGTGTGTAATCTGTGGTTCTCTTTGGTTTGAACCACGACACTGGTCACTGTAACTCTTGATACTGATTAATGAAAATAATAAAAGAACGCAAGAAAGAAGACAATGTTTTATTTAATATATGGTGTCAGAAGTGGGATGTAAACTACCAAAAATGTTATGATGCACTAAAGCAAGTAATTTCTAGTACACCTGTTTTCTTGTGTTCCTGTTGTGTGTGTGTGTGTGTGTGTGTGTGTGTGTTGTGTTTCTGTTTGTTGTTGTATTTTGTGCTGTGTTTCTGTTTGGTGTCAGAAGTCACAAGAAGTCTGGTCAAGAAAAGTCTCAATCTATCAAGTTGTGAAAATGCCCGATCAAGAACACGCCGACGTCGCCGAGTCATCTTCGTCGAGCCAACATCCTTTCAATACTTCATTGAAAAAGCTACATATATCGTCGGATTCAAATAACAACAATTGTGAAGAATGGAAAAGATGGTGGCAGCAAATGGAACTATATTTATTGGCCACGGGTCTTGACAAGGCCGAGGAAAAAAGAAAAATAGCTATTTTACTGCATTCCATGGGAACAAAAGGCCTTGAAATATTCAACACGTTCAACGTGGGCATCAATAGAAGCACCCTTTTGGCAGTCAAGCCGAAATTCGACAATCATTTCGAGCCGAAGAGAAACTTAACCATGTGCAGGTACGCATTTTTCACCAGAAGACGATCCAAATCTGAAAGCATCCAAGAATTCTTAACAGATTTGGAGAATAGAAGTAATAATTGTGAATTTGGAAACCTCAAAGAATCTCTAATAAGGGATATTTTCATCGCGAACATGCATGTGGATTTGTCACACATTCGTCAGCGTTTACTTCAAGAGTCAACATTAACATATGTGCAGATGAGAGAAATAGCCACAACTGTTGTCACAGCACAACAAGATGCAGAAAAAATTATACAAGAAAATGCCGTCACAGAAAATGTAATGCAGCTGAGAAGTCGATGGTCCAGTAACAACCATAGTCAAGGTGGAAACCGGCAGTCAAGGTCAACAAGTCACAGAAGGTCAAGTCAGTCAAGAGCGTCAAGTCAAACAGCATTCAAAAAGTCATCGTCAAGAGCACCAAGTCAAGTCACAAATGTCCAACCGTCGAGTCAGCCAGGGCTGCATCAGAGTCAGAGGTCAACATGCACCAGTTGTGGGCAGATTCATCGCTACAAATGTCCGGCAGCACACGTCAGATGCAGGTCATGTAACAAAATTGGTCATTATTTTAAACTTTGTTTCAGGAATAAAAATGTCATGCATTTAGAGTCAAACAATCCCGATGATGAGAGTGCTCAGTACTCTGAGAGATTTTTCGTAGGTACTGCTCATAGCAAAAAACAAAATGCTCAGTCAAAAAGTCCCAGTGATGAGTGCTGAGTGCTCTGAAAGAGTTTTTATAGGGTCTGTCAATGGTCATGTCAAGGATAGTGTCAACGATAACAACAACAACAATAAATTAGAGCCTTGGAACATAAATATCAACATTGATGGTCAGATAATAAATTGCATTCTAGACTCAGGTGCAGATGTCAACATGATGTCATTGTCAACACATACATTGTTGAATACATCAAATAACTACAAACTACTAAAAAGCAATTTCAAAGTGTCTGGTTTTGGGGGAAAAGACATTCCAGTGGTGGGTCAGTGTGAATTTAACTGTAAAATAGGTCATAAAACTGAGAAGATTGTCTTCATAGGAACAGACATTAACTGTCACACAGTATTAGGATTACCAACTTGTCAAAAATTACAAGTCCTTAAGCGTGTTTTTACAGTGTCAGATCACAGTTGTGAAACTATGCTTACACATTACCATGATGTATTTCAGGGTCTGGGATGCCTGCCTCTTGCCTGCCATCTCAAAGTGAAGCCAGATGCTGTTCCATGAATCGATCCACCGAGGAAGGTTCCTTTCGCGCTACTTCAGGACCTGTGTGAGGAGCTGGATCGCATGGAAAAACTAGATACACGTGTAGAGAAAGTCACAAAACCTACAGCCTGGGTGAATTCTGTTGTTTTTACCAAAAAGTCAACAGGTCAGTTAAGAATATGTCAAGACATATGTCTGTACATCACCACAGCACCATATCATAGTCGGTCAAATGGGCAGGCTGAAAGTGGAGTAAAAATTATAAAGACCATATTAGAAAAATGTAGAGATAGGTTCAGATCCATACATAGCATTATTACAAGATAGGAACACTCCAAAAGATGGACTATCTTCACCAGCTCAATTGCTTATGTCCAGAAATCTTAGAGACAATATTCCCATGTCATGTAACAAATTGAGACCAAAAATTTTAACGTTCAGTACATACGAACAGAAACATAATGAAAATAACTTGAAACAGTCCAAGTACTACAATCGAAATGTAAAACCTTTGTCTTTATTGCAGGCAGATCATGTGTATTTTAAGAAAAATCCCAATAGCAACTGGGATAATGCGACTGTTGTAAAAAGATTGCCAGGTGATGGATCTTATGTTATATATGATAAGATAAGAATAATGTAACATACAGGAGAAATAGAATTCACCTTAGGCATAAGTATAGTATAATATGTGATAGCGTGCGATCCAGCTCTTCCACAGGGGAGGAGGGGGAACACGGATCATGTCAGACGGGAGACAGGGACCCAGGAGGCTGGAGCAATGACTACCAGGTCGGGACGAGTGGTCAAACCAGTCCAGCGTTTAAACTTATAAGTTGAATTGTTTGAATTGTCTAGATAATTAAGAAGGGGGATGTTACATCACTATAATCTGTATTGTGTGTAATCTGTGGTTCTCTTTGGTTTGAACCACGATACTGTTCACTGTAACTCTTGATACTGATTAAGGAAAATAATAAAAGAACGCAAGAAAGAAGACATGTTTTACAATATAACATATAACAGAACCCTGTAGGTACATAGGTATGTGATTATTTAATTTTATGCCTCCCGTTAAAATTAATGTGGGAGTGAAAATTCCTTGCTTATGATGTAAATTAAATATCTATTATTATATGTAGGTACCTACTGTCTGTGACTCAATTGGTGCATTATAATATCTACATCGGTACATATTTACAAAAAACAAATTAAACTATGATTGAATTAAACACTTAAACTAACTATGAAAAAAAAGAAAACCTATTTTTATCAACTACATATTCTACACACATATACATACATACCGTCACACCTCTTTCCCATAGGGGTAGGCAGAGACTAGTTGGTTCCACTTGCTATGATCGACATACCTCTTTCGCTTCACCCCCATTCAAAAATCTATTCATAAATGCTCGTCGGTTTCGGGTACTCCCTGACCTGACCTTTTTCAAAACGTCTTCTATTTGTTATTATAAGAAAACGGGACTAATCACGTAAATTAAAAGTATTTTTGTAAATAACTCGACGTTTCGGACGAGACTTTGCATCTATGGTCTCTAGAGGACTGATACTGTGGCGGGTATCAACATCTTCTAGCTGCACGGGTTTTCCTAACGGGTCTTCTATTTGGTCCCGTAACGTCCGTCTAGGCCTTCCCCTCCCAACACATCATTCACACTCCCCATATAGTCATGACTGACCATAACTAGCCATAACTAGAGTACAACTAAAATAAATACGTAGGTATAAAAAGAGGTCCCCCGCGGCATAGAGCCAAAGATGCTGGCAGCATTTTCCTCACTGTGCTGTGCGTGGATGCTGTCAGTTTTTCTTACTCCATTCTTCTTTGTATATCCCTTCACCTGGGGATCAATATGTATACCTAAGCCTTTTTTGAAAGTTATACCTAAACCTAATAATAAACGGAGGTACATTTCACTAAAAGTACCTATTTTACGTTTACAAACAAAAAAGGACAATGCATTTTTTTCATTGAAATCTTTTGTTTTCGAGCAGCTGTCATTCAATTTTTAGGCACACAAACTACTTAATCTTTACCATACATACTTATTTCTGAAATCACTCAAGCCTGTCATATTGTCTTTATTCAATCAATATACATATTTACAAGATCTAAAAAATTATACCTATATATAAAACCTTAAACTACTTTAATCTAATCCTAAATACCTATATTTACAAATATCGCCCAGATCGTTGTCATTGGGCAAGGTGCCCATAATGCTGGCTGCGTTTCCTCGTTGGATAGCAATACTTAAGGTGGAAACATAATTAACACGCGACGCGACCCGATGCATCGAATGTATGCGCATGGCGTCGCGTCGGATGTTCATAGTGTGGTTCTGGTCATAGAAAATAATACAATTTGATTCGACTCAACACGCGTCGCGTGGCATCGGGTCGCGTCGCGTGTTAACAATGTGTTTCCACCTTTATGCGTTGCCCGAGGAAAGAGCCAGCCCTATGGTCACCTGTGGATTTTGATAATTTTTATAAATCACTCAAGCATTTTTCCCATGTTGTAAATATATTTTTTGGGGCTTTTTTTTTAATTCTATATTCTATCTATTTATTTAAATTTTAAACCGCGTAGGTACCTACTAAGTACATACTATACTCAAACTGTTTCGTTTCTATTTTCTTGTGAATTATACATGGATTTATCCTTATTGATAACTAAGACATTTGCTTGGTATACTCACAAAAAAAATCCTGGTAGGTACTTACTTATTTACTTAGTTAAAAAAAGTAATTTCAAAAATATCCATACTACTTAATATTATAAATGCGAAAGCTGCTGAATCGATTTACCTAGTTGGAAATTGATGGTACCTATATTAGATAGCTTCAGGGGCCCGATTTTTGAAAGCACATGTGTGAAAAAATACCACTCGAAAGTGGTGAAAAATTGTGCTGAATTTGAAATACGAGTAGCTTAGAAGATACTTACGGCTCTCATTAATCATGTGGACTAGTCAAAAATTTGATTAGAGCCGTAGTTTAGAAGATATAAACAGATTTATACCACTTTCGAGTGGTACTTTCGAGTGATGTGCTTTCAAAAATCGGGGCCCAGTTCCGCGGAAGGACATACATATATGTGTATGATAGTGTTTCCCCCAAATATCCCATAGTTCCCGTGAGATAGGATAAGGGAATTCTGAATAAACGGAGTCGTGGGCAACCGCTAGTATCATCATACTGCGAAAAAGTTTAATTAGATAATATGGATGGATTTTTTGGATATTTAGTTAGGTTCACGCAACAAAATATATTTATGAACGTTTATATAATAAACGTGGTAGCCTAGTGGTTTGACCTGTGGCCTCTCAAGCAGAGCGTCGTGGGTTCAAATCCCGGGCTCGCACCTCTGAGTTTTTCGGAATTTATGTGCCAAAAATTACATTTGAAATTTGCCATGAGCTTTTCGGTGAAGGAAAACATCGTGAGGAAACCTGCACACATTTGCGAAGAAATTCAATGGTGTGTGTTAAGTTCCCAATCCGCACTGGGCGCGCGTGGGAACTATAGCCCAAACCCTCCCATACACGGAGGAGGCCTATGCCATGAGGCACGCCGAATTACGCGACAATTTAATAAAAAATAAAAAACTACAACAACAACAACATGCACTTACTGAAATTGTAGCGAATTCGGAATAAAAAGGCAATTAAAAATAATATATATATGCGTCATTCGAATCTGTTGTGGCATAAACATCTGAAAAGCCATCTGAGATATATTTTAAGAAAATTTCCACGTTATTTTCTGGTTTTCTACTGTAAACATACCAATATTGATCTTTGTAACTAAAGTTAATTGAAATCGAAATAACTGTACCTATGTGCATGTATGTACACTGTGCTTTACACTGGTAAATATGTTGTCTATGGAAGTTTTGGAACATGCTGTTATTCTTGTAGGTTCCGTTACGTGATCGGGAAGTGTTCGTCAGCATCTCACTTTTGTTCGTTTTCTCTAGTACATTATGTTTACGTAGTAATCGCCCACGACAAAAATCTTTTTGTAATTGTTCCTTGTCCTTGGCTTGTTGCTAGCTTACACAATAATAATTCCAGGTTCACAAAAAAAATATCTAGATTGCTATTTGGAGCTATATAGATACAAGACAAAATAATTTACTACTGTTTAGCAGTATATTGAAGCACCACCCCGCTTTTTCAATTTTCGGTAGAGTTCTGCTACATTTTTATAACATTCAATTTGTAATTATTATCAACTTCTTTACTTTTAAGGAACGTCTCACTAAACACTAGATATCAATATCTTTTTGATGTACTTAACAGTATTTCTAATTGGTCTACTTTTGATTTTATACCCTGTATGCTTATTTACATGTTTCTCATTGTTAGTCACGAAAAAAATCAGATTGCGTTTTCCTTTCATCCGCTGATACGCTCACTTTTTGAATTTCGGTTGTTTTATAACTTTATTAAAATAGTATGTAGTTAAAAGAACTTGAGGTTATCAAGTCAAAATGTAAATAAATATGTGCGTTTCTATTGTTTCTATTTTTTATTATTGAAACCCGTCCAACCATTTTGATGCTAGTCCAAAGGCATTAATACTAGTAAGGAAAATCTTTAATGGTTACTAAACGGCGGCCAAATAGCTGCATGAAATACAATGGGGAATACGAATGTTCGTTATTGCACTTATCTAATCTCCTTAGATCCCGCACATAACTGCGAATTTGCATCGCATCGCTAATATTTGCGAGCTATGCCATACATTTATGCCGCGAGGCGTAGGCGTATCGCATAGCATCGCAGTTATGTGTGGGAAGCCTCATGTGTGGAAAGCCTAATTAATACCTTTAAACGGACATTTCTTGTATAAGTACAAATCCTACTAATATCTAACTAATATTATAAATGCGAAAGTATGGATGGATGGATAGATGGATGGTTGGATGGATGGATGGATGTTTGTTTGTTACTCAATCACGCCAGAACGGCCCAACGGATCTGGATGAAATTCGGCACATAGATAGAGAAAAGTCTGGAATAGCACATAGGCTACTTTTTATCCCGGAAAATTGCGTAGCTCCCGCGGGATAGCGATAAACGAATTATTTGCAGACGAAGTCGCTGGCAACAGCTAGTTAGGTATAAATGCGAAAGTTTGTGAGTGACGATGTGACGATGTGAGTGAGTGTGTATGTTTGTTCCTTCTTCACGCTAAAACGACTGGACGGATTTGGATAAAATTTAGAACGAAGATAGCTGGTACTCTAGATTAAAACATAGGCTACTTTTTGTCCCGAAAAATTGTATAGTTCCCGCGGGATAGCGATAAACATACCAATTGCTAATTCTACGCGGACGAAGTCGCGGGCAGAAGCTAGTGATATATAATAATCTGAATCTCGGAACGGCTCCAACGATTTTCATGAAATTTGGTATGCAGAGGGTTTCGGGGGCGATAAATCGATCTAGCTAGGTTTCATTTTTGGAAAACGTACCAAAAAAATACCGAGCAAAGCTCGATCATCCGGATTCTTGCATTTAATGCGTTCAAGAAAATACATTATACGTACAATTTATTTTCAACTTCCGATGACACCCAATTAAATGTTAATCCAACGGATAGGCAGTAACTTTGAACCTATTGATACGAATAACCGGACATTGTACACAATAACAATAATGAAAAATGAAGAACTAACTAAGTACCTACAATTATACACACAAACAAAGACGAATACAATAGCAAGCAACAGCAGCAGTTGTAATCATCTTTGTGTCTTTCAATATTGCACCTTTTCCTACTGTATGTAAGGTGTGAATTCGGTGAAGTCGTAAGGATCAGTTAGAACGTTATTTCCGTGTATCAATGATTCATTTTGACTGTCGCGTGTACAGAATAACGCGGTCTCGTGAACGTGACGGGAAGACAAGGTCGATCAATGTCGCTACTATCTTCGACACTGAGGCTTATCAATGCTTTGACCTGCACTCGCCCGTAGCAGACGTTTCTGTGACTAACATTGTCTGAATAAAAACAAAAAACTGCAAAAATGGTTAACTGAAAAAAAGAAAAACAAGCCTTCAAACTCCTGCAGTAGATTTTAGTTTCAATTAAAATAAAATGAATAAAATAAAACAACAGCAAGAGAGAACAATTCTTTTTTGTAAAATCAATAATTGACTTAAGTCCCAAACTAAACAGAGTTTTACTATGATATAATAATGATATACATAGGTACTTAATATAAATACTTACTTAATACATATGTCGGAGCGTCGTCACAATGACTAGACTTTTGATAGCTAAGGAGATGTACCTTGTAGTTGCGAACATTCGTTAATTGTACTTTGTTGAATGTACCCTCATAAGTTATTGCTTTTATGAAACGTCAAGCGGTATTGCGGTATCGCTTGGGGGTGGTCTGTGTTTGGCTCAGTTGCAACTACCTGCAATGTTAGTTAGAATGACAGAATGACATCTGGTGAGAGTGAGAAGCGAGAGGCATTCCTTGATCGTGACTTGACTGAGTTCAGACGTCGAAAGTGATCCGTTTGCTTCGACGTACCGTTTTATGTTTGATGGTGAATTGTTAGTGATTCGGTTTGTTAAGTGCGATTGCACTAAGTATCGAGCCTTATTTCGGTGCGAAGCGGTATTGAGAACATTGACAGGGTAGTTCGTGGGCGCAAGCACTGAACTCTCCGCGTTTCATTATTAAAGTCCACAGTCCTTTATGTAAGCGCTATTTCAATAAAGACTGGCTGTACAAGTGAAACGTGATGTGTGCTGTTATTTCTATCTCATTAATGTACCTTGAAGATGGACAAGACGGTGACCTAAGCTCGGCTATGCATAAAGCTCGTTTGAATTCTAACCGACCAACCTGACCGTTTATCCAGCCTTTGTCTTTGACACGTATATACTATAGGCATTAAATCGACAAGTAAACACTCATATTTTTCATACGTTCAGGTACTGGAGAGGTCGAGAGTACTCATAATTATACTGAATTACCTAGCTCTATCCGATATACCTCGACTGGGATGGAAATCGAACCTGGGACTTCAGCTTTCGGTCGGGTAGTTGGATTGTGATTTGTAATTTTGATTTGTCTCCGTCATCTGCAATTTTAATTAATTAATTCAACCTTAATTCAAATGAAATTTCAGAGCCGGAGATTCAGGGCATGTTTATTTTTTTTCCAATTAAATGTTTTTGCAGCTGAGGATGAGTCGAGGTTTTTTAATGGATCAAAAAGAACAAAAAGGTTCGACGAGTATAAATCGTACCCAGGGGCCTTACCATGACGTCTTAAAGCGTTTCAGTTTAGGTTCGCAAGCTGTCAGATCCATACTAAAAGTGACAGCTAAAACTTAAACTGAGTCGGAATTAGGACGTCATGGTAATAAGGCCCCTGGACATCAAGATCAAAGTCAAAGGATTCCTTCACCTAGCACAAGTTGCCATTCAATATTAGACCCGGTTGTGATCACACAACAGATCATCATAGACACATTCACTGGCAGACATTAAACAGCATCTAATGTAAGTTTTCGCGTATAAAAGTCTCGAACGCGTTCACGTAAACGTCTCAATTTACTATGAAAAATTGGCAGCGCCACTTGCGGATCGAAACGGCAACAAACTGTTCTCATAGTATTTGACATTTTGACGCGAACGCGTTCGAGACGTATTTTGTAACCGAAAACTTACACTAAGCGTACACAGGTCTTGCCATTTGGCGTTCCGTACGACCGATGGCTCGACACGGAAGATACCTGACTCCGTGTAATGTCTCCGAGAGAGGCCAAGTTATGATTGTCTGCCAAATGCAGCGCTTACTTCACGAAACAGTTTTGTTTGAAAAATAACACCCCTGAAACCACATTGCTCGGATGCTGCTCCTCATAATACATCATGGAGGATGAATAAAATTCTCACTTGTACTCTGTCGTTCAATAAGCTACGACATCTTTTACCATTTCTCAAACACGACTTACGCTACAAAAGAGTTCGATAAAACGGAATATTGTTAGCAAATTGATAAATTGGTTGCCGCGCGATTGCTTGCCATTGTACAGTCGCGCCAATTGCTAACAGTCTGTATCCTTTACAATATACCTACTCAATTTGCATGACGGCCGAATAATGTGCACGTGGAAAATTTTCAGATTTTACATTCTTTTGAAATTAAAAATAGATCTACGAGTATATTTTAAAGAGTTATATCTATTTATTATAGGTTAACGCGTTGTCAACAAAAAAGGGTATTAATGAAACCTTTTGTATTCAAGTGTGTTTTAGTAGGTAATATACATATAAGACTATTTAGCTGTTGCCTGCGACTTCGTCTGCAAAGAATTCGTTTATCGCTAGCCCGCGGGAGTTTTCCGGGATAAAAAGTAGCCTATGTGTTATTCCAGACTTTTTTCTATCTATGTGCCGAATTTCATCCAGATTCGTTGGGCCGTTCTGGCGTGATTGAGTAACAAACAAACATCCATCCCTCCATCCATCCATCCATACTTTCGCATTTATAATATTAGTTAGATACATACCCTGTGATAATTTTAAGTGCCTATTGCAGTTCAAAAGATACCGCCCTGACACATGGACGCTAGCAATGCCAGCAATGCCATAACAAATTAGGCGCCGTCAAAAATGACGTGTTAGGCGCCACTGGTCGATTAGAAGATATCGATTACTTTCTCACTCGACAAACGAACAAACGATAAAGATCCTGTGCCGCTGTCGACAAAAGATACATATATATTTATAGTTGATCGCTGGCCGTTCGTTCCGCCGGCGAGGATATTCTCCCTTTTAGTACTTACCTAAGAGCCAGCGACAACTCGCTCATCGTCGGCGGCGGGACCAGTGCCTTAAGAACTCCAGCTAGTCTATCACGCATCAAAAAGAAACAAAAGTTTTAAAAACATTGAGGGCAACTATCATCACCTAACATAGGAAATAGCTATTTCCCCAGAGATATTTATTTAATAAATAAAACTGTATTTCAGGATTTTTCAAAAGCTATCTGCGTTGTCGATACCTACGATTCTGTTATATATGCCAAAAACATGGTATTTCTGCCTTGGCAGTAATTTGCCCAAAAACGATTAAATATAGCTTCAATAATCAAGAAGCGAATTAATGTTCATTCATTAACCTAATTGAAGTGCGTGTGCAAGAAACTGGTTTATTTCGATGAGGTAGGTAGACAATTACGATATCCTATGTCCTTAAGTAGGTACGATTCGCTTTTGGCTGGTTTTTTTATATTTTCAATGGGAGAGAGGAAGAAGTTTTAGCGCAAATTTTGATTCTGCGCGGACGAAGTCGCGGGCAAAAGCTTGTACATTTATAAAAAGGGCATATAAGGTCCCCAAGCCTTAAATTATATTAGTCGTAGAGATGTACCTATAAAGTCTCTACTGGTCAAAGTAAAAAAAAAGTATACGCAAAGAAAGAAAAAAAAACGAATAAAAACAATTTAAGATCAGTGGAGGTGTAAAACGCCTCCGCCGTCAAATAAATTAATTGGAGATATCTCCAATGTCGGAAGAGAAAAAATTAATAAAAAAATGTTGGAAATATATATTTCATGTTAACTAAGTAACCGATAAGCTTTTGGATTCCGAAGGCAAGCTTACGTCTGCTGCCCACAATGTTGGCTCTCACGCACTCATGTCATGCTCTGAAAGCAGAGCGGTACCGAGGGCATGTATCACTTCCATCCCCTCGGGCTCATTATGGGGACGTTTTAGGAACTACGACGTTGCTAGCCTGCAACTAGACAGTAAAAGAAAAAAGAAAACAACAAAAGAAAAAGGAAATCCATGAGCTTAACAATATACTTACCTAGTAGTAGACATACGACGAAGTAATATTTATGTCATTGTAACCAAAAGTTAATAAAATAAAAAATTACAAATCTAATTTAAATAAGTACATTATTTATATTGATAATAACTATCTTAATATTGATAATAACTATATATTTATTAATCTTAATTAAATCTTAAAAATCTTAATTAATCAAGATAAGCACGTTTAAACAGCAGACGGTAGCAACAGGGCCAGAGACCGTATATAGACACTACACACAAACACACACACACACACACAGACTACATGATCACTCTAAAAAACCGGAGTTTACGGTCATTTTTCCAAAGATGTCCATGTCATATTATCATCGCACATATATTCAGAAACTGTGTAATATGCTTTCTTTATGAACGTGTTCTTTTATGTACTACTTCTTGGATGACATGTGGTAATTTCCACGCACTTTGTTGTAGAACCTGTGACACAGTTTCCCAGGAAAGATTTACTCACTTTCCGATAATCATATCAAAGGTCGTAGCTGCCTAGAGTCACAACGTAAATAATGATTATGGAAATTAACTATCAGCATCAAGTTCTGCAAACGAATTCTACGCAGACGAAGTCGCAGGCAGAAGCAAGTATATATACGTTGGTAGAGAATCCTTCATTTGTGAATCCGTTTCCCATCAACCATCGATCGCGCAAAACGCAAGCGGCTGAAAAAATAAATCTTCTGTCAAAACAGTACATAGTTGACTCAGGAAACGCGTACGCGCACTGCGTTTCGCAAACCACGTGCTGCTAGTATGCGCAGGCGGCATTCGCGATCGCGGCAGACTACAGCTAACTCAAGCTAGTATATATAATCGGTGTAAGTGAATTTCTAGTTGCAGTTTCGCGACATCCATTAAAGAACAAAGTGCGGGTAATTGTACGCGTGTTGGACTTGACATTAATTTAAATTGTGAGTACCTAGGGTAATTTATTAATTTTAATTTTATTTATTAAATTCGTACTAGTGCAATTTAAACTACTTTATTTGATTTATTTTTTAAGATATGAAATGAAATGAAATGAACCCATTTTATAGCCGAACATGTGTTACATTATCAGTTATGAATTGAATAAGTAGATTTAATTGCAGTAAAAGTATTTGCAGTGCCTTTTGCAGTAAAATAAAATAATAACGCACTGGATATTTATAAATACAAAGTGTATATTATGCCTCATAGTTAAACCCTCAAAGATGCAGAATTCCAATTCAAGTTCAAAATAATATTTTAACAACATACGTAAATAATACCGGCGTTTCAAATGTTTGTGTTTTGGTAGACATATTTATTAAATTCTTTGGAATTTCATGAACTGCAGCCGTAAACGAAAACACTTAATGATCTCACGTTAAAAATATATCTTTCAGACTTCAGTGCGCTTCACGTTCGCGATTTACTAGTATGTATTTTACTCGTATATTATAACATGTATAGTATAACATGTACTATAGGTAATATTTTTAAACAGTGTTTGTTTTTTTTTGTTTCGATTTTGATTAAAGATCTTTATTATTAATAAAATAAATTTAAAACAAAAAACAAAACTTGATTGATATTGAACTGAAAGAAAGTTTCTACGAGTATTATCCTTAATATTGTACCTACATTTAAAATTGAGCTGACTCTCAAATGACCGAAATGATTAATTTCATTTCAAATGAGCTAATCTTTTAGCACATTAAGTACTCAATGTTCAAGAAAACTGCTCATTAGATAGACCAGCCAATGTAATTAGTGCAATTATCAAAAGAACTGTATATTTTTGTGGTGTATTGATAAAAACATATGTGTTGGCTTATTCAGTGTCAATTTTAAGTGTCGTTTTCAATAAAGTACGACCTTTTAGTGTTGAGTGAGTGATAGCGCGAGGTAGCAGTCAATTCATTGTTACTCCCGGTCCATATCGCATCATCTTGAGATCACGCCACTGGCCACGCACACATCGACTTATTGATACGTGTTGCATCAACTACCGAAGTGTGTATGTAAAAACTGAGAAGTCCCCCTCTTTATGAAGTTGTTTTGTTCGTATAAACATTTGATGGTTGTCATTATTGTAATACCTACTAGCTTCTGCCCGCGTCTTCGTGCGTGTAGAATTCTTAATTATTTTTTTAGACTAAAAGGTAACACTACGTGTAGGTAGGTACATTTCATCATTCATTCAAATCCGCCTAGCTGTTTTAACGAACAGAAGTACCATATATACACATATACATAGAAGTACCGTATAGAAGAAACGTATAGAAAAATCGGGTTTTTAGTTATTAAAAGGTCAAAAGTGGCTCTAAATGATTCATATATCATAATAAGTGGATGTCTAGTCGCTATTCCTTTCTTTATGCTTGAATTTGACTTGCTACAAAGCAAAACCATCACAGTTAATGTAGATAGACCAAGACCTATTACTTATTGAATTTGGCGTACCTAACGGACACAGGATCCCTGCACGCATTTGGCCGATTTTTCGGACAAGTGTCACTTCAATGACAAAATCGTAGGTTAACTTTAACCTTACTGTCACAGACCTGTATGAAGTGAAATCATCAGTCGTCCTGCCAAGCATAATCATAATCATAGTAATGTCCTAACTCTTCGTCAAAGTTAAATCTTCCTAAAACAGTCAGTGCCGCATGTTACGCGGTGAATTGTGTGAATCTGAGTAATTCAAATAAAGGCGGCCGGCAGAACGGAGATATTTTCAACTGAAATGAGATTTGTTCATTCTCGGTTATTACACATCGCAGTACTTTTGTCATTCATAACCTGCCATGGGGGTGATTTATTGAAATCTTGAGATCAGGTCTGTTAAAATATCAAATTGAAAATAAAAAGGTTTTTGGTTTGTTGGTTTCTCAATAACGTGGAAACGACTGAAACGGAATTATTGTATTTAGCATGAAGAGAGGACATAATCAGAATACGGACATACTACTGACGATTTTTATCCCAAGATAATGAAAAATTCCCTCTAATCAACTGGTTCTAAGTCGTGTTGTATCGTGCAAGTCGGGTTATATTTAACAGTTGCATTAACACTCGACGCATTCAGATTTGCTACTTTTAACAGTTCATTAGTATGTTAAAGGACATCTCTGAGAGCGGATTAACTCTTTATTATTAGGTGCTACCTACGAATAATGCGCGTCGTAGAGAAAACTACATTGACATCGCCAGTAAAATAATACAAATAAATTTAGTACCAAACATGATACCTAGTTAAGTAGAAACCAATCTATTGAATACACACAGTTTACACTTCAGTTAGTAAAGATAAACAGTAAAATCTACTAAATTAGTACCTATTAAACTATTTTAAGATGCTATACCGATTTTCTGAGGTTAATTCTATTTGTCATAGTTAGAATGATACATTACATCACATTAACATAAAAAAATAATCATTCCTAAAATTTCAAATTGATAATTACGTACCTAGTCCACGGATAATAAATAATAAAATAAAAAAATAAAAATAATTTATTTTCGGATATCTCAGATCCATAGATTGTTAGTAAGTTAGTTACAGGATTACTTATGAACTATATTAGTACTAGTGTTACAATTAATTAATTATTTCGTAGGACATGTAGGTCGGTATATCGGCGGATAATATCCGAATCCCACCTCTCTGCTATCATAATCAAAAATATATTTAATTATCACGTAATTTTGATTGTGAGCTTATCTATGCGGTGAAAGAACTCTATTTCGATCATAATCAATATTATTTTTGTATAGGTATCAATATATGTACTTACATATAAATTACGATTGTATAGTACTTGTATGTCTATTTCATTTTAAGCCCCATAGCGGGTATTGTCGTATCTTAAATTCGTCATTTGTTGCGTTAAACAAAATACCGTGATCAGACTAGCAGGTTATGCCATACATACGAGTATATACTTTCGTCAAATGACAGATTATAGAATAATAATAAAATTACCTGACAAAGGATAGAAAGTACCTTTTGTAAGATTTTGCCTCGCATAAGGTCAAATGCACTACCTAATCTCTAAATGCACTTTATTAAGGGTGGACCCTAGCTAGTGAAGTGCATGTTACTAGGCAGATCGACACAATTTTACCGCCAGAGCATTCTGTTGCCGCTACGTGCCGCTTGTAGCGCTGTCAATTTGCACATAGTAATTTGACACGTTTGCTCGAACGGATTTGCGACTTAATTTGTGTCAAAATCAAATCAAATCAAAATAATTTATTGCAAATCACATTACAGTTATAAGATGGAATATTTTAATTAGGTCTACATGCAACGGCACAGCAAAATCAGAGGGCTCTTTTTTGTTTTTTTTTGTACCTAACTACATAATTAATATTATTTTAAAACTTTTGCGCTAAATTAAACCGAAAACGGTTTTACATTCGTTATGCGCCACAAAGCGCCAAAAAGGCAGGATCTATACTTTCTAACTCTACATCGACATGTTAAGTTAGGGCAAGGGTCGTTAAAAATTGGGTGAGGAACTAAGTATTTAGGTAGGTAATTAGTCTGTTTGGCCTATTGAATAATAAGTAATTTTACTATATTGGTAAACTAGTGTGTGAAGTTCTAAAATTGTAAGTTGAGATTAGTACCATTCAAAAGTGGTGAAAAACTGAGCTGAAATTATAAAAATTATAGCTCTAATTAATTCTGTCACAAAATTAACTATTTCATGACCTGCAGTTTTGTAGCAATACCAGATCCGGGTGGCACTTTCAACTTTCGAGTGATGTGTTTTTAAAAATCGCTCCCCAAGCAGCAGAGAAACAAAAATACGAACGTGAATTGCGTACGTGACGAACTAACGCACTTCACAGTGGCTATAATAGCAAACCTATCATGAATTAAATTCATATTATCGCTCAATTAGATCATCAAACAGGTTTGAATTGTAACGCCAGTCCGGCACTGAATGCGGAATGTTCCATTTTTACATCGTTTACATTATAGTCGTTGGCGTCGACCGAATCGGTTCGTTTTAACTTCATGTACAGTTGGACAACAAACTTTTAATGAAGTTATTGACAGTTGATACTCGTATCGGGATATCTTTCATTTCGGATTATCGCGTTACGTAAGATTTCAAGGTTTTCAGATCTAAAATGAAACATAATGTTTCGTTATACTTTGTCGAACACGTCTTGACGACATTTTTAATTTTTTGTGTTATGTCCAATTTGCTCGATTTCTCTAACTGTTACCCGCATACTTAGTCTACGTTTTGCGAGAACTTTGTATAGTCCCAAGAAAAGAGTAAGTATCCGGAATTCCTTCCTCTAATAAAAGATTTTTTTTGAATATTTTCTGTTTCCGAAGACTACTCGGTACATACAAACATAATCAAACAATATTTGCCTCTTTAATATCTATAAGTATAGATACCAGTTTCATAAGTTACTTGTTCTGAAATTAACAAAGCATAGCATAGCATCATCATAGCATTAAATGTTAACGGCATCGCAAAAACCAATTATACTTTTTAAAACTGTTATAATTAAGTATGTATGTTGTTTAGTGTTTACTTATTCAAACAAAATTTCTTTCCTTTTAAGTTTTTAAATTACTTAGCGTAAAGTATCCCTTAGTTTTTATAATTGTTTTGAACTCATACGTATTATCAAGTTACCAAAGACATTGGCATCAACAGGAAATCGTTGCTTTTGTTTCAAATAACATCGAGCCAAACAACGATAAATAAACAATCATTTTCTTTAGACGTCATAATATAAAGTACGAAAGCAATCTTTCTGTAAATCTGTACAATCATATCGTTAACTTACCTTAAATTGCGGTAATTCCATTGTTTATCCGATAATCGGGCATTTATCTTTGGTGCCATTTAATATACATTGATGTACTTATTCCAAATGCATATGTTTTGTACGGCATAGATGATGATGAAATAATATAAATCAGTAAGTAATATTTTTTTAACTGAGTGAACACTATATTAAATTACAAAGAATATAAATCAAAAGTGACCTAAAAACTCGCCAGAGAAAAGGTTTGTTTGATGTCGCGCACAGGCAAAGCCACAGAAAGCCAACTCACTTTGGCTCCACATGTTGTTTGCCTTCGGATATTCGTCCAGAAGCACCTAAATCTTAGTTTGTTTATATTTCCATATAGTCACGTGTTCGCACAAAATAGTCTGGGAAAGGCTAAAAAATTGTAGTTAATACTGCCTTGTTTACCAATTCCAAAAGGCCGAAGTCATGTCTTCTACGCTAATTATAAATAAAGAGGAAATATTTGATTGTTTGTTTGCATTGAATAGGTTTAAACTACTGGACCGATTTGAAAAATAAAAACCATGTAATCCTACATTATCCCTGATGAACATTAGGCTCTATTTAATTAAGTGCGGACGAAGTCGCGGGCAACAGTTAATTTGCATTTGTAAAACTTCCAGATTGCTGGAAAATACCCACGAATATTCTTAACGCTAACGATAACGCTATAATATAGCAGTAGACAAACCGTTCACATCGGACCAGCGAAGGCGTTCGTTGATCTTCGTTAGTTTGGTTTGCACTCAACATGAGAAAAATTCAACGCATGAAACGTGTTAGTTTCGTTACAACATAACAATACATAACATCCAAATTTAGTGGCAAGTTATGAGCGTAACATTACACGTGTGCTGTTATCAATCAAGGCTTAAAATAATCTTAATCAACGACACTGGAGAAAGTGTTAATGCTTATCTGTGCAAAATAATAAAAAATATTGATTAGACTTCATTGATATGGCGTTTTTCGTTACTTTTAAATTATTCAATGTATTCCCTGTAGTAATTACCTGCGGTCCTTTAAATTCGTACTCTGGTGCATAATAAAAAGCCTTATTAAGAAAAAGCATGTGAAGGTTACAGAATATTAAGGTAAAAACAGGGCGTAGGTATGTAAGTAGGAAACGCTCGAAAATTTTCAAATTGTGCCAAAAATGTTGACCCGGTAGGTACTGCTCGATTATATATTATGAAGGATAATAGTTAATTTATCCGTTACAAGTATTTTGAACACAGCATGAATTGAAAAATTATAGAACTTTATTTTCAATCGCTTGATCTCCGACTGATACCGACCCCATGCGAAGTCGATTCGATAAGCCCTGTTTGATTAGATATTATCTGTCCACCGTAGAAAGAGCCTAACTCTACTCGTGGCATTAGAATTAATAACTTTATCTTAAGTCGATTAGTAAAAAATAATCGGGTATTACTGTAACTTGGCATGAAATTGAATGATGGGAATGAAAAGTTACGAAAGGAGAGATAAAACATAAATTGTTATCCCGCAATCAATACTTATATATCATCTATTATTTGTAGAGCTCAGTCTGCTTTCATGCGTGCGCAAGAGAGCTAGCAGCTCGTCTCTCGCCTTGGACACTCGTTGTAATATTTTTTTCCTACTCCTGTACTATCTGTCTCTATTATCTGTGATTTATGTTATCACGAGCACCACTGTAAGAACACTCATAATAAGACTTTGGTAAGTCTATATTGTCTATTCCCTCTAAAAGCACTTGTTGGCTTATGGCTCTAAAAGTGCTCCATCGTTACTCTGCCAGCCATAGACTGCCAGACCTATGTAAAACTTTTACACGATTAACATTAAATTTATGATGAAAATACATGGCTACCAACTTAACAAATTATTTAATTCATGCGGTTTTTTATAGAACTAAAACTTTCTGAAGTAAATGCATAGCTGCCAACATAAAAAACAAGACATTTTAATAACGTCACTGGCAAGTTGGTAAACGTTTTGGCTAAGTGCACCAAGAAGGCAAGGCTATAAAAAAAGTAAACGTTAATTAAAAACAAAGTTTACTATAAACAAACTTCCAATTTTGTCATTTGTCGTTTTCATGTTTCCCGCTCTTGTCTTGTTTGTTATTTGTTTGCAATAGTTTTAACAAAGTTTTGTAACGTGTCATAAAAAGCATCGATGAAAACGAAATTAAGTTAACACTGGAAGAAATATCCGCGGCGGCCCAGGAAGTGATGGAAAATTTGTTCCCTAAAAAATCTCGGCTATGATAAAGCCTTCGAGAATTTCATGGCGAGGAACACTGGACTTTTTCATTTTTGGAGAATGTATTTCTTTAATTTAGTAAGTAGGTATCTACTTAGTCGTAGAAAAAATATTGTATGCTCGTGGCGTATTTCTTACGATGTTCGCTACGCTCACATCGTAACCCACACCACTCGCCTTTTTTGACCCCTCTAATACAACTGTTGCATAAAATACTATAAATAATAGCGGTAAATAAATTACGTAAAACAACATATTATACTTAAGTACGATACATTTTAATGCGATGCGGATATAATAGAAATAATCATCATAAAACTATCGTTGCACATTGTAATCCGTTAAATCTAAAGATGGACAATCGGAATGTTCATGCTCAATTAATCAAAAAAAATAACAACCAGTTAATTTTTACTTATCATCATCGATATTTACTCAAAAAAACTTGAATACTTAAGTAAAAAGTCAGCTGCGTGATTAACTATACTGACTTAATCTGTTAATAATTTGGCTCTACGACCGTTTGGTCCATCTAGCTTTGTATGTCATACGGAGAAAACGCCCAGCTGGGTCACATGATGGCAATCAGCATCGTACATGGACCCATAATCCAAGCCAAGAGGTATCACTGGTTGCCGGCCCGTTGACAAAAGAGTAGACCCGTTTGTTGAAGATCCCCTAAGTCGTACCGGTCTGGAAATACTGGCACTCCAAGCTTCATGTTTCATACCATGAATCATTATTTCTTCTACTTCCTCAGAACAATGCCTCCTCAAGGGCAGCCACCTGCAGCCTGGGTGTTAGAAGAGTCGGACGCGGCGACCGACGACAAAGATGTTGCCGCCCCCGTCCCCCCGTCCGCAGAGAAAAGAAAGCTAAGGATAGTATGGAGAAACGTCATACTATTCGTAGCGCTTCATATCGGAGCAGTATATGGCGGATACCTGTTTTTCACAAAAGCGATGTGGTCTACAAAGTTTTTCAGTAAGTTTTGTTACAGAGCATTATTTACTTATTATGAACAAATTATGTGGCCTATCTGGCCCGTAATTAGTCAAGATTACGTAACTAAGAGTATAATGTGAAATCGGCTACACGCGCGAACTAACACTTTAACAGTGGGTATTTCAAGTAAATCTGCATATCCACCTCATATAAATTTTATCACAGTCAATCGAGGCACCAATTAACTTTATAGTATTTGAAATTTCAACCCGAACGCGTTCGAATCGTTTGTTGCGACCAGAAACAGACTAAGCACTCTGAACGATACGAGTAAAGCCAATCACTGCTCAATTTTATGTGCAATAAAGAGTTTACATACATACATACATACACTGCTGAGCATCCTGCGTAGAATATTACTTAAGTTTAATTAAATCAATCGGATTACCAAAGACAGGTCAAATAATGTAGGTACTTACTTACATACTTGCCTATCTTATTGAGTTTATTTTTATACTGAAATTTTTCACATTACAATATATTAGTTCGTCGTCTATTAAGGATTCCTCGTTGGCGACGGAACTCTAAAAAAAATTGAGTTTTACTTTCACAATTAGAAATCAAATTTCGAACAATGACAAACAGAACTTCAAGGATATTTTCCACAATTCAGTTAGGAAACGTTCCTTACATACTTTTGCAGTTTGTAAAAAGGCACGTACTAGTTTCATGGAGTAAATCAGTGGCCACTCTTCGAAAAATATATCCAGGAATCTCAACTTCCTTTCAAGGTAGAATTCTCCGGGGTCTTGAATCCCGCCAAACCCGTAATACGATGCAAGTTGGGATATTTTCATAATATTTTACATTGTTTTGAGATCGGGACCGTCCCAACTTGTCGACGACATTTTTCGTTGTTTTTGTCTATTATTTAGAAGAACTTGAAATCACAGAATAGTCTGGAATAACACATAGGCTACTTTATATTCCGGAAAATTGCGTACCTAATTCCCGTGGGATAGCAATAAACGAGTCCCGTGCAGACGAAGTCGGAGGGCAACAGCTATTTGTAAACTAACTTCGGCCCTCGACTTCGTCCGCGTAGAATTACACTTACGAACTGGGCCCTTATTGTCTAACTCGCTCGCAATCGCCATCGTGTTCATTTTGACAGTTCTTGTATGAATGTGACAGCTAGCTGATTCCGATGCCAATTGTCAGCCCATACATGAACTGTCAAAATGAACACGATGGCGATTGCGAGCGAGTTAGACAATAAGCACGAAGTTGATAGTATATTCTGCAATAATTATTTACGTTGCGACTCTAGGCAGCTACAACCTTTAACATGTTTATCGCTATCCCGCGGAAACTGTGCAATTTCCCGGGACAAAAAGTAGCCTATGTTTTAACCTAGGGTACCAGCTACCTTCGTTCCAAATTTTATCCAAATCCATCCAGTCGTTTTAGCGTGAAGAAGGAACAAACATACTCACGCACTCATATCGTCACATTCTCACATCGTCACAAACTTTAACATTTATAATATTACTAGCGACTCGCCCCGGCTTCGCACGGTATATTATGCATGTATTATACATATAAACCTTCCTCTTGATTTACTCTATCTATTTAAAAAAAACCGCATCAAAATCCGTTGCGTAGTTTTAAAGATTTAAGCATACATGGGGACATGGGGACAGAGAAAGCGACTTTGTTTTATACTATGTAGTGATAGTAGGATAAAATAGATACGCTAACTCAATATTTATTTTTTATTTCTAGCTGTTTTCCTGTACCTGTGCTCTGGACTGGGAATCACCGCCGGTGCCCACAGACTGTGGGCGCATAAATCGTACAAAGCACGCCTTCCACTGAGGATACTTCTTACGTTGTTCAACACTATTGCGTTCCAGGTTAGTATCGATATCTATTGTAGCCATGTCGTAAAATACATTTGTAAAAGTAAAATGAGGAAACACTTTTAGTTTTGAAAACCTTTCTTCACATAAGTCTGAATAAAAAGTTAAATACTATCTCTATCAAAAAACAACCATAACAATATGGACAAGACGGACAATATTGGCGTGAACTGCCAAGAACTATTCGAACGAAGACCTCACTCGAAAAGTGAAGCATTTACCAGAAATTGGTAATTGAACAAAGAAGTAAAAACAAAAATATATTTTTGAAATTTATCATTTTCTCAATTGACCATGACGTTTCTTTTTTCTTCTTCAAGTAGCTTTTTGTAGGATTTGTACCTCATTAGCACATAAAAAATTAAATTCACTGCAAATCGGTCCTTGTTACACAAAACTCAGTAACACGGACAGTCATTATAGTACATAATTATTTTGTTAACCTATATTGGAGTGTCCCGCTGCTGGACGAAGGCCTCCCCTTTTTTCTGCCACTCGACTGCGACTGTCGAGGGTATGCTCATGCTACCCTAATTGATATGCGTCCAAGTCACCATCTTCTTTTTGGTCTGCCTACTCTTCGATGGCCAACTATTATCCCAACGGGTAGAGATTTTTGAGCTCATCGCTCTGAATTCATGCGGCAGACATAAATATGTGCCACATCTACATTCGAAATTCAATATAACTTATTGTAACAAGATGGCTCCTGCTTACAATGTTATAAATATAAAACACATCATAACCCGCATCTTGCCAATATGATTATACTTAATCGAAGATAGGAAAACTCGAAGACAGGAAAAATGAAAGGAAAACATTCTGGCATGTTGTGCTATTTATATTTATAGGCAATCACATATTGTTATTTCTATAGTAGGTACTTTTACATTTTACGAATAAATCAAATTATTTTGTAAAATAAAAGGATAAATACCACCTAACCTATTTCAGGAGAGACATTAGCGAAATCAAATAGATATAGCGAAAAACAGCCTTTGAAGATATAATGTAAACACATCACTAGATAAAATATCGATAATAGGTTATGTTACGCGTATGATAGGAAAATGTTACACAATCATGTTCACTACGTACTAAAAGTACAATACAAAAGATACTAAGCATCTAGCTTCTGAGGCGGTGCCAATTTGCCCTTAGTAATGGAAACGTTAAGAACGTGTTCCAGACGTTCTTTCTACATATTAAAAACTTACACCACATGCTCAGATCAACTAATTAACCGATGATTCAAACGACACGCATTGCTCAGGTGCTAATTAACATTATATCATTACATTTTATCTTTGCCCCAAAGTTTAACATTGTCCGCGAAAAAAACTTTACTTATTGATAAGTATGCATCACGTTTTTAAACTCTTATCGTCACATGTGCTCCCCACGCGGCGGTACTGACCTCTCATGCGGCTATCTGTAATTACACTCGACCTGTCATCATTTGTCACGACATTAATCAAAACAAATTAAATATTAATAAATTGTGAACACTCTCCTTATCTTAATTTCTTTGAGTTGAAGGTATCACTCAGTTAAAAAACAGAGGCGCGTGTTATGAAGACATAATATTATCACCATTATGTATAGGTAATTACGAAGACTAAGTGCCTTTACTTTATGATAAATTATTCACCTTCATTTTATGTCATTGCTGTTTCTACTAAGATATTAAATTGTGATTAATTTTGCTCATCAAAAATAATTAGTTCCAAAATTACTACTACTAATTTAGCTAGTTACTAATTTAGCTACTAATTTAGGAGCAACGATGTAAATGATAATAAGTACAAGAACTATTGTTAGTAATACTAAATCGGTAGATCTTGTTTATAATTCAAGAAAGGTGATCAATTAATAATTACACAATTAATTGTAACACGTTACTCGTAGAGAAATTAATGTATAGAGTGGAATTATTTTGAAAAATCAATCACTAATCCAATACATAAATACATAAATCACGTCTTTATCCATTACGGGGTAAACAGAGCCTAAGGTAACAAGACCTAAAGGCCACGTTTAGTATGATTGTGGGCATATAGGTGGAAAGCGAAATCAAAATGGTGACGGGTTGCTAGCCGCATCGCCTATAACATGATTCTTAAGATTTTCGCCCATTCTCTCGATGGACTTTTACCATCTGCGCGGGAGGAGAAGCAACTGGTACATTCTATATTTTTTCTTTACTCTCTGACCAGCATGGAAAAACGACGAAGACAAGCTGGATACCATATTATCAAGCAAATATTAGGATGGTTTTTAACCTATTCAATAATTATTCTCATAACTCCATATCGTGGGATAAAGGGAGAATTAACAAGTACTCGTACCAACAACGGTAGTTTGACCACCGGATAGCCTTATGCTGGCCCAGACTATGCAGCTAGGGCTTCCGAGGCGAATCTCGGTAAGGGCTGACACTTTACGTTATGTATTTAGCTATTATAATTATTTATGCTTATTCGTTGTCCAGTTACCCATATATCTTTGCATGATTTGGGACAATTGGTGTAAATTGTCCCATAATATTTGTTTCTTATATTTTATCAGATAGTATTGGCACTCTATTGTTTGATTCCTCTATGACGCTAAGCATTTCGCAAGCCGACGCTACCGGTCGAGAATGAAGCAAACGGACGGGTGTTACACTACAATAATCTTTGCATTCGTTTGCAAACATAGCAACTGTATCGAAACCAGCCCAATAGATCGAGTTGTGGTAGGACCTCGAGCAAGGTCTCCCGGATCACTACCATTGTGTTACTCGCCAATCCTGCCGCCATGCAGCTGTGCTTGCGCTGCTGTTCCGGCGTGGAGAATAAGACAGCCGGTGAAGTTACTGGCACATGAGACTATCTGCAGCACTGGTGCTTGGCGGCAGGATTAACGAGTAAAACGGTGGTTGCCATGGTAAACGAGGATTCATTTAATAACAAAGGTTTCTCCACTAAAGGATCCTCCACCCACGATCCTTCTGCTCTGCTTGAAATCATCTTCCTAGCGTTTTTCCCGGCATTTGCCAAGGCTCAGTGAGCCTGGGGTCCGCTTTGACAACCTAATACCAAGATTTGGCGTAGGCAATAGTTTTTACAGAAGCGACTGCCATCTGACCTTCCAACCCAGAAGGGTAACTAAGCCTTATTGGGATTGGTCCGGATGTTTTCCTTCACCGAAAAGTTCGTGGTAAATTTCCTAATGAAATTTCGCACATAAATTCCAAAAAACTCAGATGTGCGAGCCCGGGATTCGATCCCGCGACCCTCTGCTCGAGAGGCCACAAGTCAAACCACAAGGCTACCACGGCTATACAGCTACGGCTACAAAGCTATTTAGCTAATACCATTAGGCTTATATACCACGGCTTTTTATATAGCAGTTATAAATGAATGATGTTTTTTTTTCCAGGACTCCGTACTCGACTGGGCTCGGGACCACAGAATGCATCACAAGTACTCTGAAACTGACGCAGACCCGCACAACGCTACGCGGGGCTTCTTCTTCTCCCACGTCGGCTGGCTACTCGTGCGCAAGCACCCGCAGATCAAGGCCAAGGGACACACTATTGATATGAGCGACCTCTGCTCTGATCCTGTGCTCAGATTCCAAAAGAAGTAAGTTGGACGTGCTAAAGCAAAAATTCATTCTAGGGCTGTTCTCACTAGCAATTATAATACTAGGTAATTTATTGAATCATTAATAATTTATTAACTTATTTTAATTTGTTGATTGTTCTATTGTAATGACAAAGAGCGACTCTGCTAGTACCCACGCCGCAAACCGATTACAAAATCCTGCCATCAGTTAATAATAAATAATATTATATCTTTTTTTTTTTTCAGATACTACCTGACTCTAATGCCAATCTGCTGCTTTATTTTGCCCACCTACATTCCCACTCTGTGGGGAGAATCCCTATGGAACGCCTATTTCGTTGCCGCCATCTTCCGCTACTGCTACGTTCTCAACGTCACGTGGCTAGTTAACTCTGCGGCCCACAAGTGGGGAGACCGTTCCTACGACAAGAACATTAACCCTGTCGAAACAAAGCCTGTATCTCTGGTCGTGTTCGGAGAGGGATTCCACAATTACCACCACACGTTCCCTTGGGATTACAAAACAGCTGAATTGGGAGGCTACTCCTTGAACTTATCCAAGCTGTTCATAGACACCATGGCAAAGATCGGCTGGGCTTATGATCTCAAGTCTGTGTCTCCCGATATTGTTGAAAAGCGTGTCAAGAGGACGGGAGATGGCAGCCACGAGGTGTGGGGCTGGGATGACAAAGACGTTCCTGCCGAACAGAAGGCGGTGGTGACCATCATCAACCCGGCGAAGACTGAATGATACCGTTTTAACTTTGTATTGTTAAGTAGACCTTAGAGTATAGCTCAGGCGCCATTTTTAGCGCTTTAAATGTTGCTGTACTAATTTATAGTAACGATTTGTGATAATGGAAATGATTGTTAATAGTACCTACCTATTTAGCTTAGGTATTTATTTAGAATTGCAACTGTTGAATTGATAAATTAGCTTATATCTTTACGACACGTTACTTCGATTCTTGTAATAATTTTAGTGATCTGGTAAGAGTTGAATATAAAATTTTAAAAGTCCACATAGCTAATTATTTACCCGTATAGTTATAATAAATTCTGATATGAAACCTGTGCTCAGCAGTGGGACGTATTTGGGCTGCTGATGAATTATCTTCTTCTATAATATCAAGCACGTTGGATAATAATATCAAGGAACGTGCTGGTGTGAAAGAAGATATGGTGACTAGGATAGAAAAAAGTATGCTTAGTTGGTTTGGTCACGTAGAGAGGATGGGAGTGTGAATGGGTGCGTTGGGAGGGGAAGGCCTAGACGGACGTTCCATGATCAAATTGGGGACGTTTTGGAAAAAGACCAGGGGCCTTACCATGACGTCCTAATTCCGACGCAGTGCAAGTTTTAGCTGTCACTTTGAGTATGAATCTGACAGCGAGCGGACCTAAACTGAAACGCATTAAGACTTCATGGTACGGCCCCAGGTCAAGAGTACCCGAAACCAACGAGCATGTATGAAGAGATTGATGAATGTGGATGAAGCGAAAGAGGTATGTCAGGATCGTAGCAAGTGGAACAAAGTAGTCTCTGCCTACCCCTGTGGGAAAGAGGCGTGACGATATGTATGTATGTATGTATAATATCAAGAGGTAAATAAAGTCTGTGACGTAGGGTTGTAATCTCTGGAACCGATTTTTTAAATTATTTTACAAACACAAAGTCCATTATTTATGAGTCTCAAAGGCTGGGAGAACGAAGTCGCGGGCAACAGCTAGTGAGAAATAATATCTTAACACGATACGGCCGCACTTGTGTACCTACAAATGTGGTGGCCATAGTTATATTTCACTTTAATATCCCTACGGGACTGTATGTTTATTTTGGTAGATTCTGGTATATCCACACAGCCAAAGCGCTGGGCTATCGATACAGACCACCTATTTTTATTGCAATAGGTAAACACTGGCAGATATTTTACGACAAACGGTCAGTAAATCTTTATACAGCATGCGATGGAAAATTACAATGATTAAATTATAGACGAAGTTCCGACATTTTGAAATCCATTTACGTAGGTAATGTATTGCTAGATGTAGAAAATAGAGATTAAGTAAAAAAACATTCCAATCCAATCGAATACTGAAAGTTGAAGATTTTGGTTATTTCGAGTACAATAGTGTTTTTTTTTTTAATTTCAAAGATCTTGTTCTTGTTAAAATACTTCCAAAAGCACGGGCGAAGCACTTGAGCGAAAAATGTAGTAAAGTAAACTATTCTTTATTTATAGTTAAGAAGTAAGTACAAGTAGGAAAAAGAGCCGTCCATGAACGTAAACGTGATACAAACTTTCTGAATGATGAGCACCCTTCGTAAACATTGTTAGCCAAATTACTTTCCTAGTGGAAACCTACCATTAAGGCAATATTTACGTTATTATAATAAACGGCACTAACCTCAAAATTAACATACCTAACAGTTAAAAATACTTGAGTTTTCCTACAAAAACATTTATTTTTTAGTTAATGCCACAATTGTAATAAATGTAGTATAAAATAAAGGATGATTTCTTTTGTTAAAACAAAAATCCATTATTGAAAAAAAATAGCAAAAACTCTTTAGTGAGTCTTAATTTTTTTTAATAAAATAGAAGGCACTGCGTTGATAGTTTTCGCGTATAATTTGTTTTCTTTTTATGTTTTCTGTTTAATCAGGTAAGTACTTACTACCAGTAGTCATTTATGTCAATGAGAAAGCCTTACACAAACCATGGCTGTCGACGGCAGTCAGCTAGTAATTTCAATTAAGGCGTCTGTGTGCATTCTATGGTTGCCGTCATTTCATCACTTGTTTGGATACGCAATTACTTTCATATCGAGGGTGTGCTTGCTATTCTATTAGTGAATGATTTTTTCGTATTAGAAAAAATGTGAAGAAAACCCAAACAACTTACGTTTTTTGCTGAATTGATGCCCGTTGGTAAGCAAGGTAAGTTGTTTCAGTTTATGGATATGGACCCTGTGGAAAGTGTCGTCTGATTTATTTAATTTCAGAAATTCTACTGATAGTATCTATCCTATAAATATGATATTACTTATTACCTGTACTAAATTATAAACTTATTTTTATTTTATTTTCTCTTCAACCCTTTGCGGAACAGCCACATACATTCCGATTAACCAATGAAATCTACACTTTTTGATTCAATTCAGGTTTTCTCCATAGTAGTCGATGATTTCCAATAACTGCCGTGCTTTTTTCAAGACTATATGAACTACCAGCTAGCGGCGGGTTATGGGATTAACGTACCTACTATTAGGAAATGTAAAATTTGTTACACTATTCCATAAAATATTAACGTAACTTTACTAACAGAGAACAAAGTTACGCCACTCGAATAAACAAGCAAAGTAAACGTGCATCTTTGAATTTTAATTTACAAAGCCAGTGCTAACCAGGGGTATATTATTACGTTTAGAACAAAGAAATAATTAAATCTCTGTTAATTAATTATACTTACCTTCAGCTTTGATGAAAAACCCTACGCCTGCTCAAGCAATAAATGTTGAATATTTTACAAACGTCTTGTTATGTTTAAGTTCTTATAATAAATCAGTACTCACTTATTTGAATAAAATATGGTACATTTGTATTTTCTCTCCATTATCAGGTAATTTGTGTGTAACTAAGTTGTTGTACATAGTTTTGTAGGTAGGTACTTAGATGATAATGAATTAAAATTCGTAAGAAAACAATCCTTAGCTACCAACCTAAGTTTGAAAAAAAAACTATTTCAGTGATCAACCAGGAGCACCCTGTAAAGCTTGTTTGAAGATATTCGCGAAGTTCCTCGTAGATCAATCAGTCTTTACCTCGCGGCAGCCAGTGAAAGATGTGCCATAAAAATAATATCATTTTCCGAAAAGCTTAAGTGTGGTCAAACCAATTCATTCACACGTAACTTTAAAATGACAGAAATAGGTGACATCGACTACGAAAACACCTCGTTTTCAATTTATGGACCGATCGTAACCGATGACGGTGTAGTGTATGACGACGGATCAAACGACTCAATTATAGTGAAAATCCCAGTTTCTATTATTTTGGCTATGTGCCTGACTGTCAGTGTAGTGGGAAATATGTGTACGTGTGCCGTAATAGTGCGAGATCGAACAATGAGGACGCCTACCAACTGCTACCTCTTCAACCTTGCTATTACAGACCTGACGACTGCGATGTTCATTCCAATCGAAATTTACCTGATCTGGGTCCCAGACTCATACCCTTTCGGGGAAATTGGTTGCATAATCCATATCCTGATCTGGGATTGCCTATCTAACTGTAGTCTGTTAACGATAGCAGCCTTTACCGTGGAAAGATACCTAGCAGTCTCAAGACCCTTCCTCCGGCGCAAGCTCTCGCTAAAATCCCGCGTTTACAAGATAATTGCTCTCAATTGGATCATCTCTTGCTGTTTCGGAGTACCAGACTATTTCCTCATAGGTATCATAGAAAAAGAGGAGCAGACATACTGCTACTTGAAAGCACCGGACAAGCTAAAAATTTTTATAGGCATGGAAATGTTTGTGTTCTTTATTATGCCGACGACTATAATATTTGTCCTTTACATTTTAATTGCAATCAAAATTAAATCGATTGACGCTTTGCATAAAAATAGCCCAGTTAGTGGTAATCAGTACAGGGATAAGACAATAAAGATGTTAGGTAAGTTTTCTCGTTGAAATGTGCTCTTAACCTAAAATGTGCAGCTGCCTAAAAGAGGTAGCTAACCTACACATTCTATAAACAATGAACCAGGTGAAAATGATCACAATTATGAATCCCGGTCTAAAAACCCTCGAACTACCTGTCGCAATCGCAATGCCTTATTTATAAAAATACTCTACAAATGCTTACACCTGTCAGCATTGCATAGACCACTCAAAGCTTATCGTCACAAAGTTAACAAACAGAAGCAAATCCAATGACAAAACACTCTATATAATAGACGTGATGTGTCCAGCTTTAACAATTTGAAAAAGCTTTCATACATAAACATATAGGTAGTACAATGTAATCGTATCCAGTAGGCATAGTTATTACTGTAACGACCGAAAACTAATTTTTGTTTTTGTTAGTTGCTCTAGTAAGTTCAAGGTCTTTTATTACACGATTGCACAAAAGAAACTACCTACTTACATTTACCTTACTCTGAAAACAAAACGTATGGTTATTACATAACGTATAGTCGTCATCAGAAGTTGATAAACAGTCGAAAAGCTCAAAAAGATCTATCGTCTATCGTCAGGGTAATAAATATGTGTAAATTTTTTGAGCACTTCGACCGTTTATTAATTGCTGATGCTGACTGTACCACGATGTCAGCCACAGAGCCAGTCAGTGGGCTGTGATCGATTACATGATTCAAACGTTAGAAACTTTGAATCCAGGGTACTTATCAATATTTTTGTAATAACAAGTTGTGTTTTCAGCGGCAGTCGCGGCAACATTTTTCTTTTGCTGGTTCCCGTATTTTCTCCTGAGACTGATGATCGTAGTTCCTAAACATAAGTGGAAATATTACCAAACTGTAAGTGCCTAAATACCTACAATCTAGCTACACAAACATAGTTATTATAAAACTGTTAATGATGCTATGATAATTATACTAATTATTCCACCTTGGCTGATGTAACAATAATAACAATTCGGAAATACTGAGCAAGAACAAATTTATTAAACGGCCTTGTCAAATGCAGAACTGGGAAGTAAATTCCCACGCAGATCTTTAGCTAGAAAATACTGCAGTCAAAAGTCAAAATCATTCGAAAGTGGTAAAATATTGTGCTGACTTTTAGATATTTACTAATAGAGCAGAAGAAAAAAAGACAAACCTTATTAATCTTGTCAATGAGTCGTAAATTTGAGCCGTAATTTTGTTGCATTATGCAAATTTAACCACTTTCTTAATGGTACTTACGTGTGATTTGTTTTTAAAAATTGGGCCTCTATCTGGATTCGAAGGAATTGATAACAAATGGTTGGTACCAAAACTAAATAGTTAAATGTAATCAGCTCGATAACTGGAAGAGAATATCAATACAAGAAATGATGTCTGTCCTTCCAGAAGGTTAAGAAACAATAATAACAAAAGTTAGATCGTTCTCGTAATTTTCTCGACAACACGTGTAATAACACAATCATTGTAGGTACTCAATTAGATATTTTTGTTTACATACAAACAAGCCGATATCGCAGCAACGGGTACGCCTTATCCTTTATTATTAGCAAACAAGCTTTTGCCCGCGACTTCGTCCGCGCAGAATCAAAGTTTGCGCTAAAACTTCTTCCTCTCTCCCATCGAAAATGTACAAAAATACGACCTACCTATCTCAACGAAATAAACCCGTTTCTTGCATAGAGACCCACTTCCATAATTTTTTGTCCTATTCTTTGGTTCAGTGGGAAATTCGAAAAATCCCTTCTTGTCGTAAGAACTCCGTGATCTTCAAAGAACATGTCTACTAAATACTACATACATATCGTCACGCCTCTTTCCCACAGGGGTAGGCAGAGACTACTTTGTTTCACTTGCTACGATCCTGACATACCTCTTTCGCTACATCCACATTCATCAATCTATACTAAATAGGTACTAAGTTAATATATTTTCTATACCATTCTTTTATCCTATGGGAAAATTTAAAAATTCCTTTGTAGTGCACCTCTTTGATCCTCAAGGCAAGGAATATGTCTGCCAAATACCAAAAAACTAAATTAGCAAGTCAGTTGTACAGAATAATCCTCTTTTTTTTCTCATTCCACGGGAATTTTGTAAATTCTAGAAATCAGTTTTCAGATATCATAGTTACCTACTGGTTTGCCAAATTTAGAGCTTCTAGTAATAATAGTTACGGAGATGAGAACATTTCAAAGTAATAATATAAATCCCTTTTTTTCTCCCTATCCCGCGGGAATTTCGAAAAGTATTGAAATTATTTTTAGCAGTTATGATTCTCTACTTGTGTTTCAAATTTCAAAGACTAGTAATTCTAGGTACAGAGATAGGCTCCCTTTTCATAGTGGACTTATAAATCCCATTTATTCCCTATCTTGTAGGAAATTTGAATAATCCCACCTTAGTGCTCCTAGCAATATTTATATAATTACGTTATTACTTTATTACGACTCTATGCAGCTGCGACCTTTGATACGTTTATCGCTATCCCGCGGGAACTATGCAATTTTGCGGGATAAAAAGTAGACCTGGCCGGTCTTTCTCAACAGATTGGTAAAGTTTGCATCAAAATCCGTTCAGCCGTTTTTATGTACTTAATGCGCTCGCAAATATACAGACAAACAGATAAACAGACTAAAACTCTAAAAACTGTTGGAAAGTGATCTTTTATCGATTCTAAAGTATCCCCAGCCAATTATTTTTTTAATATTTCCATGTACAGACTTTCGACCCTCTTCAGATTATATGTATAGATAGATTACGAGTCTCAGGGGATGCTGTTTAACAACACAAACAACAATCAGAAGACAAAAACAAGCTATCGGTTGTAGAAACGACATCGAAATCATCATACATTACGCGCGACAGTAATATTGGCTGAGTAATAGTTACGACTTTATGATGTTGAGTGTAGAACCATTGACAGTCTCTGCCGACTGCTCACACAGGGAAGTGGGGAGGGGGGTTATAGTCACTTTTGACGGTTGTTACAATCACAAGATTCCATAAAGTAAAGTAGACACAAGATTTGTGGCTTCGGACTGCCTCTGCGACTGCTCTATTGTTTATCAATACACATTGATCGCTCTCGCATCGCCTCTGTTCATACCAGTTTCTATTTTTCTACAGTAAATCGTAATGTTTCTATGTCGTAAAGAACACAAATTTATTTTTAAAAATAATACAGAAGTCGTGTGATGTCACGACGGCCAGAGTCAATTTCAGCCTAAGACAAAACAGTTAATGTTATGAACAGGCTTTATCAAAAACTGATCCGTGAAAATAAACAGCATAACACATTTCACTTGCAGGTTTGGCGTGCTTTACGATACCTATGCTTGGTAAATGCATACATCTACACGGCTGTTAATCCAATCCTTTACAGTCTGATGTCTCGGAAATTTTCGCGAGCGTTTAAGGTGAGCTCACGTGTTTATTAAATAACATTACCGGCAATTGAATTACATCAAAACTAAAGAAATTGAAAAGGAGGTAACGCTGATACAATTTTCAATATTAATCAAATCACATCAAGTAAACGTTCAGCCTTTTCACAATCAGTATTAATATGTATTATAGTATTAATAAGTATCAACAAAAAAATATTAACGGATGTTGACTAATAATTAAAAATAGGTAACAATAATTTTTGGCTCAGAATCAAGTTGTATGGCTGCTCCTATTCCGCTACCAACTTTGCCCTTTTTTATTTATTTTGAATACCACTCAATGTTTTTTTCTTTTAACTTTTCAGGACTTACTGAAAGGCCGGAAGTCTTGGACGCATCGCTACGTCACCTCAACTCGTATGACGGTACAGTGCAGCGAAGTCCCATTGAAAGAAATCCATTTGCAGAATACTTAGAAAACGAAGTGGCGGGTGTCAAATAAATAACCAAGAGAGAAGCAAATGGCCCTTAATGGATTTGGGTGCAGGATCTACTTCGATTTGATTCACGTGACGTTATCCTACTTTTAAAAGATGAGCTCGACGATGAAGAAAAGCTCAAAAAAAGTTTTTTCCAACGTCACACGACCGAATATACATATTATTTTTTACATCTAAGAAGCAGCGCTACCTTCGAAGAAACAAAAAGCAAATACCTAAGTCAAGATAAAAACAAACAAGAAGTGGATACGATCACTTACAGTAGCTAGTTAAATTAACGACTTCTTGTTTCGACGGATTTATTTCTGTTTTGCAATTAAACTTGTCCTAATTCTCGGTCTTGATACGTGTATCTATCTCACTGATGTACCTACTTCTATACATATAAACAGTATTGTACCTATCAATCAAAGACAAATGTAACGAGTACTTACAAACCTAATAAACTGGTCAAAGCAAATGAAGATCTCATTAAAACATTTTTTTATGTATAAATGTGTAAATTTAAGATCCAAGGGTATCCAGAGTATCCACATAAAATGTGCAGTTCATTAGATATGGTGCGGTTTGTTTATTGTGTGTTACAAAAAGTATGTAGTTTGTATACAGAACTAATAAGAAAATAATAAGAGGAATAATTATCAATGTCGTTTTCCTTTCAAAACCAATGTCGCCACTTTTTTCGTTCTCTTACATATGAGGTAGTACACACGCATTAACTAACGTTGTACTAAATTGCCAGGAAGCTACAGTCTCTGCCATTCTCCGTTTTTAAACTATTATTTTACTAGCTGTTGCCAGCACTTCGTCTGCAAAGAATTCATTTATCGCTATCCTACGGGAACTACGCAATTTTCCGGAATAAAAAGTAGCCTATGTGCTATTCCAGACTTTTTTCTATCTATGTGCCGAATTTCATCAAGATCCGTTGGGCCGTTCTGTCGTGATTGAGTAACAAACAAACATCCATCCATCCATACTTTCGCATTTATAATATTAGTTAGATTAAAAAAGAAGAAAAAACCATAGTTATTTCGTTACAGAACCAGTAAAAAGTAAGCCTTTAAGTTAAGCTCATTTGACACTTCTACTTATCTTAATAGGTAGTTCTGTAATATTGAGCTAATGGTGTGTGTGAAGTTTCCATTCAGCACTGGGCCCACGTGGAAACTACAGCCTGAGCCCTTTCATTCTGAAAGGAGGCCTGCGCCCAGCAGTGGGGCGTATAAAGGGTAGAGATGATTATGATGACGATCCCACGAGGACACAATAACAGCCATAAACATACGAGTTATAATATTCCATTGTCAGTGTAGGCACAGTCGAGACGTCTTATCTGAAAGACTGAGATTATTCCAGACGCCCATTAATACCCGTACTGGCGGATTGGTCACGACTTCCACTAAACTTTGATATCGACTAGCTATAGTTAGGTATTTCGACGACCAGGCGTCTACATGCGAAATATTCCTCTCAAACTCGTATCTTACTCAGTCTTACAGTTCCAAATGCAACCTTCCTCCAATCAGATTAAGTCTAATTTAAAACGAACTTCTGCAAGCTTTAATTGCTTTCCAAAGAATTACGTCCGTAGGTAGATATAGTGATTGACTCTCGGGAAAAGTTTAATTCAAGTTAACGTCGCATCTATTGAGCAATTTGAACTTCAGAAATGTTGAATATTATGTTTAAGTTTAGAGGCATTGTCCTGAATTTTAATATCACACCGCAAGTCACATTCGTGAAAAACATCTACTTATCTATTGGGAATTCTAAGGTTTCGTACCTTAAGAGGAAAAAGGAACCCTTATACAATAATGATCTGCTGGGCCTGTAGACGTATCAAGTTAAAACTAAACTATTACGCCTACAAATTCTTCCATGAGTAAAAAATTATGATTTTTCGCGTACATTCACACGATCAAGAGCTATACCACCTTTCTAGTATTTTCCAGCCATGAGAAAATTGTAGTATAAAATAAATAAGTCTCTTTTACGACTTAATTGAATTGTCCGAGGAAATACACGATGATTTTTAATCGGTGATCAGGTACCAATTTTTCTAATTCAGTGATTGAAAGCGGTCAAGTTAAGTCGTAAATCGAACCAAACTTTTTTTTGTGATAATTTTAATTCCGAGTAATTTTCACCCATATTATTATGGTTTAGTCTATGAGATTACAACCTCTTTCAAAAGCTTGATACTTAACTTATAAATGAGTAATAGTTATGTCATTGTCACATCTATCAAAATCGTGAATATTCGAGGAATATTCACGCAAGAACTAAGGTTAGGTGCGCACCGGGTGACATTTGGTCACGATGATAATCGAATCTCTCTGTTTTCGTCTTTGTAAAGACAGAGATCCTACTGCCCACAATGACACCCGTGCGCGCCTAGTCTAAGGCTTGCGGGGAATTCCCCATACGTAGGTATTCATTTCACTTCACTAATTAATGTAGGATGACTATGTGTTCAGTGGATATTGGTAGGTATTACAATATCATTAACAGTAGTTACTTAAATAGTGGACTGGTTGTCAATATTTTTCAACTCCTGATCACTAATTAAAAATCATCGTGTACAGTTGAAGCACTTATCTGACTAGTGCGTTTATTTATGCGAAAACCAGGTCAGTCGCCTATAAATAACTGCAACGAAAAAGCACCGTAACCAATATAAACAAAAATCAATATAATTATAGCTCAATTCAAAATATCTGTTGGATTCAAGCCCATGGCCAAGAATATTTTAAAAACTTTTATGACTTCGGAAGCTCTGGCTAAAGGCATTATACTGCGTTGAAAATACTTTGAAAGTCGATTGTGCGTAGCGTTCAATGGGAAGACGCAAAAATATTGTATCGTAAACTTGCTATTTGTATTGAAGGATGTTGTATGAATCTCTATAGATGATTTATTGCACGCATTCGGGAGTATTGTGTAGGTACAAGTAGTTGGGGCAAATATACAATGCCAGAAGCGCTGTTGTGACGAACCCTTGCGCGATCTTAATTTCACATCGTGTTAGTTCGCTCACACTAATAGCGTTTAATAGGAAAGTGAAAGGGAAGGTATGATAAGAACTTCGAATGCCGTATTTGGACGTAGAACCCGCGGGCGGGCGAGAGCATACTTTTGACGTCACTAACGGAAAATTACCAAAGGATGAGAGATGAAAACAACTACCAAACACAAAATAAAATCAAAATGTCCTCAGAATAAAGTTGAATAACTTCCGTTCCTCTCCAATCATTTACGTAAGTATATATCCACGAATATAGAATAAAATATACAACAGTTTAATAGAAAAATTTATGGATGTTCGGCATACCACGCGCACGGAAGGAGGTAAGTATATGAAAAACATACTTTTTCAATTGCGAAAACTTTTTATAAAAGAAGTGGGAGATTTATTAAAATACCTAAAATAAGTTTTGTAATATTGGCATAGTGCCAGGGCGGAGCAGCCGCTCAGAGGGCGGGGCCTGGACCAAGCCTTTAACAGGACGTTAGTATCTGCCGCCACTGTAGCCGTTAACTTAAATAATAGTTACGTAAAAGTTAATTGCCTTTTTTGTAACGCTCTTTTGGTAAAACGGTAAGGTAGGCATACTGCTTACCCAATACTATACATCTCTATAGGTTTATTCAAATTGATACCTACCATGATATTGTTTTGTTTTTTTAATTTCTTACTATTTAGTAAACCAAGGACGTGGTTTAGTTGTTCCTTTTGCATTAATTATTACGTCCAACAATCAATTCAAGAGTCACAAACCTTAAGGAAGTCGGTTTCGACCAACGCTGTGTAGAGTCCATAGAGTCTTTTAGCGACAGCCGCCGCTAAGTATGTCTAGACACCTGCGAAGAATATCCGTAATTTTATGTATACTATTTACACTACTCCACCAAACACTACACACACTAATTAATATTTACAATAGTTTAAGCATAAATCCGCATAAAAGACCGACCGTGCACCGACAATTTTAAAAACAACTTATTCTGCTTTTTCATTGGTGCCGCGGCGCGTTGCTATGTGTCCATGTATGGACTAGCGCTTACTTAGGTACTACGCTTACTACGCTAACTTAGCCATCACGAAAACTAGCTGTGCTGCAGACAGGCACAACAGGCGGGATGTAGTTTAAACCGACCTCACTTTGCCGTCCACGGAACTCCGTCTTTACTTTTTGTTTGTTCTGACCTTGGAGCTAACATTTTCAGACTTTTTCTTGAAAGGTCCAGCATTTCATCAGTACTCTTGAATTCAGCAATGGTAAAACTAGGAGTTTGTGTGTAAATTAAGTGAGTATACACGCTCAATTGAACTCGTTGTCTGCCGCTAATGCGGTAATGTATGGCCGTCCAAATGAAGCGTGATTTCAAGCCTGATTTACTATAACGACGTGTGTTTGTATTCCGACAATAAAAAATGGGTCTTAGGTTATAATATCTTATGTTATCTTCGCGTTTTGTTAACGGAATGCACAAGATACAAAAAAAAACTTTTATTTATGTATGATCTGTAGGTACAATCATTTTCTTCTGAGTTGTGATGAGCAATTATTAGATACAGATAAATTTTGGTAAGTACAGACGCCACGTCTAATCTTTAGCACTTGGAATCACGAAAACAGTGACCTTCTGTCAAATGGCAAAGGATGAGGAGAATAGGATACTAAACTGCTGTAGGTAGTTATGGTGGGAAGAGAGAGTGAATGCAATTGTAAGCGCCCACAAGATAAACGGCAGGCCTTTTGTGTTGTGTAACACCGACGAATAAACAGGGAAGCGGAAAAACTGCATTAATTGGCCATAAAAAAAACAATGTTACACTTTTCACAAACATATTTATGTAAACGTACCAAAAAGAAACTATTCGTATCTTCTACTTTTCTACCTATACACAAATCACGCTTGGGAGCTTCTTGGTACATACATACCGTCACGCCTCTTTGCCACTGGGGTAGGCATAGACTACTTTGTTCCACTTGCTACGATTCTGACATACCTCTTTCTTTACGAAATTCTTGGTCTAACGCATGATGTCAAGTAAAGATCCCGTACACCAGCAAAATTTGCATAATATGTATACGTCAAAACGCTCTTCACTGTAAATTGTTACAAAATAAGTCTCCACAGAGCTACTAAGCCGCTGTATAAGACCCATGTAGATAAAATTAGCCGAAGATAAGACCACGCTACTAAAATGTTCCCGCGCGGGAAATAATTTTACGAATTTACCTAAGGTTACACTCGACATAAAACAGAATGATATGAATTGAAAATAGCTCTCAGGAAAACTTTTATTTGCTCAGAAAGTCACAATAGCCTAAATAATAACAAAGGCCCAAAATTTGATTCGAGTATGAGTAGGTATAACCGAGAAAAAATAAAACATTTATTCAGTACTTACTTACCTAACGAATTTGGGGAACTTGTAAGTTTTTTCTATACATTTGAATAGGTACTTACTTCATTTAAATAATAATAATAATATCTTTGGACAATTGACACCAAACTAAGCAAAGCTTTAATATGGGTACTGGACAACAGATAAACATACTTATATAAATAAATACATAATTAAACATCGAAGACTCGAGAGCAAACATTCGTACCTATTTATGAACATACAAATATCTGCCCCGACCGGAGATCGAACCCGGGACCTCAAGCTCCATAGTCAGGTTCTTTTACCACTTCTATCCAAATTCATAATTCATAAATTAATTTATTTATTCTTAGGCAACATAGCTCATAATCATAAAAATTGAAACACATAATACATAAACATTTTAAAATAAAAATAAACCCAAATTACGTACTTAATTAAAATTCCGAACATACAAAACAATACAATTAATATCAGTAAAATGTTAATATCATTAAAATTTTTTAAATCCTTAAAATTAATCCATTTTAAATCAATTTTTTTTATTATGAAAATCTTGCATTTCACTTTGTTGACATATTTATTAGTGACACGATGTTGATCGTATCGATAGAAAAGTAAAGATCAGCTTTTGTGTGAAAATTTGTGGTCCTCTTGAGGTAAAAAAGAAATGGGCTTAATACTAATTTCTGTATCAAAGAGGTAAGCTTGGGACTTAATAGGGGTTTGCCGCCCGCACAGAATACCAATTGTATTTTTCCGCCGGAATTTAATCAGAAGAATCTTGGCTCGACTGAACCGAATGAGATTTGCGTATCAGAACAATTTATTTAGCTAATCTGGCACGTTTTGTGCGACACGCAAAAAGAGAATCCTAGGGAATTGTGTTTTAAACAGGGATCACTTTTACATTCCGGCAATTTGCTCGCCCGCGTCGTAAATGACGAACGCGGCAAAGCGGGGACGCCGCACAACATGCGTAACGTTGAATGGAAACGAAAGAATGCGGTGGATTTGACAGCTTAAGTAATGGGATTGTTCATTTTTTTTAACCCCCCCCTTTTTAAATATGGAGCACTTTATGAAACTAATTTGAATATTTTGTCATTTCATGGCTTAATTTAATTAATATAATTACTTAAAAAAATCAGATACGACTTTTCGTAAATTATATACGGCCGGCTGAAATAGGCAATTTACCCACAATCCTTTGGAAAAAAAAAAAAAAATAGTTGTCATAACTGTAATGTTGTGACTGTCATCTCAATGTCAAATACACTGTTTACCTTTGGTTTACCTACAAGCTTATTGTATGTTGCGTTAAATCCTGATCGTGGTTATAATGAGTTGAAAATTTATGAATGTGGAAGTATGAGGCATTGTGTTTTGGTACCTACTTACATCGAAATGATCCTCGCAACAATATTGTGTACTTATAAACTTTGAAATATTCAACATTTACTTCGCGACACCACTTTTCTCTTAAATCTTCTCGGATCCGTGCGAACTATTGTTTTGGAGCAGTTTTTAGAGTCATTATTTTAGGTTGGAACGAAGCATTTTCTGTAATTTCCATTATTTCGTTTTAAATCGACCGACAATTTTAAAGTTTTCAATAAAACAATATTTACTTTACTGACATTGGGTGACATTGATAACTAGTTGACATATAAATTTAATAGACAAACTAAATATTTGCTGATTTATTTTTTGGAACTACCAACAGCCGCTCGGTAAGGTTGAATAAAGGTCAAATATTTTTTTTGCAAAATATCCGTAATCCTTGAGTATTTTTGAACGCCAGTAAGATAAAACAGTTCGCAAGCCCCATACTTCGAAATGGTTTTCAAATCAGGGTATGTTGTAAAAAAATGAACAATCCCAATTCAAGAAAATATGCAGCGAATAATGTTTTATAAAAATGAATAAAATTTGTGCATAATCCCGGCACAGATCCTAAAAAGTGGTGTGAAAATAAGTCCTAAAATAAACATTAATAGCAGTGAATTTGAAAAAATATATAATAATAACAATTTTGATAAAATTGTAACAGGTAAATAATACGGAGATCTTCGAACTCAGTGAGATGAAATCACGAGTAACTTAAGTAAGTATTTGCTTCTGTTGTAAATAATAAAGGGATTACATGGTTTATTTATTTACTCAATATACATATTTATAAAAAACAATTACATGGTTACTTACTTGAATTTGCTATGCTAGCTATTCAAGACAATATGGAATAAGATATTTATTGAAAATTGGGTCTCCTAATGTTGAATAAAATATCTTCTTTCATTTGTAACAAATGACGGGATATTTAGACTTCTTTTCGGCAAAGAGCAGTAAAGCGCCACATCACAGATCAGACGTGATTATGCAAACAAAATCTTCCGTGAAGTAGGTAGGTACCTAATCGCTGCGCTTGGGCTTGGTAAGACATTTAATTCCATGTAGGTACCTAATGCGTGTGACTGAAAGGGTCGAGTTATCATTGTCTCCCGAGCAAAGCGATCGTTTCCCGGACGAGGATTTTTTAGAAAAATACTATACTGATCGCTTAGTGTAATTTTTTGTCGCAACAGAACTACGAGTATGTAGTATAACGTCTGTAACGCATTCGTTTTGAAGCGTCACATCCTAGGTAAATATGCGTTAAGTTTATTGCTGTTAAGTACAGCTAGTGGCGCCAATATGTTTTGGGGCTGAAAAATCGATCAATATTTTATTATTCTCATTTCCATTAATTTCAATTTTGATTTGTGGTGCCATCTCTGGACCAATGGCTGCACTATTTCTCATTACACGTAGCAAAATTCACATGGACTCCAGGTCAAAGATACCTAATTGCTAATGATGATAATACTTATCATCACTTTTAGACTTTTAGTCCATTTCACAAATTAGCATGCATGTGTAGGTAAACAACGTTAAGTAGGTACTTGGGAAATTCCCTTGCTATCTCTATCCCCGATAAAAATCGACTTACAATGCAGCTGGCCAGTTCCAGCCACGTAATCAGTAGGGCGTTTACGTTAATACAACCATGCGTAACACGGATATTTTTCAACCAATAAAGAATGAAGAAGATTTTCTATCTCAAGTGGACGCATTCTACCACCGCACCGCTCACCGCCAGCAGGGCGTTTATCCTCACACCTTGAAACTCCAAGGATTAGACTCCCTGCCGAATATTCCCGAAGGAGTAATCAGTATAGGGTTCTTTAAGAAAGTAGTTTTAAGACTTTTAAAAGGTCGGCAACACGCATACACCCTGGACCCGCTTACCATCAGGACCCTATTTATTTCTGACCCTATGTGTTAGATAGAGACTTCCGCTTGTAAATTGTAACAAGTAGCTTTATAAAATAGGGTACCGTACCTACGCTTGTTCGCCACCGACGTGGCATTAAAAAAACGCATGTGTCAAGCGTGGATCCACAGTTGTCGGCACGGAGGTCTGGGATGCTACTTCGAAATTTGATTTTCGAAATTCGTATCACAACGTCCCTCTCACTCTCAAATTAATAACTATTAGTGAGAGCGGAAAAGGGTCCCGATTTTTGAAAGCACATCACTCGAAAGTGGTATAAATCTGTTTATATCTTCAAAACTACGGCTCTAATCAAATTTTTGACTAGTCCACATGATTAATGAGAGCCGTAAGTATCTTCTAAGCTACTCGTATTTCAAATTCAGCACAATTTTTCACCACTTTCGAGTGGTATTTCACACATGTGCTTTCAAAAATCGGGTCCTAGCACGAAACGAACTTCGAAATTCGAATTTCAGAGTATAAGGCCTGCTCACCTCGCCTGCTCGAAAGTAAACCGAAATCGTAGTCGGACTCGCACTTAGCAGATTTTCGGGTGCCGTGAGTGCCGGAACGGAATCACAACCATTTTCATTCACAATTAATATATTTTTTTTTAAATCTTCTAATTTTGCAGTGGAACGTTTCATTCCAATCCAAAGTCTAAAAAATTACATGCCTACGAATTGAGGTAAAGTTACTTGGGCTCTTTCTAATACAAACCCTTGATTGGACAAATCAAATACGTGGTATTCCCTCATGGTCATTATATTAACATCTAATAATATCCGACGGGGCGTATGAACCTTAATTGCAACCAGTCGTACGTATACGTAGGGGAAAGAGGCTCAGCTGGCCACAAAGCAATCGAATGTTTGATTCCGTTTGATTAGCTATATTTTGTATACCTACCCTCCTGCGGCCCAAAGTCAAATTTTGGTTGTTGGATTTCAAATCTAGTGTCATTAATGTAAAATTCAAATTCTTCTTTGACAGTTGTCCTATAGGCTGGCCACATACATACGGAAGTTCGGAATGACGTCAGCAAACGGGACATCGCTATATAACAAAACGGGACGGGGCCACGAATTGACGTCATTCCGTACGGAAACCGTATGAAAATTCCGTATGTATGTGGTCGGCCTTATTTAGGACATTGGGAGGAGGATACGTATTTGTTAGTAACAAGACTTAAAGACGTTTAGATTGATTGTAGGCGTACCTATAGGTGGAAAGTGGAACAAAATATAGTGATGGGTGCTAGCCTCATCGCCAAGTGCTCTCATCTGACATAAGTATATTATAGTGCTATTTTACGGAACTCCTAAGTTTGTGTCTAGAGTCCAATTGTATGTACTTGTACGAACCTAGATATAAAATGAAAACGTATAAAATCCCAAATCAAAATTCAAAACAACTTCATGAAATAAAATTCCAAAAGTTTATTTTTTTCTATGCTTTTCACGTACCAAGCGTAGTGCCGGCAATTTGTCATAATTACACTTTGTTTCACACTTCAGCAGCTGCGCCTGACCACGAAGCATTTTCAACAGGAGATAATATCGCTCCCCAGTGCTAATAGATATGACAGGCAAAGACCAAATTGGTCAAGGAATTTATTTGGATCGAATATTGGAGTATAACGCCAGAACTGTTACACAAATAAAAAAGTTCGTTTCGTGCCGTTTCGTTAAACTAATAGTCAAAATAAGGGCTCTCAACCTCGATATGATACGAAAGTCCAATTTTGGAGTAGCTTGAACTTGAACATAGAGCTTGAACGAAAAATACTAGACACAAAGTTCACCTCCCCTGTTCCTCTAAAGAGAGATGCAGAAAAAAAATAGCGCTAAGGTAACTCCCGTCATAAGTAGGCACTGTGACTGTGCGTGACAAAGCGAAATTTATGTTAAACGTCAATAAAATTTCAAGACGTAGTGAGCATTTCGTTTATAATAAATATGATGCAGATTTTGTCATTGATGCAACAATTACAGTTGGCAGCACGACTGTGTTGAACCTTAAAAGCGCCTTGAAACTACTCTGTAGGTAAGTAGTAAACAGGTAGCGCACACCGCATAATTATTTTGATTTGTTGCAAACTTTTATGGTAGCTAGCGCGTTTAGTACCTACTTAAAAGTTTTATGCTTATAAATTTACACATTTTAACTATTATTTTTTCGCTTTTTCTCAGTTAGCTTAGTGCGGTTGTATTTAAAAGTCTAAATTACCAAGCCACACAACAGTCACTTTCGATTGCGATTGCGTGTCGCGGAAGGCACGTCAGAATACTGTGTAGGTACATGATTTAATGCCTTTTAAAGATAAGAAAATCGAATGCGATCCAAACAAAAAATGAAAAATAAACGCTTTAAAAAACCGACTTCAAAAAAACTAAAAAATGAGAAAAAATTAAATAATATAGAACCGCCGTCAAACGTAGCCTAAATCCACCTGTAGATTTCATGATAAATATTATTAATTACGCTACTTTGAAATATACCTAAAATGGCCTGTCTTGCTCTCTCACTCACTCTTATGGGTTTGATACTTGAATCGGCCAATGGTTCCCGAAACCCGAATATACGTTCTAGGAGCTCACGGACTGTAAATCAAATTAAAAGATAGTCTCTTCATGGAGAGAGAGTTCACACAAGGAAAGAGCTGGAACAAATTCTAGAACTCAAAAACAAACGAATAGGTACCTACTTAATTGATAACCAGACAAAGCGGAATCTAAGCAGCTGCAATTTATGTTGATAATATAGGTAATCGAAATATCTGCTGAATACTTGTTTAAATTTACTAATAATATTTATCATCTTATCAATAAATCAAATCTACACCAGCTAAAGCCGCCTTGCTGATTAGTCATTATATAAAAACACAGTTTTCAATCCTAAATCTCATTCTATTCTTGCGAGTAGAAGCCAATACAGTGTGACAATGAGGCAATTCGTGGTGATGTTCAGCGTTGTGTTAGCCGCCGTTAGCGGTTTTTCGATCACGGGGCCTGGCATTAGCCAATGTGAGCAAATATTTTAGGAAACCTATCTCAGACTTATTTTAAAATAAAACTACCGTGAGATTCATCCATCCGACTCACTCACGTACTAAAATCATCTTTCGTAGTTCTTCCAGGAGCGTTTGTCGCGTGGCAGTGATATAAACAGCGTTAGTAACGCTAATGACCAGTGGCCCGCTTTTCGAAGCTACAAATTACAATTTTACTAGTCTACTCGTAAACTAGCAACATTGAACCAAACTCAACCTTTGATTGTTTGATTGGACTAATCTTGCTGGTTACCTAAGGTTAAGACTTGTAAGATTGTAACATAAAGCTTCGAGAAAAGCGGAAACCGCTCTCGCGGTCACTTGTCGCAGCTAACAGTAGCTCAAAACTACCCTCGATTTTATTTTGCGTTATTTCTATTCTATCGGAGAAATAAATACAGAAGCGTCGTCTCTAATTTTAGATCCAGCAAGTAGTTAGTTGTTTACTTTTAGTTTTGATCTCATTTCAACTGGCGTATCAATAACATTGCATCTGTCACGCGCAGGTGTTGTTAACTCCGGCCTGCTACCGCTGGCCGCAAGCGTTGCGGGCTGCACAGCCTCGCCATGCTCGCTTCCGCAGCAAGAGGATGCTGTTATTGACATCATCTTCAGAGCACGTAAGTTTTTTTTTATATGAATAGGAAGGCAAACGACGAAAGCACCAAAGATTTGCGTTACTTACTGAATATTTATTGTTACAGCCACTCTCCTAAGCCTCTGTGAATCATGGATAGTTTGATCGATTTGAAGTGTTTCTTAAGATGCGGGTTCTAAATATAAGAACATCGTGATCAAATTTAACAACATTTGTATAGTTTTCAACAACTACATATCAGGCATATAAGTGAACACGTTTTTTTGTGTACTTAATTTATTTAACACTGTGCCTTGGTATTTAAATGTAAATAGACACGTACCTAAATAAATAAATGTAATACATTCGATATAATAATTTTGGATATCTTTCATTCCAGCGCGTGATACTTCAGCATTGACAACCACAGCCGTAGCATATCTTTCATTGGGAGGAATAGTAATTCCCGTCCCGTACAATCTCGCCGAGAAGTCCGTCACCTGCAACTATCTGCTCAACTCTTCCTGCCCTGTGCATGATGGCGACATCCTGTTGTACACGCTTCAAATGCACATCGAACCCATCTTCCCAATTGTAAGTATTATAATTCAAAGAAATGTAATTTACAATTTTGTAAATAAATTTTTTAAACAAAATTGTAAATATATGTATCAAAATATACCGGGTGTCGCAAAAAGCATTACCTATTGATATTTCAGTTGCGTTAGGTAAGTTTCATAACATTAAGTTCAACTAATGAACTTGTAGTTTACGAATGTTTACGCGAATACCAGTAAGTAACTAAAGTTGCCATTGAAAGTTACCTATAATTAAAGTACGAAACTTTGCAGGAGTGTTTAGACCGATTAACCTGACGGTATAGTGAAATATCGTTAATGCTTTTGTTGCATAATATTATTATGGCACAGAAACTTTTTTTACACTCACCTCCACACGTTCCGATTATCCGTGTAGTGTGATTGCGGAATAGTACGTGGTGTTACAGATTAAATATTCAAATCATGTCAGAGCTAAAATCCGCCTTATAAGAGAACATCTCAAATCTTTAAACCTTACGGCTTTCAAGTGTATTGGAATAGAATTCGAGTAAGTATTAATTAATTATTTTCAACAGGGCACTGCTACTACCATCGAGTTCAGCATCCTGGACGAGAACCACGAAGCAGTCTCTTGTCTCCGCGTACCCATTGTCATCGCAGCTCCTCGCGCACAGTCCGCCGCCGCTCTTACCAACTAAATTCGCCAGCTTAGCCGACTTTAACAAATCTGGAGCCGGCGATATTAAAAATCTACAAATTGTAATTTTTCCTGTAACTTTTGTATCCACATTACTGAAATATCGTTAAATAAACTTAATTGAACTGTACTAACCACGTTCTTAATTAATTTCGTCTTACTTTTTTGTCTCTGTCATTGATATGTGAAACGAACACAAAATATTTACCTTGCTACTCCGCTACTTACGTAACGGACGGTATCTACTTAAGTAGCGGAGTAGCAAGGTAAATATTTTGTGTTCATTGAAATGGACCTCCGCAAAGTAACGCCTGATTCAATAAAATATGTGAAACGTCTAATAATCCATAGGTTTACTGGGGTATTGCTAACTAGGTACCTTGCACGTACCTACTGACGGTGAATGAATACTAAAGGTAGGATACCTGGGGCCTTACCATGACGTCTTAATGCGTTTCAGTTTAGGTCCGCTCGCTGTCAGATTCATACTAAAAGTGACAACTAAAACTTGAACTGAGTCGGAATTAGGACGTCATGGTAAGGCCCCTGATGTGTCCAGATTTCTTTTCGTTTCAGTTTCTTTTCGGCCAATTTATAGAAGGTTTTTTTGGCAAGTGAATATAAAATCCAGTGTTAGCAGAGCCCTGTGCCTCCTAAGCAAATTGTAGGCAGTGTGAGGTCATTTTATATTGGATACCTACCTACAACTACATAGACAGACTGACAGACAAAATATTCTGTTTTTACGTTTTTAGTATTTGTTGTTATATAGCGGCAACAGAAAAACATCACCTGTAAAATTACAACTAGCTATCACGGTTCATGAGATACAGCCTCGTGACAGACAGACAGTGGTCTTAGTAGGTAATAGGATCCAGTTTTTACTCTTTGGTTACGGAAATATAAAAAAGATACTTAACCAAATTTGAATATTATTTAGGACTTTCTATAGGCGCAGGTATCTATCGAGGAGAGGTGCTTATCTACTGGTCGTTATTTCCCCGGGGAGCTCGGAGAGAATTATGGTTGTCACAAAAGCTATTGAAAATGAAATTTCGACACGTCCATTGAACGTATGTACAATGTTAATTAAGTATCATAATAAAGCGACGGTCGCTGCAAGCGCGACTCAATGGGAGAGCAAAATATATGAGACTTGCATTCAATCACTACATAGTATAAAACAAAGTCGCATTCCGCTGTCCGTCTTTGTCCCTATGTATATCTTTAAAGCTACGCAACGGATTTTGATGCGGTTATTTAATAGATAGAGTGATTCAAGAGGAAGGTTTATATGTATAAATCGACGCATACGAAGTCGCGGGCAGAAGCTAGTGTATCGTAAATTTGTCAAAGTGGTGCTATTCGATTTATGGATTTGGGCATGTACCTAGTGCTGTATAATTTTCGACAGTGTTGCTATAATATGCATTTAATTAGTACTGTCAAAAAGTGTGGTGATGGTGACACCTTGTTTAGTCGTCTTACGAACCATTCATAATTAAGGACTTAAGCACGTGAGCATGTATTTTCTTTCCAAAAGACACTGAAAATTTGAACACAGAAAAATCCGAAAAGTAAAGCTATGGCCGGGAAACGAACCCGAATCCTCGTCATTCCGTGACATCATACCCCTACACCACCTGTAGGTGAAAAAGCCTTCGAATTTTTCTATTTGTTACTAGCTGTCACGTGACGTTGTTACTATGCGAATTTTTTGTCGCCAAGCGTCATTCTGTTTGAATGATGTGTCACAATTACAAACTCCCTAATCGAATTGTATTTTCTACTAAATATACTAATTTTGCTTAGTCATAATCACTTATTTTCCCACGCTTTTAGAATCTAATTAATTAGCTACTTATATCAAATTTCTGCAATTGCTATTACGATTAGATACTTCTTATCATGAGTGGATTGGGGAAGCTTCTGTATAGATTGTCACCAACTTCTGGCGGTTTATTTCATCATCATCATCATATCAGCCGAAAGACGTCCACTGCTGGACATAGGCCTCCCCCAAGGCTCTCCACTCGGACCGGTCCTGTGCCTTCCACATCCACCGCGATCCCGCGATCCTGATCAAGTGGCGGTTTGTTTATTCTGAACATTTTTTACACTGACGAACAAATTTCAAAACGGCTATGTTATGTATTTTACCAAGCCGAAAGGATCGGGAATCGACAGGAAAAAAAAAAAAAAAAAATTTATATTATTCAGAGCGAGAAAATAAATAAGAAGAAGAAACCGAGGAAATAATAAAAAATAAGAAGTGACCGGTTGAAAGATTTATTTCAAACCTATATCAATTGTCCTACACATAGGTTCCTTAGTATAAATAAGAGTCTCTATAAGTGCATTAAAAAAATTAAGAACGTTTGTTTGCTTCTTACTCGCTAATCCTGCCGGTAAACACTGCTTGTATTCCGCTGTCGTACGGTAAAACAGCCGGGAAAATTGCTGGCATATAATTATGAGGTAGTTTTTTCATCTGTTTTCCCTCCGGCATAGCGGGTGTCTTTTTTCATTATCTCCCAAAGTTAATATTCCGTATATAAATAACATAAACATTAGCATAACCTAGTAATTAAATAGGCGACAGTTGAATTAATTAATTATATATAACTGCTCGATGATAGATTGCCTGATGGACTTTGGAGGACGATTTCACAGCCTCCTAGTCGAGTGCACTGTAAAGGATTTGGAATAAGTCACGAAAGAGACAAAAGAACAGGCCAAGAGGAGATTGGTATTTGATAATAATTATCGGTTTTATAAGTTTTCAGTTAAATGTAATTTTTAACTGGCGGCTTCATTTTCATTGTTCTGGTCTAAAGAAAAATTATTGAATTGTAAGTTAAGAGTATTCTCAGATTCCATTGCTTCTATTTTCGTATGAAAATGAACTTTTCTTTCGTTGTATTACCAGTGGAAGTGGCGACTGGACGGATAGGGCCACACGAATGCACATCATGGCTTCCTGGTGGTCACCCCAGATGGTGAATTCAATTGTTGTTCCAGTGCCCTGTGAAAACCAAACTCATTTAGTTGCATAGTGACCTTAGAGCCCAGATAAGGATCAAATTCATCATTTCGCCACTTTTGTAAACTACCAACCTATGCTAATCAACATGCTTTTCCTATCCTTTTGCCGCCATCTTTATAATTGTAAATTTATAATTGTTAATTGTAGGAGTGATCCAGACCAGACATTAATTTGTCTAAGGTTACAATTCATACAGCACAAAGCAAAAACCAAAGAGCGCTTGTGACATTTACAACTTAAACAGGTGTCTCATAGTTGACGGCATAAGCATGTGCCAGACGGCATTCTACCACAGCTTCTGCCAGGTGACCTTGGTAGAAAAACAGTGGTTTTAAATCATGTAGCCAGTGGTTTTAAACCAAATTTCGATTGACCTTTAAACGCCTTTGGTAGACGGGCGTGCGCTTCAAACTATTGGCAGAAGCAGTGGTAGAATGCCGTCTGGCCGCTTGCTGTAAACCATTTGCTTCTACCGCGCTTCTACCAAGGTTACCTGGCAGAAACTGTGGTAGAATGCCGTCTGGCACATGCTGTAGGTATACAAAGACAACGGTCGGTGACAAATGACGATTCGAAATGCAATGCCTGGCCCAAGTTTTTATCGACGGTGCCTGATTTTGAACTATATTCCCTATGGCGCCAAATAAATGCCAGTTATGTGTACTTACGATAGGAAATACAGGATCGATGAAAAATTCTAACGTGTACAGTATGATAGCGCCCCTTTTCACTGGGCACGTCGTGTTCACCAAGTAGTTGCAGGTAACGGATTTCTCACTCAAATCGAAGGGGATGGGGATCTGCATAGACCCAAACGAAAAGAATGTTGTTGCTGTGGTATTCATAGATACTGTGTTACGTTCTGAAACAGAATATAGGTGGAGATGAGGTCACGTCATAGTAGCAAAGGTTGCAGAGTTTAGCCGCTACAGAGTCACGTTGTGGCTTCCCTTCTTGTGGCTTGTGGATAGCATTGAGACCACCCCTTCTTACGGAATATGTCTCTTGCATGTTATTTGGCCACTGATACCCACTCATTATAAACTCCTTAGTTTCTCTTTTCCTCCTTATAACAGCAACACTTAGGAAACCAACTTATCATCACAAACCTATGCTTGCTCCCATCATAACAGTACGTCGTAATAATGAGTGGTAGTCGTGCTGCCTATTGGGCTAGGTACCCAATGCAGACTGATCAGTGGGTAGCGCACACAAAGTTGGTTGTCGATTTAAGTGTTTGAGTTATGAACACAATATTATTTGTTTCTGATGTAGCGTATATAGGCTGTGATCGAAACATGTCAAGTGTTTAATGTGATAGTGAGAGGCTTATCGTAATCAACGTGTTATGTTTTTTATATGTAATTTCGGGTACTTACGCGCTTTGAAGATGATGTCGATGGGGACGTTTTCAAGCTGTGGCAGAGCACACGGCATTGCAGTGCAGCCCGACACGCGTGCGGCTAGCGGTAATGAGCCAGCATTATTGATGCCTGCAATGTTATACCAGTCTCCTGTTTTATACTAGTTTTGGATATTGCAATCACAGTCCTCACGAATAAGCCGTTACATTTGCTTGAATTCATATGGTGCTTCAAAGTACGTCTGATTGACTTACTAAAAAATAGAACCATCAAATTTTACAAAAATTAGACAGTCAGAGTTGTATCAAATCTTTTTTGCGATTACGAGTACTAACTAACTCATATTTGAAGTTTTTGAATTTACCAAATGTATATCGCGTTTTAATATCTGGAACTCCTTTTTACTTATTGTGGCATTTAGGTTTAATGTTTTCGGGGGTTTGCGAGAAACAAGCAATTATTCTCCATACAAACTTATGCATCAGTCTGTTACCGCACCAGCTAGCGGTATCAGTGAATTGAGTTTACGTAGCAAAACAAACACACTTATGAGGTAATCCTATGCATCAGCTTTACTTATTGCTTATTTTAGTTATTTTAGAGATGAACGTTTTAAACATTATCAAAATTATGAAATTACTAGCTGCTGCCAGCGACTTCGTCTGCAAAGAATTCGTTCATCGCTATCCCGCGAGAACTACACAATTTTCCGGGATAAAAAGTAGCCTATGTGCTATTCCAGACTTTTCTCTATTTATGTGCCGAATTTCATCAAGATCCGTTGGGCCGTTCTGGCGTGATTGAGTAACAAACAAACATCCATCTATCCATCCATACTTTCGCATTTATAATATTAGTTAGATAGATCTATCAGCCAAGGCGCCACATAGTGATACAAATAGTAATATAAGTAAAATCCTGTAATTTGCCTATGTTAGACAAATGGGTCTATATTTTAAAAGTTTTTAATGATTCACGGTTAAGTTCATTGGAAATATTATAAACGGGATGTGCACCGCGATTACCTTTATTGAGCTCCCGATATTTCGATACAGTTGCATGCATCATGATCACGGGTAGATCCGCGAAATATCGGGAGCTCAATAAAGGTCATCGCGGTTCACATCCCGTTTATAATATTTCGAATGGGTCTATATTTTGTCCTATAAAATTGAAGTTCCGAACGTACGGTTTGTCATAATTTTCGTTAGTCATGAAGCGTTTTATTTCATACTCATACTCATACTACCCTACCCTTACCCTTACCCTTTTCTAGAAAATAAATGTTTTGATTGATTGATTGATTGATTGATACTCATTTATTCGTAATAATTATAGTTATTACATGTCATATCAACATGTCATGAACATGTCATGTGTATGTCGTGTGTTTCTGAAACAGTATTTTTTTTTTCAGAATTTATCGTAAACTAACCTAATAACCTAACCTAACCTACTGCCGGAGCACAACGCCTTCAGTGCGGCCTGCCCCACTCGCTGCAGGTGGGACGAACTGGCGAGAGCGTCGGTAGCATACTGCTAAGGGCGCCCCAAGCGGAAAAACTCCCTATCTCTTACTACAATCGAATCTCCAGCGTAAGAGGCTGGCCACGAATGAGTAGCTGATCGAGGCGCAAAAGCGCGGGGCAGCGGTGGCACTCATTCAAGAGCCGTATGTGGGTGGGGCGAGAAGTATGAGGAGTCAAAAAGGAGTCAGGATCTTTCAGAGCACTAGTGCGGGAGAGGGTACAGTCAAGGCGACTATTGCCGTCTTCGACCAAGACCTAGTGGTAGTACAGTACCCAAAACTCACCAGAGACAGTATTGTCGTGGTGGGAATCCAAACCGGTGCCTGGAGGATCACGATAGTCTCCTTTTACTTCGAGCCAGACCAGCCCATAGAGCCTTACCTGGAGCATTTGAAGAAGATAGGCGAGGAAACCGGAACCAAAAAATTGGTCATAGGAGGGGACGCCAACGCAAAGAGTGCTTGGTGGGGTAGTCCGACCGTGGACCACAGAGGAGAGGACGTGCTCGGTACCTTGTGTGAGCTCAATCTGAACATGCTTAACGCAGGGGAAATTCCGACCTTCGACACCGTGAGGGGGGGAAAGCGATACGGCAGCTACGTCGACCTTACAGCATGCTCGACAGATCTCTCTCGACAGGTTTCAGGTTGCTAAAACTTTTGTTAGATATTATTCCTTGCCGTCACTTATTCTTTTTCTTGATATTATTTCACCACTTCATGGCATAGCTTGATATTTGGAAGTACATCTCTAGTGATACAATAAGAAAGCTCATACGTAAGAATTTCGATAATCAAAATTTTGTATGATTTGGTATTTCAATTGTCACTGTAGTTTCGGGAACAACTACTATCTAGCTGCCAATTTTTATCAATATGCTAAATTCGTTATTTTTAACATGACTGTTTAACTCACATTCGCTTATTTCGGGTCCTGTGACCGAGAAACCAATCACTACGATCACCAGGTTACTGCATATTACCACTGACTGAAACATTTCCTCTCCGCTAGTCTCGTCTAGTCTAACTAGATAATGTATTTCAGCCTGTTTTTATACGTAGCTTTACAAGTGTGGAGATGTGATGATAACATTTGTCTATGAATAGGCAGATTGTCTAACATTTACATTGATCTATCCTGCCGCGTCTGAGAAAAAATCTCTTAACAATTTCATGTTTATCTATTCACATTTCACACTTACAATATCGTTACACTGCTTTAGGATCCAACAATAAAAATCAACATCCTATTCGGCGGTGACATCAAGTCGGGCTTAAGACAAGTGCATCGCAACATCGCCGATCAGTGTCTTTAGCTGAGACTCAAACATGCGGCTAGCATCATCATCAAGTTGCCGCGGTGTTTTGGCGGTTGTATTACCAGATACATCAACAACGCGTTAGCAATACTGTCTCGTAGGACAGCTCTTGTTTAAAAACAAAATCAGTTCTGTCGCCACCGTGGAACCGCCGGAACGTTAGTGTGCTTAATTAAAACATTAAATATGCGTGATTAAACAAACTTATCCTGTATAAAATATAAATTATCGATCGTGATGCCTAAAAAAACTCTGAAATCTTAATAAACCTAAAAAAAATCTCTATTGATGAACACATGTACCTAATTATTTTTTCAGCATACTTCTCAACATAATTCTCAACTACCAAGTTCAGTGTGACTATGTGGCGAAATATCCTAGTATTCTGTAGTATCTTGGTCGCCGTCAATAGTTTTAAAATCAGGAATCCCGTCCGCAAATGTAAGTATGACATTTAATAAAATATCCACCTACTAAGATCCTTTTTCGAGATTCTAGACATCAAAAGGAAAACTGAACCTACAGCAAAGGTTCTCAAAGTGGTTCCTACCGCCCCCCATAGGACGCTGGACTGGAGTAATCCTGGAGAGCGGCGACTGCGGTGAAGCAGAAATGTACTCAGCAGTCTCCTACCTGGAGGAGCCTTACTTGATAATGTTTTGAAAATACTTATTGGATTTCTTAAAATACAAGTGGCTGAAAGATACTTCTTTATAGTGTTAGAACCGGTTTTAGGTGTGATTTGATAGGTATCAAATCAATACAATTCTATACAAAAATTGTCCTCCTAAATTATGTCAAAACAATTTTTTTTTATGTGAATAGGAAGGAAAACGAGCAAGCGGGTCACCTGGTGGTAAGCGATCACCACTTAAACTTAAAATAAACTTAAAATAGTGCATGATCTAAATTTTACACTCTACCTAATACTAAACCTATTGTGTATCCGACCTGACCATATTTGCTAATAGGTACGTATTGTGAAGTTGAAGCTGTAATTTTGTTCTAATTTTCTACTGTCGTGTGGCACTTTCTTTCTTTCTTGTGGGATAAGTCGGCCTTGGTGCATGTATCTCAGTGTTTGTCAATTGTACCTATTTGTTTTATGTTTATTTTGCACAATAAAGAGTTTACTTACATACAATACATACTTTCAATAAGTGCTTTCAAATTCGTTTGGGGCGAAAGCTTCACGAACCGGGAGACGCAGCGTTGGCGGCAACCGGTGGAAGCTCGTGGCAAGTTGTTGTTCCTCGATTCTAAGGGGGAGGCCTTAGTTCAGTGAACTTCCGGTTGAGGATGATGATCTTATATTAGTGAATGATTTCTTACAGGCATCAAGCACCCGGCCCCACTCCCCCTGGGCGCTGAAGTAGAGGGTTGTACCAATGCACCGCTGCCGTGCGCACTTACTCAAGAGGAAATAGCCTTTATCCCTATCGTTTTCAGATCTCGTACGTACCCAACATAAAAACCAAGGATTATATGGAGCTAAATAGGTAGGTACTTAGCTCTGTATTCAATAATTTCGGTTACGGTTAGGTACCCACCTAACCGTAACCGAAATTATTGAATATAGAAAGAAAGAAAGAAGACATTATTATCTTTTGAAAGACACAGAAATAGAGCATATACACAATTGTACAAAAATGAAACATAAAACACAGACATGAAAATAGATCAGCAATGTATTAATGTGTGTGTCTTCGCAAAAGTGAAATGGTCGCTGGCTCAGCATTACGCTGAGGTGTTAGACACCTGCAGCACTGATTTTCAGTCAGAAACGTCTGTGACTCACGGAACGACGGTATAGGTCCCACTGGCATAGGTTTCCTCTCAGAATAAGAGGGCTTGGGCTAGCAGGCCCTGTGCTGATTCGAAACTCGCTGGCGTGTGAAAGATTAAAAAAGCTGTTGGTAAATTTTCAATGTAATTACGCACTTTTAAAAAACTAAAAGGTGCTAGCCTGGGTCTGAGCCTAGGAAAAGCTTATGGTTTCATGAAATAGTCTGGCAAACGATATAAGTGGGTTACCTGAAGGTAGATAAGTATTACCCATCCAAAGACACCCGCAACAACGGATTGCAGAAGCGTTGCCAGCCTAGCGGGCAAGATAGAATGTTTAATCATGTGCCAGTAATTTCACCGGTAGTGTCTCCTCGCTGAGACACAGCAGCGCAAGCACTGCTGCATGGGGCAGGATTAGCAATACTTACTTGACGGGGTTTTGTTGAATTAAAACTTTAATATTTTTTTTCAGCGCGTTACACGACCATGATGACCACTAGAGTCATAATGTATCAGACAATGCACAGGGTGGTATATGCGCTGCCGGAAAGCCTTGGTGCCGGTCGTAACACCTGCGACCACTTGCTTGATGCCACCTGTCCCATTCGTAAGGGTGAAATCGTTATATATCCGTTCCAACTGCTCATCAATCTGGCCACTTTTGTACCGGTAAGCAGACTTTAGAATCCGAAATTCAATGTTTTTACGTTTACGCAAACGCGTTCGATACGTTTTTCCGGTCGAAAACTTACACTAGAGGCTCACTTTATTGAGACACTCTTTATTTCAATACTCTCGGAATGTACTATATACCTACTAAATATTGTCAATAAATAGAATAAATAATTATCTTGGGTCAATTGACAGCAATTGACCTAGTCCCAAACTAAGCATAGCTTGTAATATGGGTACTAGACAACGGATTAACATACTTAACATTAATAAATATAAATACTTAAATACATATATTAAACATCGAAGACTAACGAACAAACATTCGTATTTTTCATACAAATATCTGCCCCGACCGGAGATCGAACCCGGGACCACAAGCCTCATAGTCAGGTTCTCTAACCACTAGGCCATCCGGTAATCGTGTGTGCATTAATGTGAACCTCCGCAAAGTAACGTATCTATCATTCAATCGATTACGAATCTCACTACTCGCGGCTACACACCCCACGTGCTACACGTGCTCATGGAGTAGAGGTGTGTTGTTGGTTTTTTCGTTTGGAACGCCTCGCGGCCTTACTCAGGTTAATAAATAAGTGTGATTGGTTGAATGGGGTTATCTTTACGAAGGTCCCTGTAACCATATTACTGCGAATAAACTAAGGTCCATATTAACGAAGTTGGTAGTGGAGCAGCAAAGTAAATGTTTTTTGTTATCGACAGGGTGAATCAGCTGCGTGCGAAATCTCTATATTGGGAGATGATAACAAAGCAATGGTGTGCTTGCGAGTGGAGTTCGTCGTCGCGCCGCAAAGTCACCGCCGGTCGTTCAATTATAAAATCCTGAACTGGAAAAGTATGATCACGCAGTCTATATACGGTGGCCCATGAATGAACATGCCACTGCACTGTTCAGACAAAAGTATAATATTAAATTTCGTGTCTCTCTTTCAATTTAACGAAGATCTGGATCGACCATTCAACTTAAATTATAATTGTATATGAATACCACTCAGTATTTAAAATAAAGTGTGTATTTAAATCTTCATGGCGTTTCGTGTCTAAACATAAAATAAACAATAACTTTTTATTACATACAAAACGTTTTTAATACAAAATTTTTTTGGTAGCTGCATTTTTTTTTACCGATTGTTCATCCGGTAGAACCAAATCTTAAATAAATTCGACCACTTGAAAATTCAACAACTAAAGGCGATAAGTGAAATAGTAACAAGTGGGGAGTTATTTTACCTTTTTTAAGTGCTTCAAGTTTCAGATATTCAATGCCAGAGTACTTTTTAGAGCACAGCCCCCTCTCTGCACCTACCTTTTGAACTTCAATAAAATATTTTAAAATCCATTCGCTTATTTACTACAAAGATGACTATATGGCGATCCGTCGTAGTGTACTGTGGTGTCTTGGCCTCCGTTAGAGGTTTCACAGGCACCGGGCCTGTCAGTCAATGTAAGTAAAATACCTAACGGCCTATTCTATGTATCCTTGTACACCACTGCCTGCTGCTCTTCTCATCTGGGTAATCTGTGGTAACTGTTTTCCCACAGGCATCGCCAACCCTGGTGCGCTTCCTCTGGCCGTGCGTGTGTCAGGCTGCGACGTGGCGCCGTGCTTGCTGCAACAAAAAGAATACGCCGTTATAGACATCGCCTTCAGAGCTCGTGAGTATAAAATATCTGTCTCTCAGGTTACCTGAGCCCTGTATTCAGCAGACCTCGCAAAGATAATCTAATAAAAAAAACTGTTAGGACAATAAAGTTGCGGCGTAATAAGGGCAACGAAAAAAGTTTTGTGTCATTTTTAAATATGTGTGGATATGGCTGAAATGTGATATGTTTTACGTTGTAACACCATATGACTCCGCCATTTTGAATAATTTACGAAAACAAAGGGTGCGACCAAACCGCCGCGTATACGCAGTGACGTGTCGTATGCGTCACGTTTTCTCACCGTTTCTTCATACATTTTGTTGCTATTCCGTTCCGTCACCGTTTTTTAAGCGGCGGTGTGGTCGCACCCTGAATCGACTAAAAAACCATATCACGAAAAACGGTTGTGAAATACTTATACAATGCGCTCGCGCTTTGCATTTGCTCGACCAATTTAGACATAAAATTTTAGATTTTAACTTCTTCCATTCCAGCGCGAGATACATCAACGTTGACCACCACGGTCGTGCCATATGTGACCATTTCGAAGGTCACAATCCCCGTTCCGTATGACCTAGCTGAGAAGTCAGCTACCTGCAACTACTTGCTGAACTCGTCATGCCCCGTGCGAGAAGGCGAAATCCTGCTATATACACTGAACTTGTTTATTGAGTCTATGTTTCCTGTGGTAAGCATATCCTTAAACTCAAACTATCTGTCAAGAAAACTCTGGCAGTTTATTTAACTTCGCTCGTAGGGATGCTAGAGAAAAGTTCTTAAATTGGGTATGGTGCGGTCGCCTAAGTTTTGGTGACACTTATTTTATAGAGATGTGTGTGTGTGTGTGTGAATGTCAAATTCTAATATGAGAAAAGAGTCATATTTAAGTAAATGGGTGAGACGTGGTCCATTTAAATTCTGTCCTCATGGAAACGACTCGATGTTTATTTACTGGGGCCTTACCATGACGTCCTAATTCCAACTCAGTTCAAGTTTCAGCTGTCACTTTTAGTATGACCAACAGCGAGCGAACCTAAACTGAATCGCATTAAGACGTCATAATAAGGCCCCTGGATGGTCGGAGGCTAGGAGCATAAAATGTAATGTAGGAATAGAAACAATCAAAATGACTCGGGCTATGCCGCGTTTTAACCGTTACCTACCAACAGTGTGTAATTAAGAGATCGCAATTATGTTGCCAGTGTTTATTAAATATTACAAAGGCTTCGAAAGTCTGTTTAACGTAAAATTATATTAGTCGCTAAGTAGAACTTAATTATATGAATACCCAAGATTCGAAAAAATGACTTTCCGCCAAGTTTCTTGCGGCGCATTCTTCTTGGCAACGACGGTCTTTCCAAAAGCGCTGGTAGTACTCGTATAAAAAAGGCATGTAAATGAGGCCATGGCGTCCTATTTGCAAGATAAACGTTTCGATTTTATAATTTGATTTTAATAGCTTTGTGAAAGGCCTCCACAGGAGAACCTGTCGTCTCACTCGAATCGGCTCAGGGAACCAGTGTAGATAACCAATAGAATAGAATAGAATAGAATAGAGTATATTTATTTCTCAGAATATGGTAGATACAAGGTATTATGTATAATAATTATTCATTCAAAGCATATTCTGCCAGTTTTGGCGTAATTTATTTATTTTTTTATATTTATTTAATATTTAAAACATGAAATTAAAGAAATAAGTTAAATTAAAATGATTACTAAAACATTACTAAATCATGGTTACGTTAAATAGTTAGTTACTTAAATTAATCATAATCTAAAAATTCAGAAATTGAATAAAAACACTTTTCCAGTACCTAACCACTTGAACAAGGTTTTTTGAAACTTATTATTGCATTGCGATTTCATGTCATTGGGTAATTTATTATAAATTTTTATTGTCATGCCACATAAATATATTCTTATTATAAAGTTTGATACGTTGTCTAGGCACATATAACTTATGGGGATTTCTTCCGTTTATTTTGCTATGAACAACGTTATGCAACGGAAAATAGTGCGGATGATTTCAAACAAATTTTCGAACAACCTCTAGGATGTACATACAAGGCAAGGGCAAGATTTTTAGTTCTTGAAATATTGGTTTACAATGGGCTAGGCGGACAGCTCCATAAATGGCTCTTAAACATTTTTTTTGCGTAACGAAAGCTGTCTGGATAACGACTGAATTACCCCAAATGATTAAGCCGTAACGTAGTATGGAGGTTGGAGGAGATATATCCATGATATGCCGACAGAGCAGCTTCTCTAGAAGCCACAAGCTTGAGGCGTCGTAAGGCAAAAACAAATCTGTCCAGTCTGTTACAAACGTTTTCTACGTGTGTCTTCCAATTGAGGTGCTTATCTAATGGTGAGGCCAAGGAACATCGTTGAGTCTACGTTTTGCAAAATTGTACCACTATCCAAACTTATATTAGTATCAGAAGAATTATATGTTTGGAAGTTGATGATTTTGGTTTTTTCCACATTTAAAATCAATCTATTGTCAGCCAATGAATCATCTCTGTATTATATAATGTATTATGTAAGGTTCATGCAGTAATGAGATTATGCCAGTGACAATGAGTGTGGTGTCCTCAGGGCCTTAATACCGTGGTTGAAGTCACGATCCTGGACGATACCGGCGCAGCAGCGTGCCTCCGAGTTCCCTTCAAAATCAAGCAGCCCCGCGTCCCGCGCTCCAATCTAATTCACTGAATTGAAGATGATGCCGTTCACACCAATTTTATTCTGGTGCTGTTAGAGAATAAACTGTTCGATCGTTATTAATATTTCGTTTCAATGATTTACTTTACCTTTTAAAAACGAATGTTACGTGTCCGTAAGTTTCTTTATATTTGAGTACAATAAAGCATTTTACTTACTTAAAAATGCGCAAATATGGTGTTGCAGCAAAAACATTCCACCGCGCCTCAAACAAATTCGCGATTTCTAAGAGTCTTAAATCATAAATTATTATTATGAATCACATATGTACTTATACCTATCACATGAATAAATATGTAAGTCATTATGTTCAAAGATCAAGATTCATATTTAGGTATACTTTGAAATTGTGAAGTATCAATATTAATCGTGCCGATTAAATCATATTTTTATTATTGAGTCAATATTATGTATGTGATAAACAACCACTTATGACTAAAATTGTTTTTTTGTGCTATCGCCGAATTTTTTTAGGCGGTTAACAAAGACCACGAATAATAGCAATTAAGTGAAAAAAGTAATACATAGGGAGTTAGGGAGGGTAAAGGGTCTGGCATTGATGCTAGTAAAACAGAGGTTTAGAACGATTATACATAATAAATAATACACATTGTGATGAAATAAGGTAGCAAGAGTGCCAGTGGGGTTTAGTTGTGTCAAAATCTATAAAACTAATCAAGCTTGAAATCAGATTCAGCGACTAAGTAATTATAGATTAAATGTTTATCTGCAAAACGGCCTAAGTGACTATAGATTAAAATATAGGTTAGGTACATATATTTGTTTGGAATGTCACCTGTATCCGATAATATCTGCAGGTGTGAGACAACTTACATTAGCAGGAAATTGATGATAAGTAATTTTTCCCAACTAGTTATTCCTCAGTCATCGCAGCCGTCCAGATCCGGGTAGGTACTTATCAATCAAACTTTGTGCGATAATTGTGGGAAAATCCGATTAGTCACATCAACAGTTCTTCCAGTCAGAGTTGATAGAAGTCTACATACGGTATTTCCTTAAAAAAGTTATTGCATTAGAAATGGAAATCAGTAAATATCGGATTGTTAATTTAACTTGAGTTTTGAGGCTTTACTCACTTCTTGCCATACTTACCTCATAATTCTATATCAAACTGGAAACATCCTATAAGTTTTTGTTCCTACGGTTTTGTATAAAAATGCACTTTTAAAAGGTTGTATTTCTTGGCCGCTAGCTTAAAAACTTCATATTTTGCAATTGCAAGAGACAATAGCCCTAAATATAATCACGAGCAAAAATAACGGGTCGCTATTCATAGAACTTTGTATGAAAATTGCTCGTCAGTGTACCTATATCATATTAATTTCAATTTAATGCCTCCATTACGTTCCCAAGAAACAGGGTCTTGACAGAGCGACGGCCAAAAAAACTGATTAACGAAGTGATCCTGGGTTATTATTTTGTTCTTTTGAAGTATGAAACCCGACGATAATAATAGAACCTCCTTATTTTTTAAAATGAGTTTAAAATGCTCTTAAAACTTTTTTCCTCACATCTTTCAACGTACAAACACAATTTTACGCATAAATCGTAAACAGTATTGTTGTTGTTGACGTTCTATTCTTCCGTGTTTCAATGGCAGACAACTGTAGGTATGTAGAGTGTAGATGTAGCTTGTGTACTGATCAATATTTTTAGTAGCAGATAAGACTAATCTGGCAGTTCCCGAGGTAAGCCTACGCTTTCTGCGGGGAAAGAAAACAGCTTCCTTATCTCCAAGTTTATTTTGCACTTAACTTACGGTTATTATCATTTCAATCTCTTATTAGATTATTCTACCGAATCCCTTGGAGAAAAGATATAAAAAGACACAAACAGATAAACATTTCCTGTTTTTTTTAAGATACTTCGTAATACCTGTCATTGATAGCTATGTAAACAATAATATTTAGATATTTGTCTAGCTGCTACCCACAACTTCTATGTCGATTAAGGAGTAGGTACCTTTTTGCAAGCTAAAACCTGTAACAAGTTAAAAGTTGCCACTATTAGGGACTATTAATTAAGACTATTACATAAAATTTGATAAATCGTGCCACAGATTTTCAGCTTCTTTCAACGTTCAAGCAAAGAGCTGTCCATGATGATAAATTCGTTAAGTAGGCGAATTCTTGAAGAAATAATGCAAAAAGCTACCACTGCGAACAAAGGGCCCTTTTACAAATGGAATTTATTAGCCTTTTCACTGTGACCTACAAGTTTTTGTTAAGAAAAGTTTTTCTGATGACAATAAGAAAGTTACAGCCACACCAACATTTCAAGAGATGATTCAAGAGACTTGAAGGATGCATATCTTAATTTACTTCATAATATTGTAGCATCAGACAATATTGTTTTCTGCGGAAATAGACTGCGATTATTTTCAATGAACTCCCTACACAACGTTTTGCTTACTGTGTAACTTCTGGCACCGATATTCACGTAAAGAAATCACTGAATTCCAGACGTTTAATAGTTGATAGGTACCCATACTCACCATTGAAATGACGATGATACAAACATACCGTCACGCCTCTTTCCCACAGGGGCAGGCAGAGACTACTTTGTTCCACTTGCTACGATCCTGACATACCTCTTTCGCCTCATCCACATTCATCAAACTCTTCACACAAAGCTCGTCGGTTTCGGGTACTCTTGACTTGACCTTTTTCCAAAACGTTCCTAATTTGATCACGGAACGTCCGTCTAGGCCTTCCCGTCCGAACGCACCCATTCACACTCCCTATATAAATCTGTTTAGTTAATGACGATGATTGAATGTCAATATTGTCAATCATTCAAAACTGGTTTCTTGCCCTGTCTAGATTGGGATACTCGCTGCACCAAGACATGACAAGCCTTACGATACTCCTATCAACTGTTTTCTATTGTATATCAACTTATGCTATATCCAGTGTCAATCTTATTACGACTACAAGTTCTGCGTCACGTGTAGCCAATTAGAAGCTAGATCTAGAAAAGTACAAAATCGAAATATCTTCATTCGATTTAATCTTATAGCAAGCACTCATGTAAGTCATAAAATTTACCACGTGCTTGGAAAAAGTCCGTAAAAAGACACTCTGTGTATCATCCTACTACCGAGTTTCATGCCTAGCTTTATTTGATGAAATAAATCGTTGGCCCGGCGGGGTCATGATCGTAATCTATAAATAAATCCTGGCCTTATACTCCGAAATCCGATTTTCGAAGTTCGTTTCGTGCCGTTTCGCTCTCACTAACAGTTATTAATTTGAGAGTGAGAGGGATGGTGTGATACGAACTTCGAAAATCGAATTTCGGAGTAGCCCCCCTGTACGAAAGTCGCTCAGGAGCGAGACATCGATCATGTAACACTCGTCAGGGCATACGTTGAGTATTATTACTTAGGTATGAGAGAAATGTTTACTCGAGATCCATTATGTTCATTGTAAAAAAACTCCATTGAAACTAAAGAGCAGTGCATAATTCGTTATTAGCGACTAACCCCTTTATTTATTCATATCAATTACAAACTTGTTATGTTTCGTCTGTGTCTGGTAAAGACAACGTCAAAGCAACATAATAAGACAAATGAATGTAAAGTTAACGTAAGCTTAACCACCGTTTACGAATAATATTGTAAGAATCTACAGACGCAATTATTATAATTCTTCTGAAAAATCTTTCACATTTTGCTTTTCCGATACTAAAAGTAAATATGACGACATAAAAGAGCAACTGGAAGATGTTTTTAAAACGACGATGCAACATTCTACGGGAACCTTTTTTATGTGCGTGATCAAACTACAAAGTTCTATAAGTATTTACCCTTTTACAAGGAGAACCGTAATTGTTTTGCATCAAACATAAGTAATATAGGTACGTCGTACACCAGAATGGACATATTATTATATTACTTAACAATGCTATTTCCAGAGTCAGAGGCCATAAAAATAATGTTCTTTATATATTTCACAGACGATTGTCTTTAATTAAGCTTAGAAATATTTAAACAGAAGATTGTTAATAAATGATAACAAGCCTTTTCAATGCAGAGAGTATTTGAAACAATAAGTTTGAATGAATGAATATTTATTTATTTGTCAAGACATAAGTTTACAGAGATCTTAGGTATAACTTAATTTGTTTCACTATGTCGGCATACAAATACCGTGCATTATAGCATGCAGCATGCGCATTTACAAAAAAATACAATTTCAAAATTAGAAAAATAATGTCAAATCAAAATTACAGAAATAATGTCAAAATTACGTTATTAATTAAGTTTACTGAAATTAGATCCTTCACTTTCTAACTCAGCCTAAAAAGCATTAGGTAGGTACGAAAATTAAATTATCACATTACTTTTAAGATACCTATCTTATATAACAACCTAGATTCGTAAAATTGATCGTACGGATGAAGTCAGAAACGAAAGAGATTTGGACACGATAATGATAATGTCAGCAGTCATTCTCAGAACTTTATGAGGTCACGGGAATAACAGTTGGCCGATTATCCTCGACTTGGCGATACTCACATTTTAATGCGCGAATTCGCTACAAAAATATTCATATATTCTTTTCAAAAACTTTTTTGTCGTATAATATAATGTTCTTAGAATATGACAATAGGTGGAATATTATTGCGTTGGTGCGCGCCGCACTGCGTATGCGAAGTGATTTAAAATATTCTCCTACGCTGCCTGATGGGAACTTAACGCCTGCAGTCGGGCGTGCCTTATTGTTAGTAGGTGTTTAAGCACTGCAACTTAACGTATAAGAATAGGTAAATTTAACGATGTTTATGAGTTTTAGAAAATTAGACAAACCTATGGTAAGTGTGTATACAGGGTGTATCAGATAGCCCCTAACAATAATCAACTGGGGTATATAACCATAGCTATAGAAGCTAAAAAATATACAGGGTGCAATTTTTTACGTGATACAAAATTAGTGTTTCATATACGTCTCCCCACAACTAATTGGCCTTACGGGGTCTGGGTTTGTTAACTTGCTTTATTCCGATTTTATTTCAGTGGCAAGATATCCTAATTTTTTTGCATGTGAATGGTCACCCTACTACTTTACAGATAGAGCAAAAAGTTTGGTATCAATTTTACAGTAAATACTCTTCAGTGATACCATAAATTTGAAAATAAAAACTAGTAACTTCGACAACTGTTGACGTGACATTATTTGTCACAACAATCATCCAACTCTAACATCTAAAATTTTACCAAGTATTAAAAAATGTCTCGTGCTTATCCTTTTACGCATATTGAGCGTTTGGACATGGTGTCGTTTTATTTTGTGACCCGTAGTACGGTGGAAGCACAGATATTGTTTCATGAAAAATATCCGGAATCTCCAACCCCGACTCGTCGTCTTATAAACAGCACTGTCCAAAATGTAAAGGAATATGGACAGTTTACGGTCCCAGAACATGCCTGAGCTAGCGGACGACGAGCACGGTACTCGGAAGCGTTCCATACTCGCGTACTGCAATACTTCCACCGCCACCAACAAGCCAGAACATGGCAAGCCGCGGCTCGATTTGGAACATCCCATTTTTTATTTGGAAACTGTTGAATGCACAAGGGTTACATCCTTTCCACTTTCAGCCTGTGCAGGATATTGTTCTCGCGGATTACGGCAAAAGGATTCAGTTTTGCCAATAGGTACCGGATCACTTACATCTCAACATCTTGTGGTCAGACGAAGCGACCTTTACCAGAATTGGATTGTTGAACATCGACAATGAACACTGGTGGAGTGATGTAAACCGACATTTCACACGCAGAGATGCATTCCAAACTCTCTTTTCGCTTAATGTGTGGGCATGCATTATCAACAACTGCATAATAGGACCGTACTTTATTGAAGGTACACTGAATGGGCCTAAATACGAGAATCTGCTAAGGAACGTATTACCAAGATTATTGATCGGAGTTCCAAATTAAATTAAATTACTCCAATTTTTTTTAAATATTTTTTTAGCTTCTGTAGCTATGGTTAGATATATACCCCAGTTGATTATTGTTAGGGGCTATCTGATACACCCTGTATATGTATTGTAGCCCATTTGATATTGCTTGCTTGAAACTTTTTCGGTAAAAGCCCCTAGGAACTTAAACATTTAGTGCCATACCTTCGTGAACCAAAGGCATGTAAGTAAAACGTCAGCAGCACGTGACTGAAATGAAACTAAATCGGGGTACTAGGGCAGCATGAGACCCGGGCAGGGAGTACGTAAAGCCCTGAAAGCGATTTCGCAATATCAAACCAATCCAATCACATCTGTATCCACGCAAACAGGAGCAAGGGCGTCACGCGTGTCCCGTAACATGATTACATTCATGACGTTTTTACAAAACCCATGCGACAGCGAAGACAGCATAGCGGCCAGGGGCCTTACCATGACGTCTTAATGCGATTCAGTTTAGGTTCGCTTGCTGTCAGATTCATACTAAAAGTGTCAGCTAGAACTTGAACTGAGTCGGAATTAGGACGTCATGGTAAGGCCCCATTCGTTTAGCCGAGCGAAGCGTATCCGTATTCCGATAGTCACGAATTAAAGAAAACACGAGAACTATGAATTAACGGAACAGACAATGTACATACTGGTAATGTACGAGTGTGTGTGGAATAGGAGAGTAGGTATTAAGTGGAAACATGTAGTTAGGTAAATGATATTCATAAACGCTTGTTCAATTTCTGTTAACTACTTACTTAAATATTCGTTTGTTTTTATCTGTCACGCATTGCCGGACACAAACAAAACCTAATTTTTTCATACATAGGTAGGTAAGTATATCAAATTTGTAACTTTTTATAAAATGAAGACGCGCATTAATTTACACCATGGTGTTACAATGCTGCTTAAGTAGTAATGTTGCAATGGTGCTTAGAACTTAAAAATAAATGTGTAAAAAAAAGTAAAATTTTGGAAGATAGATCAACATCTCTAGCCTAAATAATACGAGCCACTAAGGGCCTCCTTTCAAGAGAGGGGTTGAGCCATAGTTCCTATGCGGGCCCGATGTGAATTGAGAACTTCCTCAGATAACTTCACACACACCATTGAATTTCCTCGCAGATATAAGCAGATTTCTTCACGACGTGGCTGTGGAAGATAGATATGTACCTACATAGGTATATATTTTGTTTTAGACGATCATTTTTCAGGACCATCCCATACGACGAATGAATGACAAGAAATTTGACCGAGACTCACTCCACCTATATCATAAATATAAAAAATACGCTGGTAGGTAGGTATGTTCTTTCTCAGCAAACTTTTTGTTTCTCAGCAAACACCGACAGTTGCTAAGCTTTAAAAATAAGTCGATTCCATTTTTTTTACAATGCCAAGCTTTGCTACGAAAAGGAAACTCTTGTAAACATTTTACTTTATTTTCATTTTCCCAACATTCGTAAGACCGCCTTGCGTCGAAAGCGGCAAACAATCCGTTTCCCACATAAAACTCTATTGTCATATTGCGAACAATTTAATACAAAATTACAACGTGTCATGTCATAAAAAGTACATGGTAATTTTATTACAATCCGTTCCTGAGCCCCGATTTTTGAAAGCACATCACTCGAAAAGTACCGCTCGAAAGTGGTATAATATAAATCTGTTTGTATCTTCAAAACTACAGCTCTAATCAAATTTTTGACTAGTTCACAAGATTAATGAGAGCTGTAAGTATCTTCTAAGCTACTCGTATTTCAAATTCAACACAAATTTTCACCACTTTCGAGTGGTATTTTCACACATGTGCTTTCAAAAATCGGGCCCCTGCTCTTTTGAAAATACGAAGGGAAAGAAGCTCCCGTTACGTTAGTCGCGTAATAAGACGGTATCGATGGCAAATATATCACAGGTAGCGCGAATCCAATCTGCCGTGTATGGGGCGGCGAGATTGGAAAGACAAAGGAGTGGACCGGGCAGCTATATATTATTGTTAGACGAAAGCGCGATAACATCAAGAAATCGTCGCAACTTTAGGCAATTGCGTCTGCAAGCAACACAGACGATAATTTCCCTTCCTCGTCCGCCCTGTGTCGTGTGATCATATAACTTCGTCGTCCATCTAGTCATTCGAGGACCTAATAAAAATATAACTTTTTATTCTCGTCTGGAGAGAAATTACATTAGAAGCTCCCTTCATTTTCGGAGATTTACGCGTCAGTTCTCATTGCTGAAATTAGGTTAGCTGCTTAACAACATTTAAGTAGAAGGCATTGATCGTTCATGTGAAACAGATTATTGTAGTCAATTATATCGTTTTACCTTATCAGTTAAAACGTAATGTCGTCGTTTAGTAAGTATGTGTGCTACGAACCGGAGAAAGAATTTGAAATCCTGGAACTGTATCTAAAAGGCAAAACTGGGTCTCAATTTTAGCCGCTCACGAAGGAAGGTTACGTGAGTTGTTAAAAATACCCAATTCAGTCATCTCAAGTTACTATATCATTACCTATAATAAAGTCTGAGCCGCGAGTAGCGTTTACATTCTACGTACATACGCAAGCACGTATCACAATCCTGGGTATTAGGCAGGTTTAATACGATATTTCCGAGAGCAATAACTCTTATACGCCTATTTATCTAACGGTTTTCTCCCAATCTAGTCATAAAAGTGATAATATATTTCCCTGTAACGCATAAAACGACTATAATTTTGAGACACAAAATGTATTAGTCTGATAGGCACTTGTTTTACCAATTACTTCTTAAGTGTTCCCAAAACTAGAGAGGCAGCTGGCTGAAGACCGCTCTAACTCATTTTGTAGATCAATCTACAGTTTTTTTCGATAGTTTTGAAGCAATAGATTTTTACAGCTACCGGGTGATATTTCCTAGTTGTGATTTCAAAATTCATAACCGGACCGGGAAAGATGGCATGAAAATGACGAGTGCTTTACCCGCTACTGCTGGCTATGAGCTGCTAGCTTATTACGTAACTCGCTCGCAATCGCCATCGTGTTCATTTTGACAGTTCTTGTATGAACGTGACAGTTAGCTGATTCCGATGCCAATTGTCAGCCCATACATGAACTGTCAAAATGAAGACGATAGTGATTGCGAGCGAGTTATGTAATAAGCCTGCTGATTCCATTGATGCAGCCATCATGGCAGCGGATCAGAATATAATATAAAGTTTAAAATGTATAATTGTTTAAAATGCATAATAGTTCAAAATATATATAATGCCATATTCTGTGAAACTATTAGGTATATGATTTTTTTTATAGCGTAATCTAGATAGATTGGTATAGGTTAGGTTAGGTATAGTTTATAACAATTCTGTTAATTTGCAATGTTCTGAGATAATCGCATTATACATATTTTGAACCATTATGTATTTTAACCCGTAATACATTTTAAACTTTATGAATTTTAATACGTACCCAGCCATCATTTGTGTCATGACAGTATGTATACATGTCCATCGTTAACCTAAATCGCTATACATCCAGTTTCGTAGTCAATAGTAGTCAATGCTACTTCTAGGCTATCCGGCCGTCGTAATGAAATCAAAATACCAAATACGTTGCGTCGACATACTCGTAAAGTATAACACCTAGCAGCGTACCGGTTTTAGTATGAATCTGACAGCGAGCGAACCTAAACTGAAACGCATTAAGACGTCATGGTAAAGCCCCAGGACACAAATAACACGCCGATCACTGTGAATTATTTTTGTCTGTCAGTGTCAAAGTACACCGACGTTGATTGTGAAAAGGTTCTACACAGTAGCCTAGGGTTACGTTTGGCTGAGGCTTTTCTGTTGGCCCGTTAGTTCGTTAAATCTTTTAAACCGTAATATAATGAAAATACACGAACTTAGAAAACAAAGTACTTTTTTTCTTCAAGCATTTTTTCATATGTTTGCTCTATGATAATAATGATAGTACAAGTGCCATTATTAACTTCGATGGTAGTCCGACTCGCACTTAGCCGGCTTTTTATTATATTTGGTGACCGTCGTATAATATGTTTCGGGATTAAGTAATTAACCAGCATTTGGGCCCATAACACGCTTGTGCCCACGCAACAGTAGGCCAGAATTTATCGCCGGTGGAAACATTGTTTACGGAACGCGAACGAGATACTTCGCTGTGATAAATAGGTCCCGGACCATTTACAATTGTAAAAAATACCTACCAGTTACTTAATGAGAATACCTACACTACAAGTTGAAAATTACCATTTTGTCCTTCACCACAAAATGTTTTTTGTTTCAAAAATGGATTACTACTGCATCGTTTTTAGGGTTCCCTACCCAAAGGGTAAAAACGGGATCCGATTGCTAGGACTCGACTGTCTGTCTGTTTGTCAAAAAATTTCACAGGTGATGTGTTTCTGTACAGAATATTTTTATGGAGTTATTATTTACTTCAGCTGTATGCTTAGTGTAAGTTTTCGGTCACAAAATACGTCTCGAACGCGTTTGCGCTAAAATGATTGGCTAAAATGTCAAATACTATGAGATCAGTTTGTTACCATTCCGATCCGCAAGTGGCGCTGCCAATTATTTCATAGTAACTGTGACGTTTAGGTGAACGCGTTCGAGACGTTTTTAAATGCGAAAACTTACACTAGGCTCTGTACTAGAAATTTGAAAATTTGGTCTGAAGGCAGCTCTTGTGGCACAATTTATGAAATCAGTTAGCTTATTTTTTATGTCTGCCTGTCTATGTAAGTAACCAATATAAAATGAACCACACTGCCTATAATTTAAGATTGTATTTAATACTTGCCAAATCTGTACAGAAGCCCGGTGCGCGAGTCCAACTCGCATTTGACCGGTTTATTTTAGTCTTTTTCCACCTGAAACAGAAATAAATAACTATTACTCCTAGTTCAGATACAATGTAATATTTTCTTTGTAATTCAGTTTGACCTATAATTGGTTAAAGATACCTATTTGTTAATTGAATAAAGTTTTTTTTATCTTTTTACACATTACTCACTAGTTAATTATCCGTTGTTTAGAAGGCTTTTTGGAGCTAAGATGTTCGTTTTCAAATGGTCCAAGCTTATATGTATATTATAAAGATTTAAAAAATGTAAAAATATATATTACTATCTCTTGTCTAGCACCCACTTTACCAGTTTTGCTTATATTTTTATTATTTTTCGTTAATACAATTACAAAAATAAAATATTTGCTCCGAAATATTTACGCTCAACTGCCCAATTATCCGCCGCGTATTATTGGTTTTCATGATAACAATATTTGCCTTCGGCAAAAAAACAATCATATAACAGGAAAATTTTCAAATGCATGAAATTTAGATGTTACCTACTTAAATTAATTTCCTTTCAATGTTGTGGATAAATAAATAAACAACTGATTTAGGAGCCAATGAAAAAAACATGTATGTACCTAATGTTTCGAGTTTCCTGGATTTTCAGCCATAACTGCAATCATTATCATACTCAGTACTTAATCGCGTACCTAACGAATTGGTGTTACATTATTTCGACGTTTCGTTTATTAGACTCCACTCTACTTGTAATCATTCTATATTTTGTCCGCAATCGTAATTTTTTCTCTGTGTACCTATACACTAAATTGTCCGCGACCAAAGTGTCCATAAATCGCTCTCCTTTCGAATATATTTGTACGTTTCGCCATTAAAATTTCACATATCAAATTAAGGCTGAAAAATGATTGATGCTCTTTTGACCGTTTTTTAAACTTTGTGGTCGGCCCGTAGTGAAGCGAAAGTAAGTAAGTACTTAAGTATACCAATATCTCTATCAGGGATCCAAAAATACTTCGCATTGCTTGCGTAGCCGCGTATCTGGGTAAGCCATCAACAGCCGCCCCAGTCAGCCAATTGCCATTTCAGCTTGATTATTTTCCTAAGTAGGGGAATGTGGCATTTCGTTTTGCACTACTGGCTGCAAATGCCCTTTATTGTCTTGGAGGGTTTGAATCTGCGTGTAGATAAAATTTTAAGACCTCCGGAAGGCTCGCGAATCTCGCGATGCGTGTTTTCGCTTTTTTATCGATTTGAAGAGTAATTTCTACAAAAAAAAAGCGACGGGTAGCACTCCGGAAATACCGGCAGAAGTGAAATCAGCAGCTTAGATTAGATTTTAATGATGTATCCTCCATGATGCTCAATACGCGTACCGTACCTACTGGCCGCTTACAAAAAAAACGTACGTATTAATCTACATAATATTGACAGACCTCTAACAATGTGCTGATGCCCTAGTAGTTTTGCTCCACGACTCAACAAATAAGACTTCAAAAATCGAACGCGATTCATTCGTATTTCAAAATAAGCTCTTAGAGGATCCTGATATCCTGGTACTTAAACTCTCCCTCCGTCTTACGTCTGTCGCAAAAATAAGTGCAACAAATATAAGCGGATCAAAGTTGCGGTGCTAAGTTGCGAGTCAGAACAAAGTCAAGTCAACAATACGAAAAAAAATAGTTTTATGTTTTGTTCCGCTGAATATAGGTACCAATGTGTACATAATTATTTTATACAACACCTCCGCTAATAGAATGCACAAATGCAACCCTTGCAAGCAGTTAAAGCAGCCATGAATAGCGCTTCCATGTCCCTGTTTATGCCAAGAATGTCTCTACGCCTTTCCATTGCACAATATCACATGCAACTGTTAAGCTCTGAAACAGCAACTATTTGCTGAAAGATAAAATTCTCAGAAAGTAGAACTAAATGTTGCAGGTTACTTAAAGTCAGGTCACATGTCTGTGAGTAGGGCACAGTATATTATACTTTGAGCTAGTGTGATAAACGGCCGGGAAGTACCGTGAAGTTCTCCAGGGACATTCTTAATTGTTACCTGTACGTTTACTTATTAAATAGACGTGTAGGTACGGCGGAGAAATGTGCCTAGAAGTAGTTAAAAAGCTTCTAATACGCGGAAGTTCTCTACAAACCTAGTACTAGTGTTTTAGTGTTAAAGAACTAAAAATTCTAATAGAGATAGACGTATGATTCCTAGGTTCTTAATTAAGCGATACGTTAATCCCATTAACCTTGCCCTAATTAGGTAATTGGAACTTCAAACTAGCCTTATAGATGAAACTTGTCAATAAATTTAATCTTTTGAAGCACAAGCCTTGTTTACCTTATTATAATCTGTCAATTTTGATCCGAGCTTTTAGGTTATTTCCCCTGGTTAAGTTTCTATAGCTAGGTACGAATTGTTCTCTCATCGTGACCTATATTTGTAACTTAAATATAAATGAATTTTACAAATAATTAGTTCAGTCCTTGATTAACATTTACTTTGGAGCGGTCCTTCCAGTTTGCTCTCCATCAAATTATTGTTGTCATTTATATTCCAGGAATCTCCAAACTCCGCGAGACTTCAAACAAACAGGAACCTTGTAAATAATCTTGTAACCAAAATGTATACGTTTAAACGAAAATTGACTAATTTTTTACATATTTGTGAATGATATTGATTTGCTAAACGTTTTCTGCATAGTTATATTAACAGTTTATCGTTTTAGCAACATGAACTTTATTAAAACCCTCGTCGCCCTCCATGATTTGACTTTTAGACACGTGTAACTTACTTGAATAATGTATGATTTCTAGATGACGTTAGCAACATAAATTTACATTTAATTTATTTTTGTTATAATAACATAAATTTACGCAATGTAACGGTTGTTCTTATACAAAACAAGTAACCTTGCTATATCTCTATCTCTATGCAATAAAAGCGATTTACCTTAGCAAACTGAATGGCTGGTCGTACGTCTCCGTTCGAAGTTCGGACACGAGGTGATATACGGAGAGCGATGGCCGAACAATAGATAGTAATGGCTGTTTGCTCACTTGATTGGACACCTCATCAATATCAATGGACCTGAGACACACGTGGACAAAGCGAACATCTTGGGATGACTCTTATCCGTCATTTGGCATCAAGTGAGATCAAGGAGTTTCAATTTTATTCTGGCTAGGAGAGTGGTACTGACTAAAGAAGCATTATTTTGTAGTAGCTTTTGCCCGCGACTTCATCTGCGAATAATTTGTGTATCGCTATCCCGCGGGATATTAGATTCCGGGATAAAAAGTAGCCTATTTTATATTCCATAATGTTTAAAGTATCTTCTTGACAAATTTCATCACAAACAGATGGACACAGAGGGATAGAGTTACTTTTACATTTTTAGAATAATGTACAGAGTTATTTGTTTTAAAAACGTCTAATGAAATAGCGTTCTGTCTGCTTGCATATTGATCTTATATCTTAGGGTTAACCGAGTCCAAAATATACATATTATTATATGTATATATCTACCTATAGTCCATATGATGAATGGTCAAACGGTTTATTGACACGTAACTAGGAGTAAACAAAATGTCATTTGACTCCGCAACTGATGACTGTATTAGTGAGCTCGACTTTTCACAACTCTTTTCGCATTCAAGTTTCTAATAGGACGCCTAAAAAAACCAAAGAGCAATAATTCTACTTCTGCAATCTATACTTCAACAAAAATCCTTCTTTTTGGCTTCACCGAAATACAATAGCAACCTCCATGACAAATTCATCCAAAGTATAGTATAGTATAGCAGATTAAGTGAGGCTTTGGTAGCCCCATATAAAACAAATTATAACTTCTATGTACTTAGCTAAACTTTAACAACTCTACAAAACTATTTAAAAAGTGAAAATCGTGTTTGGCTTGGAGTTACTACTCACCCAAAACATTTCCAGTTGTAATAAAACTAAAGCTTTTGTGGTGTTTCGATGTGTCGGTGGAGCAGTAAAAAGTTTCATCTGCTTTAGAAATAGACGGCACGTGTAATTTATAGGGGCGGTGAAACAATACTCAGCACCGAACCGGTTGAATGGTTCTCATTAACTGTAGACCCTTTTTGGGTCTTGAGCTTAACTGAGCAATAAGACGTTAAAAGCGGATTTCGTTGTACAGACTTAATTAGGTACTTGCCTACGCCTTTGAATACTATTTATAGGTACAAACATCATATTAATTAAAATAATTAATTTCATTAACCCTTAAATTGACGTTGGGTCACCAGTGGTACATCCACTTTAAAAAAAAATTGCCTAAAACAATTCATTGTCGGTATATTTTTTTAGCTACTACTTATTAATTAACTTATTTTGCGTAATAGAAAAAATAAATTAGCCTGAAAACATTTTTAAATAAACGTCAGTGTCAAAATGAGTTCGAAACGGAAACAAATGCTGGCGTCTCGGGTAAGTTTTTGATATTTTTGTTAGATTCATACACAAAAGAAGTAGTTTTGACTGATGAGGTTTTATCAAGACATATCAAGTTGTCAGAACATACACTTATACACGTTAAACATAGTGTATGTGAAATTTTGTAATAGGCTAAACTTGTGTGTACCACGGGTGACCCGTTGCCAATTACTAAGAAAATGGCTAGCGACAGACAACGGGTCACACGAGTCATGTTGCCAACTACCTAAAAATTTACTTTTTATAAACAACGGGTACCACAGGACCCGTTGCCAGCTGTGCATCATATTACTTTTACTTTGATTTCGTATGCTATTTCTGTTTTGGTGTTTTTCTATACTAATTAAACATGTTTTTGTTGTTTTTTCTTTCTGCAGTGCATGCAACAAACGCGATCACACAAAATTTTGGCTTTGGTTTCTTTGCATAATGCATTTTCAGATGGGGCTTCAAAAATGTTGTCCGGGCGGGAGTCACAGGATTCATTTACGATTTCATTATGTATGGAGGAGATGATACTTTTAATGGATACAGTTTTACTGAAGCCGAAAACTCTATGGGCTTAGGTGCTAAAGTAGTGATTGCTTTGTGCAAATCTATACAAAAAAAGCCAACCACAATATACGCCGATAACTTTTTTACTTCTCCAGATCTCATTTACACATTGCGACATGAATACGACATATTTAGCCTAGGAACCATCAGAACAAACCGATTTAGAGGTGGTCAAAATTTGCTGCCCTCTGAAAAGGATATAAAGAAGACAAACAGAGGATTTTCTGCTCAAGTAGTGTGCAATAAAAATAAAATAACTGTCGTTAAGTGGCAGGACAACAAAGTGGTTACTATGATCAGTTCGTTTGTTAACTCCCATCCGATAGGAACAATTAAAAGATTTTCCAAAACTTCTAAAGCGAAAGTCTATGTGCCGTGTTCACATGTAATAAAAGAATACAACAAGCACATGGGTGGGGGGTGGGCTAGATTTAGCGGATATGTTGATTTCATTACGAGAATATCGAACGCCTTTCAAAACCCGTAAATGGTAAGTACATGGGAATATTTTCTCAATTGCTGGATATGAGTATCAATAACGTTTGGATCCTTTACAGAGAAGATGACAAAGACAAAATGGCATTGAAATATTTTCGATATGACATTTATGAAGGGCTGTGTAAGGCAGGAAGGTCTGTAATAGAAGAAAGTGGTGAAAAATTGCCAGAAAAACTAAGAATACAAAAACCAGTGATAGAAAGACCAGCAGAGAGTGTTAGATATGATAATCTGGGTCATTTTCCTGAAACTGGAAGGTCTCGGTCTCGTTGCAGATATTGCAAAGATGGCAAAACTTTTGTTTACTGCAATAAATGTAAAATGCCTCTTTGCTGCCTAGTTGCAGACAAAAATAAAAGGAATTGTTTCCGTTTATTTCACTAAAAATGATCTTTTTCTTAATAAATACTCAATTTCATTCTATATTGTCATTTTATTCAGATCTTGGCAAGGTGACTCACGGGGGACATACCAAAGTTGATGTTGTTTGCTACGAAATCGGCAGCGTACCACGTGTGGTATATAGGTTTTCCGGAAAACTGGTGAAATTGGATTTTTTTAAAGATTTTTCTGTAGCACCAGGGACCACTTTAAAAACGTTTATTCCAAAATTTCTTTGATTTTTTAAAATTTAGTCTCTTGCCAATTCAAGGGTTAAGGGCCTGTCTCACCACTTCTTAACTGTCAGTTATGTATGATTCCGTCTCTATTTATTACTACGAAACAGACAGAGACGTCATCATAGATAACTGACGGTTAAGGAGTGGTGATACAGGCTCTTATTAGCATTGTTTTTCAAATTAAGAAATCAATTCACGTTTTTTCAGATACCTAGTTATTACGTTAAACACGGTACGCATAATAAACCTTAGATACATTATATAACAAATATTATAGAGAAGTGAGCATAAAAGAAATTTACCTCAAGTGGTCAACAGGTCTCTTTATAAATGACTGAAAGAAGGTAGGAACAAATATCCAAATATTAAGTCGGTTGTGCAATTTTTAGCACATAGGAGCACTAATAAAATACCCATACGATATCTACACACATACAGTAGGTAAAAGGCAGCACAACAAAATTTTACTTTTAAAGTTAGAATTAAACAAGACTGGGAGAGTCTGCAGAAGTTTACCTTGCAGTATATTTTGTGAAAGCGCTTCGACAGAGGCTGGGAGAGAGGATCAATTGGCAATTTAGAGCTCTACTCGACTTTTATCCCAATTCGAATCGTTTATTTGCTAGTGAACTGGCCTCAAAAGATTACATTGGGAAATCTAAATGTTTGTTAAGTGCCTTTGAAAGTCTATTTAAGTAATTAAATGTTGCAGCAAACCATTAGCTAAACATTGTGTACATAGTGACCATTCAAGGTGATTCAAGATTGATATGTCACAAGAAAAGTTGCTAGACCGTTGAGTTGGGTTGCCCAGTCGCCGTCAATCGTCAATTTTATTCAATATTCAATGAGCCACCCGACACTTATTCAGGACCTTTCATTCATATAGTATTCATTATATTGACAACCGACTACATTTTGATAGTAAGGCTTTCATATTATTACTATCACTGTTTGTAGAGATAGTTCATGGTGAAAACATTGACCACTAATTTTAACTTGTTTTACGGAATCGAGGATTTTATTTTCATGGCATTTTTAGGCAATATCGTATTTAAAGAAATGTTTTTGTGACGTTTTCTTGATTCTAATCGAAAAGATCCTGTTGTTATATGATTCCATTTTGTTTTAGTCCCTCGTAGTAATACCGACTTGGTGCGGTCATAAAAGCAAAGATATTGTCAATTCCCCGTTTAAAAACTTGTGTTCTTTGTTACAAGTAATGAGTATTTATGTTACGATAACGGCATTACCTTCGCATTCTTAGTCCTGTAAAACAATAGATACTTCAGTATTTTTAACTGCTTGCTAAGTCTAGTTAACTCCACTATAATAACGTAATTTATGCGAATTGCGAATTCGTTCTGTTAGAATTAGCAACGTTGTATAAGTAGCAATTATACTATCGTAGAAGTAATGAAACAAAGGGGACACGCATGTCTATAATAAGGATTTTATTCAGAGGAACCGGAAAATTACTTTTAAAGGACGTTTTTACCTTTCTTGCACATACATTATGGTATCCAGGGGGGCTACTCCGAAATTCGATTTTCGAAGTTCGTATCACACCGTCCCTCTCACTCTCAAATTAATAACTATTAGTGAGAGCGGAACGGCACGAAACGAACTTCGAAAATCGGATTTCGGAGTATAAGGCCTGAATCCTTCAAAGACTGTAGTACCTAATTAGACGTAAGTATAGAACTAATTGTTTCCTTTAAGATAAAGTAGTCAAGAATATTCCCCTTTGAAACTGGAACGCCGCGCCGTGCTGCGTAAATCTTTGATGTCTTATATTTTATCAATTGACAAGTTACACAAGTAACTATTGGGTTACATCATTTGTATTTTGCTTAAATTACAAAAAGTGCAAAAAAGATGTCTTTCTTGTAAACAAAAATTATTTTAAATTATTAACATTTATTTACCAGCGTCGTTTTTCTCTAGTGTAAGGTTTTCTTAAACCTAGGCAACTTAAGCAAAATAAAGCAGCTCTCAAGGATTCGTCAATTTTGACGGTTGCTTTAGTGTTAATTAAGGTATAATTAACTCTACCTCATATAAACGTTAAGAAGTTATTATTTTTTATTAGAAATGGAATATTTAGAGTATAGATACCGAAGACTGCTTTGTTTTAAAGAATGAAGAAAAGTTATGAAAAATTAAATTGTAAGAAACAGCATTCATTAAAATTATAATAATTTGACCAAACAAGACTTTGATACAACATTTAATGTTATTTTTATAGATAGGTAGGTAACTAACAAATAGTGATATTATTCGTTAGAGTGTGTATATTTTATTATTTATCAAACATTATTTTTTCAGCCACATTTTCAGTTCTACAAAAGTGGAGAGTAATTATGTCAAATGATCATTCTATTATAGGTACATATCCAAACGGGCCCCCTCCAAATCATGCTGATATTCATGAATTTAATCCTGTTCCATGAGGTCGGAGAAGGCAACCCTAGGCAAAAGTAACTACGGTTACTTGTTTACAATGTCGCTCGTTTTCCTGTTGACGAATTCTACGAATAATATGAAAGTAACATTTTTCTGCTTGAATAAATATAAAAAGCTGTAGGTAATATTATGTTTAGCCCTAGAAATTTCCCATGAGGCTTTTCCTTCGCCGTTAACGTGACGTTTTCTTGACGGCATTAATATGTTTTACTTCAATATAATTTGCTCACGTTGCTTTTATTAGGCGTGTAATAACTACATTTAGGCTCCCCGCTTTGCTATAGGCAAAAAACTAGCTTAGCACGCTTATTTAAAATAGTAGGCTGTATGGGCAGCGCTAACCGGCGCGGAAGCAGGTGACGGGCTTCCCATAATGGTTACCGATAACCATTACCCACTACCGTGCACCCACTCCGTGCACAAGGAGCTTAAAGGTGGAAACACGTTATTAACACGCGACGCGACCCGATGCAACGAATGTATGCGCATGGCGTCGCGTCGGATGTTCATAGTGTGGTTCTGGTCATAGAAAATAATACAATTTGATTCGACTCAACACGCGTCGCGTTGCATCGGGTCGCGTCGCGTGTTAACAATGTGTTTCCACCTTAAGTCGGCGTAAAGCCTAAGGGTGCGACCACACCGCCGCTTAAAAAACGGGGACATTACGGAATCGCAACAAAATGTATGAAGAAACGGTGAGAAAACGTGACGGATACGACACGTCACTGCGTATACGCGGCGGTTTGGTCGCACCCTAATTTCTTGGCTACATAATATAACGAACCTCTCTGTTACTGGTTGATCATTGTTCAAAACTTATATTTAATTTTCCGATCGTTACGTGCATATAATTTCATGCTTCATTAATTTTATCAAATGATTAAATTAAATTTTAAAATGTTACTGCAATTTTGAATCATTTCGTCACGTCACGATGGCCACCTGGGTTATTTTTAAATGTTAAAAATAAAGAAACATTACATTAAATTTAGTGCTCACTTGTTTTGATTAACATTTTACGTTCAGCTTCAACCTCCACTTCAAGCTCCAGTTACGTGAATCTTTATTTGGAACAACTTTTATCAAACTTCCGGCTCCCAACTTCCGACCATCCAATAAAATACTATCGTAGACCGCTTCGACCCCGCAACCAAAGTACTTTTGTAAAACTTCTTAGTTTCTTACACAATAGTTTCAGGAAATAATTTTGACGGTACGATATCAGGTATTTATATTCGGGAAACGCAATATTCGGCGACAAGTAAAAAAGATATCAGTGCGGAAACATGAATACAAATGTTTTTATACTTACGATATTCGGAAAATCTTCCGTGTTTTGCTTTAGATTTACATCCTGCTTTCAGGCTCCTTTCACAAGACATGTTTTATCTCTTTAGAGAATTTATCAAACTTACCGATATACTTTTTACACTAACTATAGCCTATGTACAAAGTTCTTGTAATGGGGCAACGGATTGTTGGATACAGGCATATTAAATTTTTTATCAGGTCATTCAAATGCTCCATCCAATAAGATAAGACGGTCTTTCGAATAGATAAGGTTCGATCTACGACTATGCCAAAGAAGATGTCACCGGATAGCAAATATTAGGTGAACTATAAACTTGACCTTAGGTCACACTGAGTGTAGTGAGCTCAAGTATCTATATGGGTTCCTATTTCAGTACTAAATTACAAAATTTCAAAGCCAAAAATAGATTTCACAGAACCTAAACTACTTTGGTAAAGTATCACTCTTGAGCAACCACACTCGGATATTGGAATGTCGTGAAGCGAATTTCATTACCTTCCGACCATCGTCAAATGATGTTCCTTTTATCCATTGTATTATCTCGAGCATAAATTTATTATAGGCTATTTCCTCACATTAATTAATATTGGGTTGTTTACCTACTTATGACTTAAGTATTTACCTAAGATGGTTGTGGTAATTTCTCTTGTTGCCTGAAAAAATAAACCAGGGAATCCAATCCTTACACCTCTCATCAACCTGAGGTAATGCTGCATCTCATAAATAGTGTATTTTATTTTATAGGAAGGTCGCAAACATAATTACTTGTAGAAACATACTGTAAAACTGTTTATCGTGAAGTGCATTATTTCCTTACTGGATCAATGCGGTTCCAATTCATTTGGCGCAGTCTAAAAGAAAACCCCTTTCTTTTAGGTAAAGAATTTATTTATTTATTTATTTCATACAACACAACGTGGCAATGAGAAAATAATCTGACCAGTCTAAACATAGTAAGTATTTCATAGAAGAAAATAAAAAGTCAGTCGTTCTTTTGTTTCATAATTTAATTCAATTCTTGCAGATTTGAAATTAATACGATGCATTTTATCTAATTGAACTACGAAAATAAGTTCGATTAAGCCACGTTCACGTCTTATGTACTGCCAATTATTAAGAATTTTAAAAACAATTTATGTCATTAATTTTAAATTTTCATTGTTAGACTAGAGACTATACAATAACATGTATCACGTGGTTTATGGCTTCTAAAAATAAAATTCGTCATTATTACCTACCTATATATGCTTTTTAGACATGGTAAACACTTGTTTTGAATGCACAACATAATTTTCGTATATGTTAAAACGAAATGTGGTTTTCCTTAGAGCAATTATAAATATAAATATCGCAACAAATATGTGGCGAAACAAGTTCATCTTAATTAAGATTCAGCCAAAATACTGACATGTGGATCTCTAAATTTATAGGTATATCTCAGGCACATTTAATTAAATGGCATAAGTGCTACATAAGCAAAATGTTAACAATTTAACTTCCTATTTTTAACACGCTTTTTAGCGTATTTTTACTAGATTTGCTGCAACTAATCAACTTATACAAATCTTGCTAGTACATTATTACCGACTTTCAACGGCAAAAAATGGTATGTACGAGAGTACCGTCAACAAAAAGTGTGTGTTTAAAACTGTTTTTTTTACATAAAAATTATATTTGCTTCACTTGGACTCATGCATAATTAAACCTCTGAAGTCAATTTTAACCAACTTGATTGAACTGAAATCGGCCAGGACTAAGTAGACTCGATTACAAGAAATGTAATACAATAATAGAGTGCCGTCAGCACAAAGCGTATGTCATCAGTCTTCAAAGATTTTCTTCAATTTTTAATCCCGTGAAAATTTTAGAACACTATTTTCAGAATTCTTTGAGGAAAGTTACAGATACCAAGCAGATGATAAAAACGCAATGAAAACGAAAACATGTCGAATCGTCTCTTGGCATACATTTATGAATTTATACACCGTGATTATTTAACTAAATGGTTAACCTTTCATCCCTCGTATACCTCCGCGTATATTTTATTAGCCAAGCTGCGTGCCTCGAATAACACGTGCCTATTACACTAATTAGCAACATTCAGGAAATCGACTCCGACCAGATCGTGTTACTTCCCCAATCTGTGGACTAAAACGACCTATGTATTTTTATGTCTTATTTGAACTAAGCACACCGCACACACACAAAGTCATGTTATGTAGGTATACAACACTATTATAAAATTATGCTCTTGTGATCGCAAACTTAGTACTTATAAAAAAAAACAACATTGAATGTACTTTAGTCCGTTGGACAGTAGTTTACACATGCATCAATAGAATAGAAGAGTTTATAACAGACACATATTTAATAGGAACGTATTTTGTAGAAAAAGCCTACTCACCAAAGAAATGGGGTTGATAAATTTAATGTAGTTCTAAACATTTTTTATAAGTATTTAAAAATTGTATTGTGCTCACTTGTGTTCTACAAATGAGATAAGCTCAGTTAAAATAGTACACAACAAGAACACAAGAATATTATTAACATTATATGAGTATCGGCTTTGGAACAATTAAAGCATAATGTGCACACTAGATACTTTTTCTGCGTAGACGAAGCATTTCAAAGGTTACTTATAGTTCAATGTACATGGAGGTTAATACAGCGTAAAAAATAGTGTGCACAGCTTTAAAAAGTATCATGATCAACTCAAGTTCAGAGAGAGGTTACGTGTAATGATATTGTGATTATTTTTGTATTCTTCGTCGTCGCTCGGTTAAAACCAAGGTTGCCAGATGTCAGCTAACTCAATTGGCCTAATTTTGACTACCGAGTAGCCTAAATCGCCTTATAGGTTTTTATTTTCAAGTAGCCTAATTCGCCTAACATTTTGAGCTAAGCAGCCTAGCCAGGTAAAGAAGAAACGTAAAAAAATACAAGGTAAAGCAATCAATCAAAAAGATTCTGTGAAAGCAAGAATGCAAAAAATTTCGTATCCGTTATGTTGCGGGTGGTAGGGCCTTGTGCAAGGTCCGTCCGGATCGCTACCACCATCTTACTCGCTAATCCTGCCGCAAAGCAGCAGTGCTTGCACTGCTGTGTTCCGGTGTGGAGAGTAAGACAGCCGGGGAAATTACGGGCACAAGAGGCATTTCATCTAAGTCCTCTAGGTTGGCAACGCATCTGCAATCCCTCCGGGGTTGCGGGTGTCTATGGGCAGTGCTGATCGCTTACCATCAGGTGACCCACTTGCTCGTTTGCCTTCCTAATCACATAAAAAAAAAAAAAAAAAAAAAAAAAAACCAAAAAAAGTCGTAACTTTTCTATATTTTGGCTAGTTTGTTGTCTTTAAAATTCATTCCGCAAGGGAATAAGCGAAGGTTTTGCACCATACAGCCATTTTATTTTAAATGCATAATTACGTTTCGTTACATGCATTTTTGGAATTATTAAGGAATGATTCTATAAATTTGCGTAATCCTGAAATAGCCTAAATCGCCCGTAAATGTTTTCCTAGGTAGCCTTAATGGCTACTGGTAGCCGATCGAATTTTTTGGTCGCCATTTGACCCCCTAAGGTAGCCTAAATGGCGATAAGTCGCCTAATCTGGCACCACTGGTTAAAACGTGTAATGAACAAAACACCTAGTTATCTTGCTACTCCGCAAACACACAAGGTAATGCAACGCCTGGTTCAACCATTTATTTAAAGTGAGTCATTTAGACAACTAATTTTAAACAGATAGATATTAGACAGAATTTTTGCTCGTGAGTATATATACTTGTATTTTTATTTATTACCATAACGTGACAAAATCTATAATGTAGGTAAATAACAGAATTGAAATTGTTGTTGAAAGTGTCAGCTAACAAAAAACTGTTTATTGCACTAAATTACAATAACAAAATAGAATCGCAACTATCAACAACAGTAATGAAACAATTATTAGGTAGGTACTTCGTATTGTATCGTGGGATAGAGTTCTTGGCCGAAAAGGTGCTACTTTTATTATGTGAGCACGACGATATAGGGGCACGTATTTGAATATCGAAATTTAAAATATCTAAGGTTAAAAAGTCGACGGTCAAAATATCGAAAATTAAAATATCGAACGATCTAAATATCTACTATCATAATATCGACGTCTGAAATACCTAAAATTCAAATACCGAACGGCTAAAATATCGAAAGTTCAAAATATCTACAATCGAATGCTCGATACACGTTAAAATCGAAACACAAAAGATCGACCATCAAAAACCCAACGTATAAAATATCGAAAATTGAAATAGCGAACGATCTTAACATCTACTGCTATTATATTGACGTCTCACATTCCTACAGCTCAAATGCCGAATGGTTAAAATAGTTTAGCGCCGATAAACCGAAGCTTGAGATATCTATTTTCAAAATCTGCAAGAAAGCGCAGGCAATCGTAGGTTAGGTTAGGTTAGTATTGCGTCAAGGCGCGAAGCGCCTGAACTAGGTGGAATAGGAGCTCCGCGAAGTGGAGCTCCGTCGACTTTTCCTCGTAGCTATTCAATTCTCATGCGACTAAATGTTTCGTATGACAAAGTAAAATGTGTGATTAACAAAAATAACTTTGAATAGCTACGAGAAAAGTCGACGGAGCTCCGCTTCGCGGAGCTCCTATTCCGCCTACTTGAGGCGCTTCGCGCCTTGACGCAATACTAACCTAACCTAACCTATGTTGCCTGTGCATCAGATATATTCGATGGCGACTGCATCAGATATATTCGAAAATATAATTTCGATATTTTAAATTTCGACCTCATGATCGTTCGACACTCTGATTTTCGATATTTAAGCATTCGATAATTGTACCATTCGATAATATACACTTTCGAGATTATGAATTTCGACTTTATGATCGTTCGATATTCTGATTTTCGATAATTTAACTATCGATATTCAAATTTTCGAAATTTAAGCATTCGATAATTGTACCATTCGAGAATATATACTTTCGACATTTTGCATTTCGACCTTATGATCGTTCGACATTCTGTTTTTCGATATTTTGACCGTCGACTTTTTAACTTTCGATATTTTAATTTTCGATATTCAAATACGTGCCCGAATTAATATCCAGCGAGTCATGGACATGAATTGCGCAAAGGATGTAATACATACCTCATTGAGGTACAGTCATCCGTAGTAGGTACTAGTAATACGGTAAGTATAAATAAATGTAAATTTAACAAGGTAGAGAATGAGTAACGGCATTACGATAGTACGCCACTGACTAGGATTACTAATAATGCGATATTATTTGTTATAAAGTGAACATTAATGATTACGAAAAAAGAGAAGAAATCCCCAAGAAAGTTTACAAAAACTGCTAAAAGCCATTGGAAAAATGTCAGAGGGAAGACGTGATTGAGGACCACTCCTCCTCAGGGAGAGGCGCAAGACGCGGGATATTTATTTCATTCACACGTGACATACCTACATTAAAACATCTTAATCTTTTGTTCCACAATTCGTTAGGTAGGTACCTACGTAAGTACACAAATATACTTAGGTACCTAAGTATTCCAGAATTTAGAATTTAATGCCGAATAAACCTTACAAAAATATCGTTTTAACTTGCAATTTATCATTCCAAAAGCGATAATACACTTTTGCACTAAGTATGTACATTTACACTGAAAGATACAAATATGACATAATCGCCAGTCATTCACATTAATGCATTTTAATATAAAATATCTACTTATGTACTTAATTTCGTATTTACAATAACGTTATAACAAATTTACAACCAGATATACAACAATAGGATAGTTTTAATATCCCAATACAAGTATTTCAATTTCATCAGTTATGTATAAAATTTGCTGACATAACAATTGCAATAAAACCGATTTATACACAATAATTGACGCCAAAAACATTTTTATCTACGCTGATCAAATAAGTCTTCCAGTGGTTGTGTACAATCAATTAATTGTATCAAGATTGAGATAACTCCAGGAAATTTCTATCAGGGCTTAACGTTATAAACTTTGCAAATTATTTTGCGTCGCAAAAAAACCCCTTAAAAGTCACGCCAACAAATTGCTAAACTGAAATATTGGTACATCGGTACTGGAATTAAGTATTTTTATTGTCTAAATAGTACTACCTGCCTGCCTGCACGCATCAACTAATACAGGCCTTATACGGCGCATCAAACAAACATATTTTACGTCTAAAAAGGCCCACCTTCGTCGTTGAAGTTAATACTGACTCGTCTTTCCCCTAAAGCTGTATCCAAAGCTTTAGAGGGGCGTTTCTCAGGTGAGGCCTCCTATGTTACAGTTGACTTGGTACATGTAGGTGGCCAGTTCTTCGCCGGTGAGTTCTTCGTCGACTTCCCGGAGGCTCGAGTTGGAGATGCTGCGAGGGGAGCCGATGGAGTCCGAGGGCTCGGTCTGCCGGAGCCGCCACGGCCGGCTCCAATGCCCGTTGCCGCTTGGCACTTCGTTCACGACTGAGAGGTCCCTTCCGTTGAGACACTGCAATGGAAATTTTACGCATAAATTCTTCATTCAAGATGTAGAAGTTGCAATGAACTTGGAAACCGAATTGGTTCTAAAATTATGCAAGCTTTATTAATCCGCTTTGAACGAGTTAGCCAGATTATCCTACTAACAGAATCAGTAACAAAACCTACATTGTCGCCTAAAAACCTACGTCAAAGAAAGCCACAACAATCAGTAATTGGACTTATTGATTGTATATTGAAAGTGTCTTCACCGACTTGATCCAGTCAAGCGGAAGGCTGGCGGTCGCAACTTGAAAATATTTCTTCCGCACCAAACTCTCTCTTAATATAAAATTTTGTAAATAGACCTATTAAACGGCTATCAATATCCGCTGCTGTCCAAAGATAAAAACGATTAGGTCTCAGATCTAAAGCAATTTATAGCGCCATGGTAAAATAATAGCTGAACTTTCAACATCAATCCGAAGCTTTAAATACCGCCAGGTGCTCGACACAGCTTTAGCTAGTATCCTGTAGGATTTCCGACTTTTCTCTTCGAAGTCGCATTTAGGTCGTGTCGTGTGACAAATATCTATTTAAGACTGGAAAAGAGCTGCTGGACTTAGCCTGCCTACTAAAGTTTTTTTAGGTCTCCTGACTTATTCTATGTGCTTAAATAAAATTAATGATGCTGAAAGAAACCAAAGCTAAGAGCTAAATCATGTACCTACTAGATGAGATAAATATTGCTGAAAAGAATTGATCGCTTATTTTTGTATCTACATCTGGATGAATAGACTTTTCGCATACATCTCTCGTTTGTATAGGATGCTGAAATGTAAATAGATTATTGCCTAGTAATCCCTCAAGCCCATTTTTTCTTTCATGATATAAAATCGCTGACTGAGTAAAGCCGATCATAAATCCAGTGTAAGAATACGGTTCTACAGGCCCTTAAATAGCTGTGCTGTGGTTAGCGTAATAAATCCTTACTCCAATCCGAACAGCCTAATAGTCTTACATAACGGCCGAAAATATTCAGAATCCGAGGTTTTGACGTAAAATATTACTTGAAGGACCCGGGGTGTACTATATCTGCACAGCGCGGTTACGATCCGTGTTTAGTACAGTCAGCGGCACAAGTTGTTGAGCAGCTGAGCTCAAAAATGTACAGGCACTATTATTTTTTTCACTGTAGATTCATGTGTCTACATCATTGTTAGGGTCTTCAATGATTATTTTGGTACTGCTATTGTTAACTGTGCGTCTTTGTGTAAGCGTTAAGCTGATCATAATTATACAAAAATATATCAATACCCAATTTTTTTCTTTCTGTTACCTTTTCACAATTAAACCGCTGAACTAATTTAATTGGAATTTGGTATAGAGATAACTTCAGTCCGGGGAAGAACATAAAATAGTTTTATCCGGAAAATCGAATTAGTTCCCGCAGGATAGCGATAAGTGAGCATAATTTTGGGTAGGTACAATGTGTAAAAATGTGAACCCACGATAATAATACGAATATAAATCACCTATTATTATTTCGTATGTCATTGTACCTAACCCTTATAGCACAACTAAACATTCAATAAATTATTCGAACACTTGTGGTTTCTCTGCGAAATTGAACGAAAGTCACCAAATAAGAATCAATAAGCCCTACAAATGAAGCGTAATATTCTCGATAACTACAAGTGCACACGTGTAAAAGTTTGAGCTCCAAGTTCGGATGGTAAAATGTTTACAGCCAAATTGTTATTTATTTCTTTAAGGAGAACCAACAGCATTTAACACAATTTAGGTAATGAAAGTAGTAACACAGAGCCAATTACAAGAACTCACAGATAGATATCCATTGGGGTTATATTAAATATGGCATTTGCAGATTTTTGCCAAAGTTCCTTTTCGCTTACAACGTAAGTTTGTAATAAGTACTTATGTCTGACTTTATGATTTGTTACTCTTTCATGGCTTGGATTGGTTTGGATGATGTGAGTCATTTGATGTGTAAATAGTTGGATGTCTGCAGTAACATGCTACTTTTTATCCCACTAATCAAATAGGATTGGCATTTTACGCATATAACATCCCGAAATTTCGACTTCTAAATCCTAGAGTTGTTTTTTATTCCACGTAAATAAAGACAACAGTGTAATTTTTGGAAATTCCCGTGGATTTTCGGTAAAATCTCGGGGCTTAGAAAAAGCCGGGAATTCCAGGAATTCGGGAATAAAAGATGGAATTAAAGCTAGTAGAGTATGATTTGAAATTATACCTACAAGGCCTCATCAAACACAAACAAGTAAACAATTCCTAAATCAAACTGAGCATTAGTGGCCCGGTTAACAAACAACTCGTAATCTTATATTACTAGAGTTCTGTTTGTTCCGAACTTTTACTATACAACTCTGCGAATATTTTGTTTACATTTTTATACTTACGTCTGTTACTATTCATTAGACGGCCAGTGCAAGTAGTCAATGTCAATGCGAGCTCTATCGTGATCGTGAATTTTACGAAAATGGTCTAAATTTGTTTCTTAAGTACGGGACAATTACCGCTTCAGTACGAGTTACGTCGATCGCTATGAAAATAAATTAGGATGACTATATATATATTTTCTTCCACACACAAAAACGAATAGTCGCCTAAAAACAAGATCAAGAAAAAACCCAGTTTAAAGCGTAATTACCTGGTGATACCTTAAAATTTTAGAAATAAAAAAGGCGTAATTAGATCCCGTGCGTGTTTATAGGAACTAAGTATTGAAGTGTATTAGTTTAAAGGTATACACACGCATAAATAAAATAACAACGCAGATTTTCACTATATTGTAACGGTATGATTAAGGACGTGATCCTAAAACCGGTTCCCAAGCAGTGATAGCTGATGAAGCTGATGTATTTGCTGCCGTTGGGAGCTGGGGCCTTACCATGACGTCTTAATGCGATTCAGTTTAGATCCGCTCGCTGTCAGATCCATACTAAAAGTGACAGCTAAAACTTGAACTGAGTCGGTATTAGGACGTCATGGTAAGGCCCCTGATAGTGCGGATTGTACGAATATTGACTGAACACAGCCCAGGTAAAGTTTTGAACGAACCGTATCTCGTTTTGTGCAAACGCGCTCACCTATACAGCCAAACGTAAGTACATCAAGCACATCTGGTGCGCGGAAAAGTAGTCATTTGACTTGATGCCTCATCTTTATCTCCGCCGTATCTTTTAGCTTCATACATAATGGTATTAGGACTCGTAAAAATCTAAAAGCTTTGTCAAAAGCGACGCAATTTTCGAGTAAAAAGTAGATTACACACAAGTTCAAAAATAATTGCATAGCCATTGTTTGTTATATGAAAAATTGTGTTAGGTATGAAAATAAGGTAAAGTAGAAAATATCAATTGTCAAAAAAATATATATCATCAAATCATACCCTGAAAATGACATTTTTTTTAGCACGCCATATATGTTTAGGTAAGTTCAGTAGGAATCCCCTATATTCAGTAGGAATTGTGAAAAAACTCATATACTGCCCCTCCTGCCCTCCACAATTACTCAAGGTATGTCTGCCTGCTCCAGACGTTTAGGCGATGCGTTGTCGATAGTCATTCGGTCATTTTCGGTATTGTATGTGTTATGCCACACAAACATGCCTGTTATAATTTTATATGATATTGGTTTGACATTGGACAGAACTCGTTCGACAAGTTTTTGAACGAGCATATCAAATCGTCTTTATAATGTTTTTCAATAAAAAATTCAATCGTGATTATGTCTAGTACATAATAAACGCTCTTATACCTATTTATGGCTTTAATTTGGAGGACCGGTTGATCCAGTTGACTATAGGTATTTCGAACTTTACTATTATATTTTGATAATGTACTTGTATATTTTAGCTGCATTACAAATGTTTAATACACCTTTATCCATCTAAACGGCTCCTAGGTTTAAAGCTTCCGTTTCGCCGACCCTTGTAATCCTCGTCGGCTATTTACTTCACCCGCGGCTTCATAGCAACGATAACATCAGCCATTAGGAAACTTAACAGCATTATAGTGTGTGAAGTGCTGAATTAAATTTAACATACCTTAATTATACACGTATCTTACATTCTATGTGACGATGGAGGGATTCGGTTGTCTTTCAGTTGGCACAAAACAAAGTCTACCATTTAAAATTACAACCGTGCACATAATAGAATCTAACAAAATATGAATAAATAATTAAATATATAAATGCTTACATATTCATGATACAACGTCAAGTGAACACGCAAGCCTTCGTAGCAAATTAATGTTGAAGTTACACAAGACAGGAGGGGTACTTAAGAGGTCCGTAAGCCGGCAACGGACACGAGCAGAATCTGAGAGCAAGTCGCGTGTTTGCAAACTTGTCTTAAATGCTACAAAATTCTCTTTAACAGTAGATATCCTGTACCGTATATTATATTATACGTTCTTTATACAAAATAAAGCAAGGCTACGTTTTAAACAACTTGTTGGTACATTGTGTATATTCTAAGCTTGGAGGTCAATTACAGTATTTTATGTTGCAGGAGCTATGGTTCCCGCTCGTTCGTTCGATATATTAACATGGTTAGCAATTTCTTCTCAGAGTCAAGCTTAACGAAGACCGGAACCTAGCAGTTTCGCTGATTCTAAGATAAACCCTGGATACAACGAACGTAACGAATAAACATTAATTTACGAGCAAATCTACCTATTGCCTATTGTTACCTTATTACTTCTGTATACCTTTTTTCTGTTTTGATTGTTATATGTGGTGTTCAATAAAGAGTTATTTTATTGTATTGTATTGTAAATCTTTATTTTTTTACCGATGTCGATGTTTGTATTGTGATATTCAGTACACTATAAAGTCGATTCTATTACATTTTAATCAATTACTGAACTAAAAAAAAATGTAATTTAGCTAATATTTTCTTATATTTTACTCGTTTTTAAAAGAAGAATACTTGTTTTTATTCGTAGTTACTCCCTAGTAATTAAACGTAATTAGCGGCAAAATATAACCCAGCGTAGACATTAAAAGAGGCCTGGCCATATTTTTACACCTAGAAAATGTATTACTAGTACCTATAACCTAATAAAAGTTACTCTGCGGTAATAACTTGATTTAGGCATAGGAAATGTTTTTTTCACTGCTGCAAGCTGGTCTGGGAGCAAAAAAAACATAGAATATACCAGTTGCTTCTCATACCTATAAAGAATTAAACTAATTAAACTGTTCTATTATCGAACATTATTATTAAAAAAAATTCACCATTGTATAAATTGTTCTTCAGAGACCAAAACTTGCAAAGGCGAGCGTCCTCCTAAAGTTCTGCCTCAATTAGGTATGATAATCCGTATTGTTGGATCCCTGTAGGAGCTAATGCCCCAATTCTCTTTTTTGTGTAAACTCTGCGCTTAACAGAACATGAAGACACTAAAGTTAAGACGAAGTGATAATGGCCCAAAGAGGAATTAACCAATACTGAGCCTCCAGTGTAAGTTTTCGCATAGGTATAAAAACGTCTCGAACGCGTTCACGTAGACGTCGCAATTACTATGGAAAAATTAGCAGCGCCACTTGCGGATCGAAACGGCAACAAACTGTTCTCATAGTATTTGACATTTTGACGCAAACGCGTTCGAGACGTATTTTGTGACCGAAAACCTACACTAAGCATACTGGTAATACAAGCTATCTAATTCTATTAAGCAATAGTTTTTTCTTTAATCGTTTACGTGGCACAAAGCCACTTTAAGTTATGAAAATTACGGTAATGATTTTTCATTTTTTATTAAAAATAAGTACCTAAGTTTTATTCGATTATAATATCTGCGCGCTCTAGCGTTCTGGTCGACTTTGGGCCAGCCAATCAGAGTGCAGCAATTGGGTTGGCAATTTTTTTATACACAGCATGACATTTTCACTCTCTCTATTGCCCGTCTCATCTATGTAATGGCCCGTCATTTACAAGTTTTATTGAATAATGTGAATACGCACGAAATGGAAATAAATCTTTCATGAATAATTGCGTCAAGATATTTTATAAACGTATATATATTCCTAGCGCTATTCTCATGTCGTTTTAATGTCCTGTAAATCATGTTGGTTTAGTGAGACCCGGCGACCCGGTCGAACCCAACCTCTCGGTCTACTGTAGGACAGGGGCTTGTCTACACTTCACGTCATTGATGTCTAATTTAAGAACTTCCGCACTTTACCAACCTCAGCCAAATTCTATAATAGTACCTATGCTATTAGGTAGTATCGCCGTCACAGTTTTATAGCAAAACTAGCTTCTGGCCGCGACTTCGTCTGCGTAGAATTAGCAATTGACATGTTTATCGCTATCCCTCGGAAACTGAGCAATTTTCCGGGATAAAAAGTAGCCTATATTTCAATTTAGGGTACCAGCAATCTTCATTCCAAATTTTATCCAAATCCGTCCAGTTGTTTTAGCGTGAAGAAGGAACAAACATACACACTCACTCACTCACATCGTCACATCGTCACATCGTCACATCGTCACAAACTTTCGCATTTATAATATTAGTAGGATTAGGAATTAACATTTAAATATTTAACCAAACAGTAGTGAAAAAAGTTCTGATTAGACAAGAAATTATATGTTTTTAGTACTTATAAAAACAGTTGCTTTTATATTTTAAGAAAACGTGTGATGACCCTATGCCACCACTCGCAGGATCTCTACCTAGTAATTATTGAAAGTGGAAACGCGTGTATCTAGTCTATTTTGGAGACGTTGATTTTGCGGTTTGAACAAGGGATGAAGAGAATAGTTGCGTGGGACTATGCTTTTAAAACCGAGTGCCTAAACGAACTATAACCGTAACTGAACGGATACTGTAACGAGATTGAAGTGTGTCCGTGTGAAATGAGTTTTGATTAGCCAGTTTGCTACGAACCGAACACGAACAACATACACACTAGTTGTTAGCAGTTTTTGAGACAAAATACGTCGAACACGATTGAAGACTTCCGAGCTCTTCGAGATCTCGGAAATTTAATAGTAAGTATGGAAAAATTGGCAGCCCTTCTAGCGGCACTAAATAGTAACATTTTAACGCAAACTCGGTGGAGGCGTATTTTGTGACCGAAAACTTATACTAAGATACGGACACACTATAGAACAGAGATTGAGTAAGGATAACGGTAAGAAATATACCTATTACGAGTAAAGATAATCTGTTTCTTAATTTAACCCTAAACTTGGCAGCGTATCTAATAATGCACATTTTATTCAAAAAAATCTAACGGCTAACAGCGGTCGTTTCCAATATTCTCTTTGGCATAAAGTGGTAGCATAAGTTATGAACTTTCTACCAATAAATGTATTATAGTGCTCCAGCAACACTGTTTGACAGTAGGTCGCAGGATGGCGGAACCCTGCGGGGGCGACTTCGAGGCTCAAGGATTAATCCATAATAATCACTTATTTTCTCGTTTTTCTCAAATAACAAATGGTGTCATTTTATACTCAAATAAATGATCTATCGATTATAAATTTTATTTGAAAGAAGAACATTTATTTTCTAATTATAATGATAGCGTGTTTGCCGGTGTATCTTTAAATGCACATTGCCAAGTTATATATATTGTTACATTAAGTTGATAGTGTGCATTTGTAGATACATTGCCAAGTCATGTAAATAATCACTTTAAACTTGTCATGTGCATGAAAAGACAGATAAATAACGCAATAAATAAATAAAATAACTTTTTTTGACATGACATATACAAAAACATCGTTCACGTATAAAAACTTGAATTTGCTTTCAGACAATGATAGCGAATTTGATGAAATTCAAGTATCAGCTAATTCAGCTATACATAAAAACCAATCTGATGTACCTACAACTAGTGACATGATGCCCTCTACATCGACCAGACCTTGTCTTTTTGATGCTAGTCCACTGGCTCCAACTTATTTTGATTTGCCGTCAGCACCACGCTTTTTTTTAACGGAGAGGAAATCTTTATGGATGACTAGGGTAATGTGGGACTTTCCCCCAAAGGGGTATTCCCCAAGGAAAAACACTCCGGCGTTGCCTCAATCCGGTGTGATGGGGACGCAGTGGGACGCCACTAGGGTTTCACCACAAACGCCACCCCCAGATGGCCCCGGCTTCCGCCAGGACCGCGCCAAGAAGGGGAGGGCCCGTACGCTGGGCCCGTCTTCCCTTAGACGATGAAACCGTGCAATGCAGGTAGGTAATGCCCCGTTACCAGTCCCTCTGGCAGTCTGGCCTCAAGGGATCGGGTGAGCAGTGCAAGCACCGACTTTGCCTTTTCCCCCCTCGTCTGCGTAAGGAGCGGTTGCACGCTGAAACGAGGTCAACGTGAGTCCGCCCCCCGAACCTCTTACGATGTCCTCCCGAGGAATAGTGCCTAAAGACGGCCGCGCCGCCGCTCTTGCTTCCTCCTTGGGGCTTAGGGCGCATCCGGGTATGCCTCCCATCAGCTTCCCCTCACCCCAAATCCCCATAAGAGGTACGACATTCCTCCAGGGTGCCACCCCCTTCGGGATCTCGTACCACTTCCCCTCTCTCAGGGCGTGGGGCGCATCCGGGATAGGTGCAATACTGCCACACTTTTCGCCACCTCCAGGCTATGTGGGGGCACGGCGGGAGGGGTTAATTAGTGGGAAGCTGCAGAGCTAACCCCATCAGCTTCCCCGCACCCTGGCTCCCAGGAGGATCTAAGAATTTTGAATTTTTGGTTTTCGTAGGTATTTTTCCATTTAATTCTCAAATTGTTTAACTAAAGATCTCATTTTGTAATATAAACTTAAGTCGATTTAGAATACTAAATAATATTAAGTAATGGCTGTGAAATTACATACTTTATCAAACAATTTATTAAATAAACCACTGTATTTTTTTCTCTGACAACCAGACAATGTATCCTTAAAGATACATGTTAATTTGTTAATAAAGTTAAGAACAACTTGGCAATGTATCTAATAAGATACATGCCATAAATCCTAAATTTTTATAAAAAAAAAAATTTTTTCATTTTTTATATGTATTTTTATCCTCGAATAACTAAATAAATCAAAAAAAGCGATTAAAATCGAACACTTATATCTCTGCCAAGTATAGGGTTAAATAATGCACGGACTGTGGAAGTATCTGTTTATAGAAATAGTTTTGTTTGTCAATGGCATAAAAGTACCTACTACTGATTTATATTGTTTACTTAATTACGAGATGTGAAAAGCGTTATTTGCATTTACATTAAGTATATTAATTCCATTCTCATCAGTCTGCAGTCAGATAATTATTCTCATCAATTAAATCGTTCTGTAGCGTGTAAAATATATTGCTTTCGTTTCATTGCCAAACGCGATGAGTCGATGATTTTATTCTGCATTAAGTTTTAAGTACAACAAACTTATTTAAGTAGGAAAACAATAGAATGAATTCTGTTCCAGTGTTCAATACTTAACGAATCAAAGAAATGTCAAGTAACTACCTACTGTCGCTAACAGACATGTAACGGATTACACGTGCTGACCACTTTTCTATTAATACGTACGTACATACTTAATTGGTTCATTATTCGACGACAGGATACACGCAGCGATGGCAAACAAAAATATCAATATCATTCATGTCATAGGTACACACGGCAAAATAATTCGGTAAGCATAGGCACGCACACAAACGTCGTCTATGTGTTGAGTACCGACATGAACATTACGTAGAATCCACATGTGAATGTGTGAGTGAGTTCGATCGTTTATCTACCCACTCAGTACAGATTTTTTTAGTAATGAGATAAATGAGTATTGTTGCTGTAAATTACCTATTTATTAAATAAACAACAACAATAACTATAAAATAACAATGAAGAAAGTTGCAACTATTTTAGTTAGTATATAATAAACTCAATTAAAAGTAATCACAAATTAAACTAAAAAATCCCCTTGGTATCGTGCCTGGCTCAAAGGTATAAAAATTTAATATCTCCGGTTTAAGTTAATTCTACAGAAATAATGTAAAAGTATTGATTTATTTTTGCATTTTCCTAAAAACATTTTAAATTATTATCTTACATTGGATATTGTCATCGCAAGTGTAAGGCGACAGAAGACACCCCGGATCGATTCATCTTCCTTTGACCTTGAATCTTCAAATTTATGCAATCATGCAATCTGACGCATTGAACTATTATTACCAGTGTTAGCTACCACCTCACTGATTCAACGTGTTATATTTATATTTCTCATCAAGTCTGGTCTGAGATTCAATTCCAACATTTCCAACCAATATTCCTTACAACCAGCATCGCCATTTAAATAACATCCAAAAATGTCATTTTTCCAGGATTCGAACTCGGTTCACTAGAGAGCGAGTGCACAAATCAAGTATTCGACTTGCCTTTGCGACCGCTGAGCCACCGAGACATTTAATATACTTGGTGAATTTATGAATTACTAAGTCCAATCTGTGACTACTGCATTTGCAATGTGTAAATAGTTGTTTAACGAGCTTTGAAATAAGGTTGAAATTAGAAGGTTGAAATTTGCTAGACGATGCACATTTAATTCATTGTCGTCTAACAATATAAAGTATATTCTACCCTCAAATTATTAGTAATATGAATTTGTCAACGCTAGCCGCCATTCGTTACGCCATGTTTTACAAGTGGTTTTACAACAACGAACTGTTTAATTTTGCCTTTCAAATACCTTGTGATTTGCAAAATATGGATAGTCATCATCTTTTTAGAAAAGAGCAGAAATTATTGTTCTTTACGAACAAAATATTTCTATAAGGAATTGCAAGGCGTTTATTGATATCGGTAAGTAGAAAAAGTGTCTGATAAAATAATTACTTCTTATTTTACATCAAATTTCTTCATGGTGTTAAAAACAATGATTTATTATTGTATCCGTAATGTATCCAAATAACTTTCTTTGACGAAAAATGTTTTTTATTAAACTTCATTTATTTTGCAGCGGAAGACTGCAATTATGGATTCACCGTTATGCAGACTTCGGGCACGATAAGAATATTCCTTCTGTGCCAAAACAAGAAGTCTCATCTTCACGCCATTTGGACATAAGTAGTTGCCGCACACGCTAAAGAGATCTATTTCACATCAACGAGAGACAATGTTACCTACGTAGTAAACCGTGCGACTGAGACCAGCAAAAAAAATGCTTCAACGGACCAGCCAGCATAGAAGAAAAAGAATGAACTTTGATCGTGAATATTTATAATTTTGATTCGAGTAGGTAATAATGTAGTGATTTTTAGTGATGAAAAACCATTTACGTCTGAAAAAGATGGACGAAAAATTTTGTGGCAAAAAGTGGTTGGATGTCATCCATGGGATTTGTGAGTTAGTGGGTTGGGGGTCGTAATAACAGTGCTAAAAAAAAGTGATGCTCCCTACTGTGTGGTCCGAATACCCAGACTGGCACATTATACCTATTTCGTGCATAACAATATTATTGTGTCATAGTCAAAGACTGGCTGAGCACCCAACAAGATTCCTTAACTGTTATTAACTGGCCTGCTAAAAGCCCTAACTTAAACCCCATAGAAAATCTAAGAGATCAATGACTCTCAACTGGGATCCATTTTATATAAAATCCAAAGCAAATTTAGGTAGTTTAGTCACTTCAAAGTGGAGATTTAATCCAGTGTGCAATGATGTTATTGTTAATGGCTGTCATTTTAACATGTCGATTCATTTCACCACTGACTTTATTTCTCAACAAATAAAACGTTTCGTTCATCTTTCTCAGACTTAAATAAACTTAATAAATCGGAAATTCTTAGAAATGATACTCTTTTCAAAACCCTTGTTAATTGGAATAAATTACATCTTAAAAATAGCCCTTTTGTGGTGTGCATTCAATTTACCATTTGTATTGTAATTTTAAATTATGTTTGTAACAGAAATTTTTAACTAACCTAAAATCATACTGGTCACTATTGTGTGTGTTGTTTTACGAATAAATGTTGTTCTTCTTCTGTTATATTATAAGGAAAAGCATGCAGTTTTATTTTGCTAATTTAAATAGTTATAGTCTTATGGTAATAATAATTACTTAAATGTTGTAATAAACAATTTGAAACAATAATTTTATTTTCTTATTTTGTTTTATTTTATTCTGTAGTCATGATTTGGTTTTGAGATTGTTATAAATTGAAAAAAAAAATACAAAATAGACACACTTGTGCAAGATTCGAACCGAGGTCTTTAACATTCACAGTCCCAATCAGTACGACTGAGCCACCGCGCTCATATTATTCATGACGAAATTATTCTTCCATTGAGCAAAATTGTTTGAATAACAATAACCTATACAATAAGAGATATGTGAAGGTAGTCAGAGAACACAATTAGCACACATAGGCCATGTTAGTGTGAATACTCGTGTGGATACAAAACCATATTGTTGTGTGTGTAATTAAGGCAGCGGATAAGTGCGGATGTGTGTATAGAATGACACACATGGACAACTAGGGTGCATACCGAATAGTTTTGCTGTGTGTACTTACCAATAATTAACGAATTTGCGAAGTTCTACCGATAATCTTGTCAATTGTTTAAGTCAATATTTTTTAACACATAGCTGAATTATATATTTTTCTTAACATCAAAACAACATAAACATTTTTATTTTGTAAGCAGATCGCACAGACCTCGGTTCCATGTATTTTTAATTCAACTAGCGCTTTCGGAAAGACCATTTCCAAGAAGAATTTGCCGCAAGGACTTTATAATTTTTTTGATCGTTAGTTTTTGGATGCAGTAGAAATGCAATGTCTTTGTTACAGTTAAACGCATAACCAGAAGCCTTAGCACGCCAGTATTTATAAATATCAGATATATAAAGCATTCGTCTGTGCCTGTTACGTGAGCATTAGAAATAGATAGGAATTTTTCACCAGGTAGGTAACGGGCAACAAGACCGGCCGAGGTGAAAATGAAAATGTGGCTCAAATTGTGAAGTCAAGAGGAGAAATTAGGTATTTAAGAATAATGGGGAACAAATTACTACAAAAGGATTAAAACAATGTGTGTCGGCGGTGAAACTTAGCGTGATGGGTCCACAGACGCAGGATAAGATGATTCAGTGTGGTACATTGCAATGGCTAACCTCACCTGCGCTCGCGGCGGCGCGTCGTAAAGTTGCGTGGTAGCGGTCGAGAGACGGCGCAAGCGGCGGCCGCTGCGCGCGCGCTCCTCGCCGCATGCGCGCTGCCGCTGCGATGCGAGTAGCGCGCTGTATGTCCGCCCGAGTCGAGGCGCGCTCTTCCTACCGCACCATGACGAGAGAGTCACCTGGGGAAAACAAAAATGTTTAACGTCGACTGTATATATACAAAATCACCAGATTGTATCGTAATTTGAAGAAATCGGTGCCCCTAGAATTTAGTTTGGATTAAATCCACAAGGCGGCAAATAACTCACGTAATTTCTCTCATACAAATTAGGAACCTTCGTATTACAATACAACACTATAATTTTTTATTGATAAATTGTAAACATATTGAAATGTAAGAAATACTGCCTTCCACTGCCTGTCGCTTCGTGACCCACAGGTAATAAAATAATTCTGCATAATTATTAGTTACCAAGACTTACGTAGGCATTATACATTACTTATATGCTAGCCTCGAGTGTAGCCAACGTTGGACTAAAAATATAATACTTAACGACTTCTTTCACCTTTCTTTGAACTTAACGCGAGTTACTCAGTGTCAATGGCAACCCTCACACCAAATTAAGCTATATTTAGATAGACGTGCCATTTGACGCCCCATTTGAGCGTGAGTAGTTTGAAAGTTGTAAACATCTTTGAGTTTTGGAATGTTCGTAAATATCACCTCCGATCCATCATTCTGTCGACACAATCATAGATAATTGGTACAAAAGTTCATTCACTTGTTTAGCTGGTAGTCTCGTCAAAGTCTAGTCTATTTAAGTGCAGTAAAGTCTCGGAAAACTAGTAAAACCGTGATTGCATCTTGGATAACTTTGTAAATAACGTTGTCGACAGTTTTTTTTTATTATATCACGTGATTTCTCGACGTACAAAGTAGCCAATATTAATTAAGGGATCTCGATAAACGCGAGATTTGGCTTAATATTAATTGCGGTCGAAAATGGTCGAATGAGCCCTCTACCATCCTTGACAATTAATAAATATTGAAAAAGACAAAAAGGAAACCTTTTATTTTGTTTCCTTTTAAACATTTTATATAAAAATTGCATTAAGGAACATAACTACGAACAAAGCTTTCTTCCGGCGTTGCTGAGCCTGTCTGGCAGCTCGCCCTCTCTCCGGTATGCTGTAAAAGCCGTCTGATGCTAACAGCAAAGTCCGTTCGAAAAAAAAAAAATTTCTTCCGGCGCTATTTTATGAAATTCAAGTATCAACCTCGTTATTTTTAAATATCTGCATTGATTTACCAGAAATATTTTGCTGCAGTGCTAGATTAAACAGAATTTTATATTCGTACCTACTCTCACATGAATCATGTGACATGATGCATTTGTGCGTTATATTACATACCTACTAGTTTATGTCCGCGGCTTCGCTCCTATGGAAATATATAAATTTGACTAGTTCCGTATCCTATCAAATAATCTCTTAGTTAAAACTTATTTTTTTATGTTTAACATTCTGTGTGAGGTTTTACTAAACAGAAAGTTAAATTATCTTCGATGAATCTTATCTATGGTTGAGCCAGTTTTGAACTATATCAAACAAATAAAAATAATACTTATTTCTAACACACTACTAAGTACTTAGCTGTATTTTGTAAAGAACAACGTATCAAATCTTAAAATTCAACTTGAACTTTCCTTAGTTCATCAGATTTTACGTTGCTGACAATCCAGTCAAACAGTACCGCCAGCAAAATAGCGTTTTCAAACGTTGATTTTTTTTTTAAATGATTCAGTCTAACGCAGAGAGTGAACGCAGTGTCTAGCCTAACTGAAAAAAGTAACTTGAAAATTAGTATTACTGTCGTACTCGTAATTTCCTTTACTTTTCTTACACGATGTGACAGTAAGAGGTGAACCATGCTTAGGATCATGATTCGGGCCATTAAATCACCTAAAACGACCAAACTTTTCCCATATACTTTTCATATATTTTAGGTCCTCCCTCTTTTATCTCATCTCACCGAGACCCATTACCAAATGCTAATTGCGGCTATGAATCGTATTAATAGGCTTATGTTCTACGTGACATTACAACTTAAGTCCTGCGTAAGATATATTATGTCCATTACAAAAGGTTATTGAACTCGATACTCACTAGGCCTTGCCTATCACAAAAAACTTAAAACACGGTTTATACCTCATCATAAACTTTCCTAAAATTACAGTTTTTAACTTCAGTTGAACTAAAGTTTAAAGGCAGATGAATAAATAAGCGAACAGAAAAAAATATTTGGTGGTGTTTTTCATGCGAAACAATTCATATAAGTTTTTAATACTACTTATATGCTATACACACAGCCTGTGTAACCAACTGTACCTATGTATGAGTAACTTCATAATACGTAGAATTTCTCATTTTATTTAATACCTACCTTTGAAGTCCACTGCACTGACAAATTAAATATCAAAATATTGAAACAAAATATCTTTCTATTAAGTAAATTTGTAAAACAAATTTTCGAGGGAAAAACAAAAAAGATTCACAGTTTCACACAAAAGGAATTTTCGCAGGTTCGCACTTTCATTTCAGCGCGATGGGCTCATAAATGTGTGACGGGTAGGTATAATTTAGGAACTACGTCAGTACGAATGTTGGTTGGGTGGCATTACCATAGAGCATTGTCCCAGATTTATGACGACCCCTGGCCCACGTGAGCATACGGCAGAAGTCATTATCTTTCTGATGTGTGCGGCAAAACAAGTCAGTATTCACATATACTTATATATAACAAGACAATACATATAACAGGACAGAAAAAAGAGAAATATGGACGGTAAAGGAATTTGAAAAAACGATTCTGTGTGTAGATGTTAAAAATGGGAACGGAATACGTTACATTTCAACGATCTTTGAGAACTGTTTAAGAACTGGCCATCTGTTTGTTTGTTCAAGTTAAACTCAGAAAATTCTGCTCGGATCCTCAGGGTGTATTTGCAGGTAGATTGAGCTTATCGTCGAGCAGAAAATATGCTGTTATTGACATTTTTACTCACGTCATGTCACAAAGTCTAGGTACCAGATAGTACAGAATGATATACCTGCAACATTTTTTGAAGACGCAAGTAGACTGAGGTGTAATCTGCATTTTAAGATTTAATCTTGCCTGTACTCAAAGGAACGTTTATTTTAATGATTTATCATTAAAAAAAAAACAAATCCACGAAAATGTACTTTCTTGTTTACAAACATTTATAAATAAAGCAATAAAGACAAAAGATACCAAAGGAATTTCATTTAATGCATACATAATATTATATTTATCGTATCATCCTATCTTATGCTTAGGAATTCTTTAATATTATATATGAGTAAGAAAGGCGCGCTATAAACAGTTTCTACCAGTTTGCTGTTGTCTCTTTTCTTTTTATCACTTTTTTAATAACATTTTTCACCATATTCATAAACGCTTATCATACTTATGGTAGGTAACTTAACATTTGTCAGATACAGGCAAAAATACATATTAGGTATTACAAGTGTAACACGGGGTTGATTTGAAATTTGAAGACAAAATTAAAACAAATTTTAGGTTAGGCTAACTTCCCATCCTGTAGGAATTTCAGAGATCCCCTCCTTGTCCTCAAGGAATATGCATATCCGCCAAATTAAATGACTCTAAGCTAAGTGTTAGTCAGTCAGGCAGACAACAGTTCGTTGCGTTTTATTTTATAGGTATAGTTAGAAATATGTATAAGTAATTGTATTTATGAGCTATAAATATAGGTATATCGCTTGAATGCACATAAATTCCTACCACGTGTCAGGAAGTATGTGATAATTCGTATTTGGATCATAATTGCTTTTGATAAAGCTAGCGCATTTGTTTAATGGCATGTATCGTGAGCGGAAAGGAAATGCGATACTGATTCAATCACATTTATTGTTTCTCAATTAAATAAAATTGACAATATTTCAATTTTTCAAGTGCTACTTTTTATTGTCTGGCTGGAAAGAGCGCACAATTTTAAGACACCCATATTTTTTTATATTTCTGAAAATCTTGTATTTTCGTGGAAAAATCTATTTGAATCGTTGCTCAAGCAGAAAGGACGTAAGTAACAAACGTCAAGTATTAGCGAAATGACGTCACTGCTTTGTTTCGTACACTTAAAAAAACGTTGAAATAATTACATTAATTGACCGACAAAACCTGTGCTCAAATAGTTTGACAGTTAATACAGTTGTCAATGTCGATGAACGTCAAAACGAGCTGACAAACTCAAACAGAATAATTCACAAAAAATATGATTTTAAATATGGGGTGCGAGTCGGGTTACCTTCGCGTGTGGTCAAGAGCTGCGGTTCGTTTTTGGATCCGTCCGAGGGGAAGAGCAGTGCTTGGTCCGGTGCACCCTGGGCTTCGGTTAATGATTTCCTGGCGGTCTCCGTGGGATATCATTGACCGTTGGCTAAGAGCCCGACAGGGGGGGAGGGGGTCGTTTGACCGTGTTCTACCGTACAACGTTGCCGACATTTTTATGTCACAAGATTTTTGAATACTGTATTTTTTACTTTGACATTGGCGAAATCATCGCATCGATCGATGGGGCCATATTATTAAAAGAAGAAGAAGATTTTAAATGAAATCTTGCCAAAACATTAGCATTATTGCCCGGCAAACAGTTATCTAGTGTTCCCGATGGTAACAAAGCCGAGTGGTGTGTGAATAAATTAACCATCAGCTGTCAGTAGTGTTGTGTTGTGAAAGTTGTAAATGTTAAAGGAAAACCCGGAAGCCAAGGTTTTTTATAATGGCAGTATTGGACCGGCCGCTGGACGTCATTTCCCGTTTTACATATTTTGCTCATTTTTCCAAAAAATACTGTACGATAAAATCCAAAAATATTTTTCTTGTGTTCTACAAGTGTTTCTCTCGAAATGGTTTTTGATTTATGAATATAAAGAAATTTGAAATATTGTCAATTGAGCTAAACTTTACATACATATATTCGATATATTTATTCAGTTTCAAAAAATATCATAAATAATAATACATGCTTACCTACATACTTTTGACAATTGAATATTCTGGACAAGAAAAATATAAAAAGCACAAGTTTTTTTACAAATCCCTATTGTAGCACACCACATCAAGCAAGCAACCAACAGCAACATTGACCATACAACATTAAATATAGATATGCGTATACTAACATCGTCCCATCAGTGCCTAAATCAAACTTACGTATTACTTAGGTATGTGATAAGTATTTGAATATATTTCACATATGTCTAAATTATAGGTTTAAATGATCTAATTTGTATACGTAGGCATTTTCATAAAAACGTGTACCCTTGACTTTTTTGTTCAAAATGAAATCATTTTAGGTTTTTCTGAATCAGAATTATTAGCTCCATTCATTTTTGTAAAGAAAAAAAATGTCCTTCGGTTTTTTTGTCAGTTTTGTGACAATATTTTCATACGATTTGTATGGGCCGTCACAAAACTGACACGAAAAAGTTGTATGGGAAATTAAGGTATATTTGTTAGAAAAAGGGTACACGTTTTTTTGAAAATGCCCAGGTACCTAATATTAGTTAGGTGCAATCCATTTACCGCAATTTCCCCAAAATGAGTTGCACGACCAAACACGAATAAAGCAACTCTGTAGAAGCGGAAGTAACACGGAAAGTGCGAACTTTCTTAAAGATCTTTGATGAATTTCGACCCGCAGCTACTTTTGGTTTTCACGCTCCACCTTCCCGGAGCTAAATCTAATTTCAAAATGTACTACGAGTCGAAACTTACTCTTCCGGTCTTACTAAACATCTAAGAACTTTCCTTTCTGATGCGAAAAAAAATGGATGCCTGTACATTTTTAAGTAGGTTCCTATGATGTAAACTGTTACAATAGCTTCCATTTCAGTCGAGATCAATTTGTCATTGAGAGTTCAGGATAAAATGATAAATTTGGACGTTCTCAAAATAACAACTAATTTTCACACAGTATTTTTGAATGTCCATGCATTAAAAAGTATACATCTGCCTTTGCGAAACAAAAATTCCACTATCGAGACAAAGTGACATACGTAGAGTGCACCCTCATCTCTCAAGGAGTGATGTGGGTCAACATCCGGGTCCATCCTACTTAGTTTCGGTGTACTTTAAAGCGGGTAGTATCTGAGTAAATGCACTGAGAAGATTGACGACCAACTCGTGGCAGTAAACAACAACATTGACAACAGGCAAAGAAAAAAGGAATCTATGTAATCTTCTTTATACGACCTGATTAACTAATATCTATACTAAGAGGGGAATTTCCGATATTCCCACCATAGGGCACTGGTCTGTTTTTTAATATTTCGTGAAAACGAAATCACGGGCTTAACCTGAACATAAATAGGTAAATAGCCAATGACTACTACGAGTATTAAGTGCGTCATTTGTATTTGGGCAATGACCTGAAGTAACTTCGCATATTTAAACACAAATAACGTTATACTTTAACTAATAATTGCATTTAAAACTAGTCTCACTTTAACTTCATTGCTCTTATAGTTAAGTGAAATCAACAACATGAAATCGACAACCTAATTTAAAAAGTGCCTTTTTATTAGAACAAAAATACATCAATCGGGAAGACAGTGAGTCGATTGACTCGACTTAATTTTTTAATGAAAGCTATAAAACAAAGTCCCTCCGCAATGTTTTATGAACCATCAAATTTATTCCAGTTTCGGATGATTTAGATTTATACTTTTCCGGAGTTGGTTAAATGAGATTCGTATCGTAAATTAATTGTAAGAAACACTTAGGCAATAAACCATGAACTCCGAAATGTAAACCTAAATGAAACATGCACTTACAATTAGATATTTTAGGAATACCTACCTAATATTTTTTTTTATATAGGTAATCTTTATAAGTCGAATCTAGTCTGTACCTAACTCGGTAGCAAAAAAACCGGGTCCCTTTTCATACAACTTCCTATGGGAAGTGACACGGTTTTTTTGCTCCCGACTATAGTTTGAATTGTAGTTTTTTGTAAGTATATTTATTTATATGTTGTGTTTTTTAAATATGTGTATAATTATATTGTTTATCTTATCTTACTAATATTATAAATGCGAAAGTATGGATGGATGGATAGATGGATGGATGGATGGATAGATGTTTTGTTTGTTACTCAATCACGCCAGAACGGCCCAACGGATCTGGATGAAATTCGGCACATAGATAGAGAAAAGTCTGGAATAGCACATAGGCTACTTCTTATCCCGGAAAACTGCGTAGTTCCCGCGGGATAGCGATAAACGAATTCTTTGCAGACGAAGTCGCTGGCAACAGCTGGTAGTATTATATTTTACGGTAAGTTTCACTGTTTGGAATCATATAAACTGGTTCTTACCAGTTCCTAATTAAGTAGTTAAAGCCCGTTTCATCCACTCAAAGGTGAACTAGAAGAGAAAAAAGATAAAGATACACCAAGGTTCACCTCTGCACTTGAATCTTAATCCCACGTCAATTGTATGTTTTATTTTTAATGCATAGGTACCTACTAAAAACAATGTTTATTAATTCGGCTAATATTGAAGCCTACCAAAATACCTAGTCCATAAATTAAAAGTGTCAAATAAATTCATCGCATCGCATATTAGTAAACTCATTATCAAAATCCAACCTTATATTCGAACGTCATCATAGTAGTCATATAAAATTCAGCCATCATGAAACGTAGCGCTTTTTTCCAATGTTAAAAGAGGCGGGTCAAAGTGCAATTCGAATTTCGAACAAAGAAATTAGGTGAATGACATGGGCACGTGATATTCCAAGAGCTGGTTAACATTTTAAAATAGGTTTTTAAATATTCGAATAACGAGTGTAAGCTTCGTATTTGAGTGTCTATTCAGTGGAACGTACTGTCCAGGCGATACAGAATATTAAATTTAGCTAAAGGGTCGGTTAAGTCACCCTATTTACAGACCGGTCTGGGTTTATCGTTTACATATTATGAAAGAAGTAGGTATTGTACAAGTTTTTACGTTTCTTCAAATACCTACTCTAAAATATCCGCCAGCTCTTAGACCATAATTGATGGAATAGTCGGTGAAAGAAAATTCGGCGCTTCGATGTTTCTATTGGTTTGGTGGTAAACAGATTAATAGGGGTTCAATCGTGTATTTATCTCCGAGCCTGATCATTTGTAGGTATTAGGTAAGCAGGTACCACACGGACCTTCGGCGCCCAATTTGCACTAAATCCAATGGAAACGACTCAAGCCACGTACATAAATAAAATTATAAATATTACTTGCGTATCGTATATTTATTGTAGATTGCGATCACATAGGTATGTGCGTACACGAAGAAGTAAGCGAACACTGCCTCTAGCATTACGCGATCGTCATTATCATTGGGTTTTACATTCAATTTATACAATGTTATGGAAATTCCTTCTTTCATGACTAAGTAGTTTAAACCAAAAACGGCACGCACCCAGTCGTACGTATACGCATAGAAGCGGGTATGACGGCGTCCTTATTTTTTTCTACCTCTAATATTACATTATGTTGTCAAACGAACAAACGGTTCACAGACGTATACGGTACGAGTATACTAAACTTGGGACTGCTGGCGCGTTTCCGGCCTTGAGAAAATTTGGTTGCAGCCAATTGGGAAAACTTGAGCAATCAGTCAATTCCAAATTGTTGACGTACGACACAAGAAACACCGCTTGAACCGCAAAGTGAAGGATCACCATCTATCAAGGTAGCAGGTGGTGTCATGAAAAAGCTTTTGGTAAACAAGCGCATCCTTAGGGTGCGATCAAACCGCCGCGTATACGCAGTGACGTGTCGTATGCGTCACGTTTTCTCACCGTTTCTTCATACATTTTGTTGCGATTCCGTAACGTCACCGTTTTTTAAGCGGTGGTGCGGTCGCACCCTTAGTCGGCGCCACTGTTGTAGCTAAAACTTTGTTTCTCGATTCGTATTACTTTACTAACATCCCCACCGATGAATATTTATAGACGGATGTGTCTAACGGCCGAAAGGACATTTAAGCCGAAAGGGGAAATGTTTTCAAAGAAAAATATTTTTTTCACAAGCACCCGGATAATGCTTTCCGGCGCCAGCCACAATACGCTCAATGGCTGATGGCACCGGATTATATGGTTCGAATAGAACCTTTGGAACTAAATATTAAACAAAATTGTGCAGTCTGTAGGTAGGAATGAGGTCTTAATGCGATTCAATTATATTCACTTTAGGTTTGTTCGCTGACAGATCAACATTAAAAATGACAGCTAAAACCTGAACTGAGTCTGAATCGAATCACATTAAGACGTCATGGTATTACTATATGGCTAACGTGACCAGACGTCCCGTTTTAAACGGGACTGTTCCTGTTTATGATTAAGAGTCCCGGTGTCCCCGAAATGAACTCTGGGACGCAAAATTGTCCCGTTTTCGGAAACCGCGCAAAAATTCGAGTAGTGAGCCGGCTGGACACTTTCAAACCAATAATCTTCAGCATGAAACTCTTTTAATTGAATATATTTTATGTTTGCGTGCTACCAATTTTCCGGTAGAAAGAGTATTTTCGATGACGAACAAATTGTGGACATCGGAGAAAACCCAGTCACAAATTTCAGGTTTAAAGGCGAAGTTGATAATTAAGGTGAATATGAAAAAAAAGTACCAAGAGTTTCGTTCTTATATAGTTAAAATCATCACCAGCAATATTAAAGCAGAATGGTTCCTATATATTATAGGTATATACCCTATACCTATATTTATTATTTCGTAACTAAGCTGACTTTTTCTGAAAAATGTTTTTTTTTTTCATTGATTACCTGTTAATTGACCTAAATATACCAATGTCCCGTTTTGAGTCAAAAAATAAATGGTCACGTTATATAAGGCCCCAGTTTGTTACCGTTTCGCAAGTGGTGCTGCTAATTTTTCCATAGCAAATGAGATCTTTATGTGATTTTTTGCATCAAAACTTACAACCTCTGCAACCGACATTAAAGGTGGAAACACATTGTTAACACGCGACGCGTGTTGAGTCGAATCAAATTGTATTATTTTCTATGACCAGAACCACACTATGAACATCCGACGCGACGCCATGCGCATACATTTGTTGCATCGGGTCGCGTCACGTGTTTCCACCTTTAACCTCAGGTCAGGTGTAATGAAAATCTATGCATCGGTCTATAGATACAGCCTCCTCTTTCGCGCTTGGCACTCTGGGAATGTAACAAATATCGGTTGGATAAATGTAGACTTTGGTTTATCTACTTCATTTTATCAGTCATAGTCTTTGGGGCCCCATTATTCTAAAGTGCCCAAGGCGTCCAATAAGTAAAAGACGGTCCTAAGTCTATAATCAGAGTTTATACACGTGTAACCAATAGCCATGACAGGGATAATATTTGATCCACAATTTGAACGTTCAAGTTCACCTTATACCAATAGCCGTTTTCTCTTGCAATCTAAAGTATAGAGCTACTCTTATAATAATTATACATTATGATGATGATTTTGCATGACATTACACAGTCATAAACCCTGCATTTAGCATAACTAATTACATAGGTACCAGCATGACATTTAAAGACCGCGTTTAACATGCAAATCCACTAATTTATTAACAATTATTATCAGTTAAAATGTTAGATTCAACAGTGCAACAAAAAAAAAGTAAAACCGGATTTATCCGGCATTCCACTATGTTGGATAATAAAATTTAATGTCTGCCAGATTTTCGGTCGCGCGGTACTTTACACGAAACAGGTTATCTTGCTTTGTTTTATTTTTATACCATATACCTATTACCTAGTATGTTTCGTGTTTAAACTATTAAGACATTACCTATATTATGATTAAAAATCTTGAAAGGCAAGTAGCAAATTCAGTGTGTTATTTAATGGTTAATGAAAAATATAAATAAGTAATTTCAAATTCCAAGCTTCAGAAAACGAAGTTTTCCCACAAACATTGTTTCCCTTTGATACTACATAACTAAATACGTGGCAATCAAATAACACGCGGTTGTTTTAACGCCTTGCTCATTAAATTACAGAGATGAAACAATCTAAAAGAAAACCAAATAATCTCCGTTGTAAAAAGCTCATCGGTTTCCGCTTTAAATTTGCCTCGATTATTGAATCTTGTGTAAAGAATGAAAATAAGATAAAAATACTATAAATAAATACTTGCTTTAAAATAAAGACACGTCTTCTGTGCGGAATTTGTAACGTATTTTAATAATAAAATAAATGATGATCAGATTTCGCTTACCTTGAAGGCGTTTCTAAATTTATTCGACATTATGTTGTAGAGGAATGGGTTGATGGCTGTCGACAGAAAATACAGCACACCGGACAGGAAAGTCAGCACTATGTACACCTGGGGAGAAAAAAAAAATTAGAATCATAATAATATTCATTTTTAAAGTAATTTTTTCCTTGGGAAATACACAGGTCGACAAGATTAAATTGTATGTATCAATCCTTCAATTCATGATAACCTTTCTTAAATCAAGTATATATTTCGATCAAAGTCTTAAGTGAAATGAACTTATTACTGGCACAGAGTAATTCCTGTCCCTTCGCTACAACAGACATACATACATTTTTTTATGTGAATAGGAAGGCAAACGAGAAAGTGGGTCACCTGATGGTAAGCGATCACCACTGCCCATAGACATACATAAATCACGTCTAAATCCTTACTGGATAGACAGAGCCTAAGGTAACAATTAAGAGGTGGATTTAGCCTTGTACATCGCCTAACCCTCACACTCCGTTCCTTATACTGCAGATTGTCTAGTACCTAATACAAGGGAAATAAATCTTAGGAAAGATTGAAAATGTTCCAAGAAGTGACCTGGCTGGGAACTTTCGGTAGACATTAAATCACAGGTTAGGGGTAAGTTTAATCAGTGGGTTCCGCCCTGCCGCCGCAGGAACCCTCGCACGGGAACGCCGGCAAATTATATGCCACTGGGACGTATTAATCCAAGGTTACATAAGTCATTGAGGGTAAATTGGATTTAAATTAATTTAAAATTTTAACACAATTTCGCGCCTCTAACTTTCTTCGGCCAGGAAATTATTTTGTTATTATGTGGGTGTAGTGACAAGTAAAAGTGTAGGTATTTTCATCAATTAATGTATGAAAGAAGTACGTTGTTTCAAAACTTTCGCCGATGCCTTTTTCGTTATTTACTGTAAAACTTTATGATTCAATGGGGAAAAGTTAATAAATTATGTTTATCTCCGAAGGATAGGGAATGAAATAAATAAGCCTTGACCCACTATTTAGGTTTCGCCTAAACTACACAATTCAACGGAATAAATCCATAAAGAATTTTATTGTATCCTTTTTGTAGCTGTGACGACTATAAATTATAGTCTAACGACGGGGGAAGACAAGACAAACTTAAGCGCTTTTAGTTACAATCAGAGTCGCCCTGGCCGGCACACCAGCCTTTATCGCCGCAATGAAACGGTTGTCCCTTTCTGATTAGTTAGCTTGCGAGAAAAGGATGGACGATTTATGTCCACTATAAAGCCTAGTGCTTAAAATGGGGCAGCTAGTAGGTCCGATCTAAAAAATGCAGGTTAGGTTATAGAGTTTCGTAGACTAAGATACTCATTCTATATTATAGCAAAATAAATTCGTATTTTTTGTTCAAATAAACAAATAAATATCATGGGATAATTTAAATCAATAAAATTGACCTAGTTCCAAATGACATAAAACTTGTACTATGGGTACTGGGAAACGGATAAACATGCTTATATAGATTAATCTGGATACTACCCCAGATTCCCCAAAATCCCCAATTTTTTTTATAATAAATATAACATCCGTAACCCTGGTACAAAAATGCATAATGATTCATCCATCATACAAGTGTCTGCCCCTCTACCGTGATTCGAACGCGGGACCTCTACCTTCATTGTCAATCACTATCGTACTAGGCTATCCAATCGTTCCTCTTCCATGCTTTACCTATTATAAGTAGGTAGTATAGCCAGGTTTGAAATAAACATTTCCTACGTTCACAAACGCTATTGACAGTCACGTAGCATTCCCCGATAAACTGAATTGCATTTTAAGAGGTCGAGCCAGCGTGTACGTATCCTACGCCTGATCTCTGCCTACACTGAGACAGATTTAGTCTCAACTCTTATTAAGAGCATTTTTATGATAATACGGGTCGCGGCAAACAAACCCCCAAATAGCCGACCGCCGTTTTTGTCAACAAAAATTGGATATATCACGAGAACGTATTGGGTATTTGTTTCGGCGATTGGCTCGCTGTATGCGTGGATTACTTCCAAATTGAAATTCACGGGCTCACGTGAAATGCAAAGCTTTTATCAGAATATTTGTTGGGATACATACCAAAAGTAACTAAGTCCATGACGCGTAAATAACAGACGAATATGAACTGTTTTTGTCAAGCTCGTTTTGGGTTCCGTAGTCGACAAGAAACCCTTATAGTTTCGCCATGTCCATTAGTCTTGCTACGAGTATCTGTCTGTAGACTCTTTAGAAATAGAAATCTGTTATTTGGAATTGGAACTCGTATTAAACACGCCGACATAGCGGTAAAATAAGGTATCATATATGGGTAAGGACCATAAATTTGGACTACTTTTAGTGGTAGTTAACCATACAAAACGCTACAACGATGTCAAAACGGAAAACTTTTATTCTAATTTTAATTAATAGCATTAAGGTGGACAACTATTTGATCTTTATGCAAATATTACTTCCGAAAAAGTAACTAAGATTTTGTTTATTTACTTACAAAAATTACTCTTGACAGAGTTTTAATAAGTTTTATTAGTCGTCGATCCTCAGATCAGATCAGGTCAGATCCTCAAGGATCTGGATCTTGGTGACGACTTTCTCAAGAAAATAGTGACTGAAATAAGTTTGAAATTTAAAAAATGACTATATTTTTTTTTTAGTATATAAGTACCTACTACAAGGAAGGCAAACGAGCGAATAAGTCACCTGATGGTAAGCGAGCACCACCACCCATGGACGCCCGCAACACTAGACGATTGCAGATGCGTTTCTACCATATGATACCTATCTATTAGCATAATACCTAGCCATTATATGTAGATAGGACACAACATTTATTTCATTTCAAATACTTTCGTTTAAAATTACCTGAAATATTTTTTTAAGTACCTAAAATAAGTCGCAGAGAGAAGGTAAAGTTTCCCTTTTATTATCTTAAGTAGGTATCAGTTTTACCTTAGCACAAGAAAAAAATATTGTAGATACTACGAGTATGTTCCGAATTCCGTTGTTATTGAGGACGTAGGTACCGTTCATGTAAATAAGTATGTAAAGCTATTTTGGAGTGTGACGTAATTAATGCAGACTTCATTAAAAAAAATCAAGTGAAAGGTCTTATAAAGGACATTAAGAGGCACACTGAAGTAATCAACCTTTTTTACGCCACAGCGCCCTTAAAAAGATAAAGTTTTGCCGACCCTCCTTACCGTCTGTCATCCTAACTTGACGCGTTTAGCTTTATAATGTTTGATTTAATTTGTGAAGGGAGAACAAGCTCCTCTGAAAAGGCTACTTAACCAGGACGGCGCAACCCGTGCGTTGATATTCACTGCTCAACTAAATTGAATTACATACTCGAATAGGTATATGAAGAACATGACAATCAATGTGGGGATTATAAGAAATATCCAGCAGTTAACAACACGTTATTTTTCATAAAAGATTTCTTGTCTATCATTCAATTCATAATTTTTAATCTCATTAAAATGCTCCGTTATTTATGACAAGCGTTAGGATTAACATCGGTACTATTTTAATCAAAACTTACAGAATGCGTCGAACGACTGAAATCTAGCCCACCCTGATTTTGTTTTCTTTACAAACTAGGCCTAATTGATAAACAACTCTTAGTTTAGTCAGTTTAGTTCATACTTACTCGTAGCAGGTTAAACACAAACAACCAGACACTACGGTGAAACAAATTAATTCAACCTTTGTTATTGTTTTGCATTCTACGAATTTCGTGCCTAGAATTACATCACCAATGAATAATGACTTTCTGCATAATAATTAACGTTTGATTAACTTATTTAAATACCGCTTGGACGTTTCAAATATTGCGTATATTATTAAATGGTCAAGGTTTAAACTTGATAAAAACAAAAATCTTACGAAATAATTAGTTTTAATCGAAATATGTGTATCAGGGTTCTGTTTCAAAATTTGTTTTCCTACACGCGTTCCATTTCAGTACTTTTTCTAGAACTGTTTTTAGGCACAACAGTCCCAGGTTCGGACAACCCATTCGTAGTCAGCCGGTGTATCTACATTATCTTCTTTTGTTTCACGCAAAATTCCTTTTTAACTTTTCTGTGTTTGTCGCAATCGCAACCATATACAAGATATACGGTAATTATATTATTGCCCTACACACGAGCTAAAGAAAAGAGCCATATACATGTTAAAGCTGGAAATTTCCCACCCGTTTCATAATCTAGAAAAAAGGTATAAGACCTAGTCGTATATAAATTGGGAGATCTTCTTTGCCATGGTCAGATGCAATTATTGTGATGAAAACAATAAAAAGCTAACACTGAAAGCTTAATATTCCACGGAGAGAACGTGCCTCAATAAAAAATATTCATGCGTTTTTTCGCATCCGACTTTTTGTGCAATAAAATGGAATTTAGTTTATGTATGTATTCAGCGGATTCTATTGTTTTTTGGAGTATAGCATCGTGACTTCTTTCCATGACATTCTACTTTCCTGGTTTTCATTGAAATATCGACGACTGGATAGTCTAGTAGTAGTAGAACCTGACTATGAAGCTTCTGGTCCCGTATGTGATCACCGATCGGGGCAGATAATAATTATGAAAAGTGCGATTGTGTGTCTGTGAGGAAGCCTGTGCCCAGTAGTGGGACGTATAAGTATAGGCTGGATTATATAAACTAACTCATATACAATTAACATAATCAAATCAAAGAATAAACATATTAACACCTCTGCCAATCATAATGTAGTATTTACTGACGTTTTATTTCTAATAATTTTGTGTTTCACACCGCAATAGATCATAACCAAAGTTACTTATTGACGAGTAAATACATTTTCATGAAAAACAGTAAACAAAATGACTACCGTGTATTAAAGTTGTACGTGGAAGCAGGCGTGGGTGTCAATGAATAAGAGTTGCCATTTTGCCACTATTTGCTATTCCGGAAGCGTAAATAATGTTGCAAATAAACCTAAATTTATCAATGTCTGCTATACATTTTCATAAACGATTCCGTATTTGCTTAACCGACAACCGGATGGCCTAGTGGTTAGAGAACCTGACTATGAAGCTTGAGGTCCCGGGTTCGATCCCTGGTCGGGGCAGATATTTGTATGAAAAATACGAATGTTTGTTCTCGAGTCTTGGATGTTTAATATGTATTTAAGTATGTATTTATCTATATAAGTATGTTAATCCGTTGTCTAGTGCCCATATCACAAGCTTTGCTTAGTTTGGGATTAGGTCAATTGGTGTCAATTGTCCCAAGATATTTATTTATTTTATTTATTTAAATTTTGCCACATCTGATTTTACTCATTTATGTAGTTACATCCAAGAAAAAGAATGAGAAAAAATTACAATACAATCTTTATTGAACACCACATTTATTTATTTATTCATGACAAATTTGCACCTTTACAGCTAAAGCCAAAACGGCACAAACTTACAGATTAACACCAAATACCTAGCTATATTTATTACTACCTATCTGCTAAACATATATGAAATTAAATTACTTTTAATTTATAGAGCTCTCAGGCTCTGGCCTTCAGCCACCCTCATGCACTCTGTCATCAGCACATATAACAATCAAAACAGAAAAAAGGTATACAGAAGTAATAAGGTTAGATTAGGGTTAGGTTAAGGTTAAGGTTAGGTGGGTAATTACGTACCGCGATTGAATGGAACTCTCTAATGAAATGTTCCTCTCATCCATTCAAAAGTTGACTTAATTATACATACATTACATAGGTAAATCACGTCTTTATCCCTTACGGGGTAAACAGACCCTAGGGTAACAAGACTCAAAGGCCACGCCTAGCATGATTGTGGGCGCACAGGTGGAAGTGGAAAGGGGAATCAAAATAGTGATGGGTTGCTAGCCGCATCACCTATTAACATGATTCCTAAGATTTTCGCCCATTCCTTCGATGGGCTTTTAGCATCTGCGCGGGAAGAGAAACAGCTTGAACATTCTATGTTTTTTCTTTGCTCCCAGACCAGCATGGCAGTTGACTTGAAGATATTCCTTAAAGGGATAAGTTCATCTTAAGTACACGTACCTATCAACTTGTCAATTACCTATGTTAGTTCGTTTACTTTTGTAAAATTAAATGCTTAAATAAATATTATGCACATTACATACCTACATAAACTGACATATTATTATAGCTCATGCAATTAACGATGGCGAGTGAGCTTTATTTGTGTTAAACACATATCTGCGTGTTACTGCGTGTTAGGTACGTGTCAAAGTGTGTGTGAGGGCAAAAGCGGGTAAGGTACAAAAAAATACAGAGAAATGTAGTTCGAAAATCGCTCCGTAAGACACCCACAACTGGATACGTTGGACCGATTTTTACTAAACATAGCTAAGAACCACCCCATGCAAACTGGCTTTCGAATAAAAAAAAACTGCATCTAAATCGGTCAATCTGCTTCAGAGCTACAATGCCACAGCACAGACAGACACACACAAATCTAATCAAAATCAAAAATGCGTCGGGGTTTAAAAATGGTTTCTATGTAGTTATACTCTTTTTCTATTTCAAGACCTTTTCAAATAGTGTAAGTAGATCATACCATAACCGATTGTATTATACGTACCAACCTTGCCACAGTTGCCACATGTTAAAAGAACTAGCCTGCATTTTTTTTCACAAAGGCGCTATAACGAGCCAAGATGTCGGTGACAGTCGCAAAATTGATCCGAAAAACGATCACGTTGAGATGATAACGACCCAAAATCGTCTCGCTTATAAGGAGCGGTTGATGAGAGTGAAACAAGTTTATTGGCAGGGTCACTTCGCGATTCGCGATACAAAAAATATCAGATAAAGTGGTTTTATGTTAGTAAACGAGAAGCTCGAAGAAAGTTGTTAATTCAGTAATTTTCACCGGAATACAGGCTGGATGGAGTGCGAGGGGTGGGAGGCATCCGCGATTTTAATTATAAATTTACAGAATATTAACGACTACGACTATTTTATATCATAAGGAGTAAATACTAGCATTGCAATCTTTGTTGCAATTATCAATCCAATCAAACGCACAAAATACCAGTTGAGTCTAGTAGGTACCTATATAATTTAATCAGTGTTATCAGCTAGGATATCTACTGTAAATTGATTTTGATAACCACATGTGCTGCTTAGTTTTAAGAGCTGGAACACACAACGTTACGTCGCTTTTTTAATCTACATCGTACCCCAAAAGTTCCAAATCAAAGCGTCCCGTGATCAAACGCCTACCGTGAACTAGCTCTTAAAACAGATTTTGATAGCGAGGTGTGACGTATATTTACTTTACCAGGTAGAAGGTATCCGTAGGGTGTTCTAGGCTCTTGCCATAGATCGCCAGAAGCCTCTGGACGTGGAAGGGCGCCCAGCACACGAAAAACGACAGCGCCACGGCGACTGAATAACAAACATTTCAAATTATCCCTCGAGGCGCCATTAGTCTTTATGGGAAACGTCACAGACATAAATTTTGACTGATGGCAACGATTTATACGTTGCTAGTATGAATTCAATTGTTAGTTTAATAGTCCTCCTTTAAAATGTAATGGCTGAAACTAACTACGGAAAATATTGTCAAATTAAAAGGTCACCTGTTTAGGGTTGGCGTCGCTCTCAAATTAAACAGTAGGAAATTGGTTTCATTCATACAATCCGTGGCAACACTGAACAAACTTTTCCTCTTTAACATCTTACAATGTAATCTTATATTTTCAATATCTCTAAATACCTACCTACTTTTTCCCAAAATGACATGCCATTTAACATGGGTTGTTTAGCCACCCGAGTACCAAGGACCACGGAGGCGGGTGTAATTGGATTGAGAAATGGGTTTTGCATTCGAGCTAAGCGCTCCGTTGTCACTTCCATTCCACTCTGTGCTTCTACTTCGAGGATATTTCAAAATTCCTTGGAACATTTTAATAGGTCGCTATAAATCAAACTTCACGAACGATAAAATTTCACCATTTAATAATTTGCGCTCTTTTTAATTCAGGTCTACATATTTACTGGAACTGTAAGTAACAATATGTATAAAGCATGTGTGATATACGTTCTTGTTTTTGGAAACCTCGGAAATATTTATTTTTTTCAATTTTGTAGTCATCTCCAAATAGAAATGATTACAAAAGTTATATTACATATTGAAAAGTCCCGGAACCCTCACACTTTTTTAAGAAAGAATAATCACATCATGCAAATGTGTGAGTACTTTTCAAATAAACTTGAAATTATGCAACGCTCGAAGACGAGCGTAACAGGAGCGAAACTTTACGCATGAAATTGGATAAGGAATCAGAATAAGTTAACGAGTGGAACATCAAAAGAAATTTCAACAAAAATCAACAAACTCATTAGCATTTTTAATAATCAATTTAGTATCTTCACTTAATAACTGTGCTTAATAATGAAAAAGTATACCTAAACGTGCTCATGTTAAACGGGCTGCTAAGAATATCGTATCTGTTTAAACCAATGTATTCCGTTTATAACACATGGCAATATATTCGTTGGTTTAATATTTAAATATTAATTCTACGTATTTGCACTCGAGTTCATTTAAAACAAGTAAAAACGTTTTATTACATCGCTTCGAATTAAACCCGTAAAAGGAAGCTAAATATTGCCGCAGTTTACGCCAATTGGAAATGAAATGCTCACTCGCGAAGCGCCGTCTTCGCAAGAATCATTTCCTTTTCTGGCTTCCGTCAAAGAAACCGTATCACGCAAAGCAAAAATACGATCTCAATAAGTAAACAAAAGCTATGACTCGACAATCAAAACAATCTATCTCATCTCATAAATCATTTGTTCTGTACACAATTTCATATCACTAATTAAGGCGCATTGTTCGCAGCCTGGACACAATTATGCTAAGTACCTTAATGTTTGACATTTACATAGAAATGGTCAAGTAAATAACCACAAGAGGATGATTTCTACTTTCATTCAAGTAGCTTAAATTTATTGCCGGGCTTACGCACAATACACCGAGCGACAGCATGAAAACCGCGCCACGCGATGTTCAATTGCCTTGAAGAGAATCAATTGCGAGGATTTGTGGCAAGATTTATGTTCGTTACGCGACTCGCGGGAAAGATACACCATGAAAGGCATGAAACCCTGAGATAGGAAGGACTATCTTGGGGACTCGTTCGCACAGAACGCGGCTATAACTTCGAGGTGGACCGGTGTCTGTTCCGCCTTTAAATTTAATTATGACTGAATTATGCCCTTAAATTGCTGTTAAAAAAATGTGTTGCTACGGTAGAAGAGCATTTTGACAAACGACTATTCAGATCAGATAAAACTTATCAGTGAAAATTTAAATGACGCGCCATCTAGATTGAATCAGTTCAATTTGTTTTATCAAATTTAACTTAATAGATTGTTTAACGTGCTGTAAAATAAAATTTGGTCACACAATGCTATCTCGACGTTTATAATGTAACAAGATGATGACAATAACTTACTTAACATTCGAATCACCCTCCTTTGAGAAGCGCTGTTCCTGTATCTGACTGGCCCTGCTGGCCGGCCGTTACTCTCCACCGACAGCTTCTTCGCCGGATGCAAGATCCGTGAGGTACGTAACTTAACACCTATAAGTGCATACAGCACAGTTATCACTGACATGGGCACCACAAAGAACACAAAGCTAGATATAACAAACACTTGATGCACACCATGACCTTTCACTGTACACACACTCACGTTTTGCCCGTTGTCCACGTAAGAAACGATCCCGAATTGCATCGCTTGAGGTACGGCCGTGCAAAGAGCTAGGAACCAGATAGCAACGATAAATCGCACTGCTCTTGATAGTTTAGACATCGTATGTGACATGAACGGCCGGCAGATGGCGATGTACCTCTCCACGGTGAACGCCGTTATAGTCAGCACTGTAGCGTTTGCAGCTGTTTCAGATGCGAGTCCGAGTATGATACACGGCGCTTCCCCGAGCGGGTACATGTTCGGATTCCAGAGCCGATGAAATTCAAATGGAAGGCCGCAGACTAGGAGCATGAGATCAGAGATTGCGAGACTGAAGAGGTAAAAGTTGGTCGCGGTGTGCATGGAGCGGTTCCGCGCTATAACCACGCAGGTGCTGATGTTGCCGAGGATACCGGCCACGAAGATGATGGCGTATGTGATGCTGAGAGGCACCAGCAGGTCCAGTGTGTCAGGCTCGCCGTAGCCCGTTGCCCGCACTGTGCTGTTCGTCGCATTAATCACGAAGTCGTCGAAATATTCCTCCATCACTATCGCTTGGTGAGTGACATCACTTTACCTGAAAAAGATAAAGGATTATTATTATTTGCGCCTAATTTTGTATTAGGTACGTCTTTTATAAAAATTGGATCATCATCGCGACTTGAACTAAAGTTGTAGATGTGTTAATGGTAACTGTATACCGGAACAGCAATGATGGCAGTAACCGGTTATAGAGATACATGGTTAAATAATCAATGATTTACATATTTATATTGAATTTGATCGTCATAGTTCTTAAATAAGGTACTACTAAGGCACAAACAAATAATCACAGTTTAGGTAAGGCTACGTTAGTACTATTACTTATTCTGTGGTAAGGCGAACAACTTATACGTAATGCAAAACAGTTTTAGTAAACATAGTGGATGAAAGTAGTTCCCGAAGGACACACGAGGCAACTTCACTTTCCCCCTAAACGGAAAACGATATTTTTATCACCTACACAATTTATGGTTATGGTGAGGACCGACAGTTTTTGACACTATTTGCGAGAAAGTAAGGTGAATACTTTATGTATCAAGGTTGTAAAGAGATACTGGTTTACTACCGCTGTGATTTGCCAAGTAGGTAAATGGAATGCGCCCGCCGAGACCAAAAAACGTAAGACGGCTGCAAAGTTATGTAAGTATACCCGAAAAGAACGTAGACCAGGCGATCATGGTACGATTACAACAAATCATTACCAATAGGTCAATGAGTAAACAAGTCATTTTATTTCTCCAAATCACTGCTCGTGACGTGAGACAAGATAAATCCCAATTTTTTTTTCAATATCTATTTACAAGCTATTATAGTTTTATTAACGGATTGAAATCAACTCCATAGTCGCATTAAAAACTTCGTTTGCATTGGAATGGGATATTCTCTAAAACCGGATAAACTGGAGTTTTTACGACTCTTAATTACATCTCGCACCAAAAACATTAAAAGTAACCACCTTAAATTATAAAAATGTTGTTGTAGAAGTTGGTTGAATTCTAAATTATTTGTTGTAGTTATCGAAAAATTATGAAAAAGCGCAGAAAAATTATAATTATACCACAAAATCGTCCCTGGGGCCTAACCATGACGTCTTAATGCCATTCAATTCCGACTCAGTTCAGTAGGCTTATTGTCTAACTCGCTCGCAATCGCCATCGTGTTCATTTTGACAGTTCATGTATGGGCTGACAATTGGCATCGGAATCAGCTAGCTGTCACATTCATACAAGAACTGTCAAAATGAACACGATGGCGATTGCGAGCGAGTTAGACAATAAGCCTACAGGTTTTAGATGTACTTAACTTTTAGTATGGATCTGACAGCGACCGTAAACCGTCCGGCCGCATTTGCGAACACACGACAGGAATCAACCAGTCAAGTTGCTTGGGCTTGGGCGTACGAAGTTGTAATGTAATTGTTTGAATCGCGATCGTTTGAAACGATTCAATACAGAGTACATAATTATTTATTTAAGTCACACGTTGAAGCTGAAAACAGTTGAGATCAATAAACCATGAATTATGTACTATTTTTTCCACATTCACTTTCATCTTCTAGTCTAAGGCTAGCTACCGAAATAGGTATACAATTTATAGAGCAACGAAATCCCTCTAGTTAGTATGCCACACTATCATTATTATTTAATTCAAGCGCCTGGCATCTTTTCAGCGGTGGGTGTCTTTGGCACTTTCGGTAGCTAGCTCTCCGTCTATTCGCATCCGCCTCCGTTAACCTTCGCGTTTGCGGAGGTGAGACTCGTTACCTCCGCATCCGGCTCCGCCTCTACTAAGATGGCCTCCGTTACAACCCTAGTTTATACGTTACAATCCTACAAAGAAGACCTTCGCCGAATTAACTTCACAAACTTGAAAGTATTCCGAGTGGCATTTTTGTTTCACTTAAACTTTTGGCACTACAAAAATGAGTTCACTAATGTTAACAGTTGCAACTGTTGTAAGTAATAAACGCGAAACATGAATTATGCTGTCACTGCACGGTAGGCGAAATTAAAAAACTTTTTGTCCAACATCCGGGCAACACCCTCGACTAGAGAAATTCTTTAGAATTAGTTCGACATTTATGTACTGTTTACAAAATATTGCCATTACAAGATTTGATTTTGCTGTTTCTGTCATAACACAGTTTCAGGTTATAAATACTCGTAGTACATTACTGAAGAGACCAGGGGCCTTACCATGACGTCCTAATTCCGACTCAGTTCAAGTTTTAGCTGTCACTTTTAGTATGAATCTGACAGCGAGCGGACCTAAACTGAATCGCATTAAGACGTCATGGTAAGGCCCCAGTAAGTAATTAAGCCATACTTAATGATTGAAGTTGAAGCTCGTATAGTGCTTTTCTCAAAAATAAAACAAAAAAACTACAAAGACAAAATGTAAAAACTAATTATAATAGTGAAATTAAAATTACATGACAACGAAATTATTTCCCTAAATTTTGTCGACCGTCGCCTAAGATCGGGATCAATCAACGGTCTCTCGGTGAATGACTAATTTCATTTTCAATTAAGCATCCCTTAAGAATAGTTTTCTCGGAAATATTTCGATACCGCGATTCAGTATTAAGACTGCGCGATACAACTACATCCAGTGGCCGATAGGTGTACTAAACAAAACATTCAATCGCTGTACAAGTTAAAATTTTCCCGCTGTTTTAATTAAGTATACATATATGCAACCTCGTTGCATGAATGCCGCTGCTCGTGTGCAGTCTTGTGCTCTTGTTTTTTTTTAACTGAGTTCCATACACTGTCTACCTCTTACCCCTGGGCCACATTTGCGGGCGAAGGTTTGTGCCGCGTTGTCGCGATAAAAAGTTCGAGTTCGTGTAACCACAAACTACGTGGCCACACTTAGACCAAATTCTCGCGATAAAAACTTCGGGCGAACTATGTCGTGCAACTCTATTTGGCGGGAAAATGAACCAAGACCGCAAAGAAACAAAAAAAATAGAGGAAGCGTTTGCTTTGTATTGTATGTCTGTAAATAATTATTGAAATGTCACTCGTCAAAATTGACGTACATTTCAGAAATTTCAAAATACTAAGTGTAGACACTTGCACGAACACGAATTCTGTCGCGATAAAATCCTTTGATCTGCGCTAGATACCGACAGGAGCCCGAACACAGTTCGAGTTCGCCCGAATGATTCGCGATAAAGCGAACTGTCTGTCCACACATGCCGCGATAGGGCGAACCTTCGCCGAATCTCGCTAATGTGACCGTAAAATTAGAGTTGGAATAAATATTTGTAAATAGAATGAATTTGCAACTAATATATTTATATACATTATGTTCCGAAACAATAGAAGTCCTTATATGTATAAAATCATATTTAAAGATATTTTAACAGTTATAATAAATAACACATTTATTGTTCAACCTTTTTAATGACCCCAAACATGAGGCTTTTTGCACTATTAAAAAAATATGACATATTTTACAAGGAGTTCTATGTTCTAAATCAGAGGTTCCCAAACTCTTTTGTTCCATAGACCACTTTCAAAATTTTGCTGGATCCGGTGGACCCCCTGCAGCTACATTACCACTAATTTCTAAACTAAATCTCGAAAAAAAAAATTAAGATTAGCCCTATAATCTATGGAAACTGGCGTTGTTGCTGAGTTTCAACAATAAATTAACAGTTTTCGAAAAAATTGGTTAGAATTGATTGCTTGATAGGGTTCATTATTTGAAAATAAAGTCGACTAAACAAATTTTCAATTATATTATATTTTTGTGCTGCGAGTGACTCCATCCTACTTTACTTTCTTGAAATCTACAATGACTCACAGCACAAGAACCAATTAATTCTCACAAATTTTATTCAATTTTCATGCACCCCCGCTTGCGATTGTGGACCCCCATTTTTGGTCACGCCCAACGTAGACCCCCGTCGAGTCTTCCGTGGACCCCTGGGGGTCCACCTGGACCACTTTGGGAACTACTGTTCTAAATTCTAACCCCTCTACTTACTAGAGAATTTTGATCATTGTCCGGTATTTTTAACTTAGACTTTTTAATGATGTAATGGCGACTTTACGTATCATGTTTGAGAAAAGATTTATTATAACCCACTTTTATTTCCGTAAGTAAAGACTAGAGAAGATAATATGGGATATTGAAATCGGCTTCGCGCAATGGTGTCACAACTCACAAAAGGTACGACACACATGCTCGGGTCGCATATTGTTTGATGTGCTTACTGGATTCATCTTTATAGTATTGGGAGCTTTCAAGCGACTAAACTATTAAGTCGAACAATGAGCATTATAAAGGGTAAAAATGTAAATCTGTAATGGCGCAACTCATTTACAGTTTACACTACATTATGAGGAATACTATAAAAACTAATACTAAAATATAATTCCTATTACTTAGTACCTAATTATTAGTAGGTAGTAGGTACTCCAGGGTAGGGTATCATGTATACATTTGTTTTACTTATTAGGTTAAAAAAAACTAAGTTCGCAATTAAATTTAATTATATTAATAATGAATACTTTAGTCGCAATACGACTCATCATTTGAGTTTTTAGCTAAAGATACTTCGAAATATGACCGTGTAGTGTTGTAAATATAGGTATTTAGGATTAGATTAAGGTAGTTTAAGGTTTTATATATAGGTATAATTTTTTAGATCTTGTAAATATGTATATTGATTAAGTATATTGTATTTCTTCATTTAAATCTACGTGTATCGAATGTGTGTAAATAACCGTGTAGCAAATATTTGATCAATCGATATAAAAGGGCTCGTTTCGTTCTTATTGATGTAAATGAGTGAATCTGTACTCCGGTCCCTTTGTACGCATGTAATGAAACCTATTAACCCTTTTTCCCTAAATTCCGTGCATTATTCGTACGTGATATAAAGAAAAAAGCTGTAGTTACCTTAGAACTATAGATAGACTTATCTATAAGTTAGAATGCGTCTGTGATCCTACTAATACTATAAATGCGAAAGTTTGTGACGATGTGACGATGTGAGTGAGTGTGTATGTATGTTTGTTCCGCTAAAACGACTGGATGCATTTGGATACAATTTGGAACGAAGATAGCTGGTACCCTAGATTAAAACATAGGCTACTCTTTATCGGTCGGCGCTAGATCGGTCGAACTCTTTAGCTTCCAGTCACGCAATGGAAACTTATACGATTTTTCTTGCTCGTATAACATTATTTATATGGTAAGTACAAAAGTCAGTACAAGGGTTACTGGCAGCAAAAAAATATAATCTGTTTGAGTTGTGAAATGTAGTTAAAAGTTAGTCAGTTTCATACATTTTGATAATACTAAACTGGGTCCAGAACTGTTGATGTAGGTCTAAGTAACTATTTATATTAGTTATACATACAATAAACCGCTATGTATTTTTAAATGATCCCATTTTGCTTGATGCGTTGCCTAGGCGATGATTGCTGAAGCGCGCTTTAAACTTTTTAATGGCATTGAAGTTGTTTAATAGACCTTCGCGTTTTAAGATACGCTTCTTTAATTAAATCAGAGGTTCATTTAATTAATCCCGTAAATTCAATATCTTACATTCGTTGAGCTACATAAGTAAAGAGAATCCGCTGAACCTGCTTACGTATACAATTAGGAGGTCTTTGTTGACATGTCGGCTTTACTGAGCTTATTTAAAAGAACATTGAGGTAAAACGACATTCGACCGCCGCAACTGATACTGATCCATTGATTCTACGTCTAACCAACGTCTTATATAGGTACTGATTTATTTAAATGTATCTATCTAGGCTATAAATAGAATTGGGTTCGCGTTTTCCCTGTGATCATGATGAAAGCTTACGACACTGACATTAAAACAATCCTACTAATATTATAAATGCGAAAGTTTGTGAGTGACGATGTGAGTGTGTATGTTTGTTCCTTCTTCACGCTAAAACGACGAGACGGATTTGGATAAAATTTGAAACGAAGATAGCTGATACCCTAGATTGAAACATAGGCTACTTTTTATCCCGGAAAATTGCATAGTTCCCGCGGGATAGCGATAAACATGTCAATTGCTAATTTTACGCGGACGAAGTCGCAGGCAGAAGCTAGTCTAAAATAAAGTACAATTATTTCAGGATTTCGTGCCTATGATCAATAAACATGGGCAATTTGTACGGAAATGACGATCTAAAAATATATAATTTGGCAGCAATTAGGTATAGGTACATTAATTCACATTTTGTGCAACCAGTAGCAAATAGGAAAACAAAAAAAATAGTTATTTATACAATGTGACTGTTATTATTATTATCCATTCATTTTGTCGCCATCAGTATGTTGTACTAAATCTGTTTTATATCGTCGGGTTGCCGTAATATTGTGAGACAGGTAATAAACGCACAGGTCGAAAGGTGATAAATCCCTAACGGCGTCATGGCTATTTCATATTATGGGTGTTATCAGTATAATATTTACCTACGGCAAAATATGTACTCACTACAATTATTTTGATCTTAACATAATATTAATAGTGCTCGATTAAACCTTACGGGTGAAACTGACATTAATTGAGAGAAAAAAACAGTTACGCGACACAGAGTAACTAGAAGCATATAGTTCGAACATAAATTGCATACACACAACATATATAAGGAATTTTTCTAGATTAAATAAAAAAATGAGAATTTAATGCTAATAATGAGAATTGATAATTGCATTGTCTTTGATAGGTAGTAGGTACACACGCACCAAGTACTTATTGAGTTATAGTACATTACTGAAGAGACCAGTAAGTAAGCCATACTGGAAGAGTTGGTTTGAAATCCGAACCGTAGGCGAGGATTTTTATATACTTTACAAATAATTATATATTATATATTTTACAAGGAGTTTTAAGTTAAAATTACAACGCAACTATGAGATTTGTATCATACTTACGGGACACTTTTTTGTTCCGAATTCAAAACCTCTCTACTTACCGGAGAATTTTGATCATTGTCCTGTACTTATACTTAACTTACTGGTGACTTTTTAATGATGTAATGGCGACTTTACGTATCATGTTTGAGAAAAAGTTTTTTTTTTAAATCTAGATAGGAGGCAAGCGAGTCAGCGGGTCACCTGATAGGCGATCACAGAAACCCATGAGAATGATGATTTTGAAGTCGGTTCAAAAGAAAAGTTAAAGAACACTTTTTTCATACGAAAACTAGAGATTTATCCGAGTTTAAAGTTTAACTCTTACTCCCTTCATTCACAAACGCCAATTAAGTAAAGCTTATGTTAACTTAACACTAATTAAATATTTCTGTGACTTTGACATTCACCTTTTCAGAGACAAAATATGTACTTATATTGTTCTAAGTCGTAACTTTTTATGAATATGGCGGTTAATTATTTTATAACTTTAATGTACAGATTAAACTGGTTATTTGATTTTAGGGTTCCGTACCCAAAGGGTAAAAACGGGACCCTATTACTAAGACTCCATTGACCGTCTTTCTGTCTGTCACCAGGCTGTATCTCATGAACCGTGATAGCTAGAGAGTTGAAATTTTCACAGATGATTTATTGCCGCTATAACAACAAATACTAAAAACAGAATATTTTTGTCTCTCCACCTATGTAAATAAGCAATATAAAATGACCTCACACTGCCTATATTTTGCTTAGGAGACAGAGCTCCGCTAACACAGTATTTTACATTTACTTGCCGAATTTGTGCGGAAAGCTCGGTGCGGGAGTCCGACTCGCACATGGCTGGATTTATATTTTATTTTCAAGACTCTGGAATGCAAATGCGGAATTATCTCACCAACCTACACACTAACTAAAGGTTAAGGTTAAAGTTAATAAATGTAAAAATTTAATTATTTTGAGCTCCATTTCGAGTGCTATCTTAATGCATTTATTTAAAGCGTCTACTCTACTCTTATCAAACATTTGGCAAATGGACTTCCCACATAACTCAATTCACTGTAGAAACAATGATTAAATATTAAAGTGTTGTTCGTTTTGCCCGTACAGTCCTAAGTTGCTGTTTTGCCCTGAATACTAAAATTTGATACAACAACATTAATTTAACTTTAAAAAAGTGATTATCAAAAGTAGGAGTTAGTATAATCTAACTAATATAAATGCGAAAGAATGGATGGATGTTTGTTTGTTACTCAATCACGCCAGATCGGCCCAACGGATCTGGATGAAATTCGGCACATAGATAGAGAAAAGTCTGGAATAGCACATAGGCTACTTTTTATCCCAGAAAATTGCGTAGTTCCCGCGGGATAGCTATAAACAAATTCTTTGCAGACGAAGTCGCTGGCAACAGCTAGTAGTAATATAACTTCTATTCTACCCTCACCACCTTAACAGTTGGCAGTTCGTTTCTCGTGAAATCAGATGGCGGCACCATTTTTGCTGGACTGGTACAACTCAAGGATCTTCAAAACACAGCTCTGGCAACGCACCCGTAACACCCCTATGTTATGGGTGTCCATGGGTGGCGGTGATGGCTTTCCATTAGGCAAACCACATGCTGCTGGTTCGCCTCTTATCTCAAAAAAAACTGCACGTGTCGGAGTTTTATTTCGAAAGTGACTATAGTATTGCCCAATACGACGAGTCTACAATGCCATTTTGTTTTTATAATCTCACTCTGCTGATTTACGGTGTTCAATAAAGAATATTTTTATGTATATAGATTACACCATGACTAAATCTTTTTATTTTTTACTTGAAGTGATAAAGTGAATTTAAAACTTAAAAACAAGCCGCAAAAACTCATACGAGTACTAGAGTATAACTATTCAGGTAACGTCAATCCAATTACTATTCGCAGTTCGTTGGTATTGGAAAATATTGGCATAATTTTGATACTACCTTGTGTCCACACGAATATTATTTATACACGAAGGTGTAAAAATATTTCAGTGTTCATAACATCGCGGCATGCGATGAAACAGTAAACGATGACACATTTACGGTTTACTGCTGTTAATATTGCACGGGGAAGTCATATTTAATAAATAGAAGTTGTCGAAGAAGTGACGCATACGCATTGGCAAATACAAAATGGTACTCATTTCTTTGTAGAATCATGGTAGAATGTTATTCTAGATTCATAACATTAACATCCTTCCAAGATACTATTTTTACACAATTTTTGGTGCTATGCTTGTCCTTTGGTAAACTGATATGAGTCATCACATTTAATTTTAACAAATCATTTTTACTTTAAAACAAAGTCAGCGTGTCCACATACCAGTAATAATTAAAAGCCGGGCGACAGGTATTAGTCAATTTGTAAAATTCTACGAAAGGAAATGTTAACAAATCTGTGTTTGCTCGAGCGAAAGTAATTACTGCGAAAGTGTTGGGGACGAAAGAGGTCCCCAATTTGTCAGCTCGGCCTTAATTAATTAGCTGTTATCATAGACCCAAACATCACACGTACTTGTCACAAAATTACTCTTCAAATTTCTTGACTTAAAAATTATGATAATTAAATCTAAATTGCCGTAATTAAAAATTATGATAATTAACTCTAAATTGGCGCCGATGTTATTGAAAAAAGGGCAGATAAATACATTGATTTACTTTGCCACTTTAAAATACATAAAATGGATTATTTTTTACTTCATAACAATAAATCATGGTAGTACCTACTATACTCTACTTTTACGACTTGTTAAGTATTCAGTTTACACTTTTATTGTAAAGTAAAAAAATATATACTATTTACCACATTACCGTATTAAGACACGGTCGCGAACTCGTCCGACGTTGTTTATGTTATGCAGCTCCAGTTTCGTTCGTTAGTTAACGTAGTTTTGACACAACCTCATTTTCTTGACAGCGGACGGCTGGAAACATTCGGACGCAATTTCCGATTATGTCCCCAAAATAATATTCCCGATCGTTCATCTAGTTTTTCTAGTTATTTGACTAGCTCTACAATAAATTACTTCAACGCAATATTTATCTTCTGAATATCCAAACAAATTGATTTTGCCGATTTTACCGAACGGTTCCTACTTCGATGAACTCTGGTCATTTGTCTCTACCTGTCAAGAGACGCTGTTTGCGTCGATTCAAATTTGTACACTTACAAAAGAAAAGTGTTTTTCGTTTAAGTTTCTTAGTATCTGGGTTAAAGTCATTTGTTGGCTTTTCCATTTACAGGATTTCCGATGGAAGTCGAGCCATGATAATTGTATTCGAAAGTTTTGCAAAATTATCCTGTTTATTATGCTACAAAGTATGGGAAAAAGAGAATTCCTGGTTTTGTGAAGAATATGAAAAGAGTCTTTCATTGGTGTGAATGCAATGAAAGTATAAAGTAAACGGATAGCCATAAAACGCTGGCGAGATGAGTGATGGATTGGGCCTGCGTCACGTCGTAGGAAGTGCTCGCTCGGAGAGTAACACAAGACAGCTTATCTGCCAATAACATACAGAAGAATGTGTAAATGGGTTGTGTATTAATCTTATCTTGCACGCTTATTTTTACTGGCGTATAATGTTATATGGTGGAAAATCTTGGAAACTAAACTGAATGCCTGTATTAGATTTTGCTTTCCGGTTCCTCATAGAGCCCATGTCACGCCATTTTTTAATAGTAACAGATTGCTAAAAATGGAGTCTCGGAGGACACTGCACTTTGCTTCCTTGTTGTTTGGAATAATTAGCAGTGGATAACCTTCATATTTATATGACAAACTATTGTTTTCCCATAAGCCTGTGAGAGGGGCCCCTCGGCTCATCTGTCCGCGACACAAGTCGGTTAGGTTCCGTGGCAGTTTCCGGTACGCTGCCACGCGTTGCTGGAATAATCTTCCACCACCAGTTAGGAATGCTTGTTCGTTATTTGTTTTCAAAAATAAATTAAAACTACACCTTTATCATGAACAGCTTTCTTCTGGCTAGCCTGGCCGACTTGGTCTAATTTCACTGGGTCTATATGCGACTGGATGTTCATTTGCTGATCTGTTGTTGTTTTCTTTTTCTAATATTTTATTTTCTATTATTTGTCCCTGTTTGGCATTATTTCCTGAAAATATGTTTACTCGCATCACATTACGTAATGTTACGTTTCTTTTAGATTTTAATTTTTTATGTTATGTTTAGTCCTAGCTTATTTGTGGGCTCACTGAAAATCAGTGTCGTGGCACTCCCGTGCCGTGACAAACGCTGAGTGGAGTCCTTTTTTTGTAACAACTGTATCTACTTTTTACATTGTTATCTAATTCATGTTTTAGTTTAAGTTGTTCAAAAATAAATATTTTCTATTCTATTCTATTCTAATGGTTAAATTAAAACCAATATAGATTGAGCCACCATAAAGTAAAATTTACGATTTCAATATTAAAAGTTTGACCATAAATATCACACTCAGGATCTAGAATACTTATTTGAAAATCTTTCTTTTCCGTCATAAATATTGAAAACACTTTATTTCAAAACTTTAACGACGACATTTTATTACACAGTCCAGGCAGAACCATTATTTAAGCATCTCAAAGCTGAGAAAATACATATCATTATTTTCTGTTGTATCTATTTATAAAAAAATCGAAGTTGGTCCACTTAAAATGATTCGGTTGTTTACAACAGTCAATGTTCCCAAGCGACGTCCGCTGATTCAATAACAGCTAGGTAGGTACTCGTATCCCAAACATAAACGAAAATTACTCTAAGAATCCAGTCAGTGTTGCCGTTAGCGTACATTTTACACATTTGACGTACCTTTTTAGCCTCCACACATAACACATTGGAGGCTAAAAAGGTACGTCAAATGTGTAAAATGTACGCTAACGGCAACACTGACTGGATTCTTAGAGTAATTTTCGTTTATGTTTGGGATACGAGTACCTACCTAGCTGTTATTGAATCAGCGGACGTCGCTTGGAAACATTGACTGTTGTAAACAACATATGGGGTCCAGTTTACGTACCTTTTTTTCTCATCCAGAACTATGTGTAACATTTTATAAACCGCAGCCAAACAGTTGTGGCAAAACTGAGAGCGTTAGAAGCTGTGTTAAGAGTTGAGTAAAAAAATACTTATGTACCTTTTTATCCCAAAATGTACCTTTTCAGCGCTGTATATGTACCTTTTGGGAACTCAGTTGTGGCAACACTGATCCTACTAGTATTTTAAATGCGAAAGTTTGTGAGGATGGATGGATGGATGGATAAATGGATGTGACGATGTGAGTGTGTATGTTTGTTCCTTCTTCACGCTGAAACGACTGGACGGATTTGAATAAAATTTGGAAAGGAGATTGCTGGTACCCTAGATTAACTTATAGGCTACTTTTTGTCTCGGAAAATTGCATAGATCCCGCGGGATACCCATAAACATGTCAAATGTCGTAGCTGCCTAATGTAAGTCTAATTCTACGCGGACGAAGTCGCGGGCAGAAGCTATATACATATATAAATAAATTTATTTTTTTTATATTACCTATCAATTGAAAGGGAAGCTGGTCGAAAAACCTTGTTTCAGGCCCACTCGGGCTTCCTTTTAGATTAATCATTTTAGACGTTATCACAAAGTACTCTTTTCGGAGGGTGTGAGATTGAATTGTCCGAATGACGTTTTAATTTCCCCAACATAAAATGCAAACACATATCCCTTTTATAGCCTCAGAAGAAAATCGAGATTGGACAACCAAATAACGTCTGTACCTACAGTTTTCAGGGCTCCATACCCAAATGGTGTCAACGAGACTTTAATAAAGGATCCCCTATCTGTCCGTTCGTCTGCCTGGCACAAAGCTGTAACTTTTGGAACGTAACAGGTACGCACTTGAAACGATCACAGAATATGTGTTACATAGAATAAACACCTAAACTAAGAACGTTAAAATAAATTTTCAGTGCCAAACAAAACCTTTTCGTAGGATGTTGCGGTTTACTGATCATAAATAACAACAGCAAGACAATTAGATTGTGAAGTGACAAATCAATGTTTCAATATAAAATAATAATACACGATAATTAATGTGTCAAGTAAATAACAAAAGAAAAACAACATTTCGAATTATAGGAAATGTCTGAATGAATGCTCGATAAAAAAAAAATATTTTAAAAATAAGCAAAAATCAAGCTGATGTAATAAGACTACGATGTTCATTTACTTCTGATAAACTAATAGTCAGTAACATTTGACTTAATATTTATGTTTATTATTATTATTTTGGGACCCTAATTCATCAGTTTCTTTTGCTGTTGATTGTACTATAGTAGACTTTAAAAATCAAATTCCAACGTGTTTCTTAGCAATTTTGTTCAATCCTAATACATTATGGCAATTGTACGGCAGCATAGAACCCATTATCTATAATATATATGCTACCTCTTGTCCGATACGCGGTTAACCGGTTTTTTACTGGATTAAACCACATTCATCTGTTTTGGACGACTATTACCGGCTTCAGCCAGAGTGGGGCTTTCTGTACAATATCCTCAGACCCCCTAGCCTAAGTTTACTCCTAAAACAAATGAACGCGTTCGCGTTAAAAAATTGAAATATCGTACTACGAGCATGAGAATAGTTTGTTGCCGATATGTGGCGCTGGTGGCGCAGCCCATTTTCCCATTGTAATTGTGACATAAACGTGAACGCGTTCAATTTTTTTTGCGTCTATAGCTTGCGGCTCTGTAGTCCAATGGTCAGTGTATAGACTTTCATAGTACAGTCAGTAGGCTTATTGTCTAACTCGCTCGCAATCGCCATCGTGTTCATTTTGACAGTTCTTGTATGTATGTGACAGCTAGCTGATTCCGATGCCAACTGTCAGCCCATACATGAACTGTCAAAATGAACACGATGGCGATTGCGAGCGAGTTAGACAATAAGCCTACAGTTCATACAAATATACATAAATCACGTCTATATCCCTACGGGCTTACGGGGTAGACAGAGCCTAATGTAACAAGACCTAAAGGCCACGTTTAGCATGATGAGGGCGTATAGGTGAAAAGGGGAATCCAAATAGTGATGGGTTGCTAGCCGCATTCTTTTCTAAGATTTTCCCCCGTTCCATCGATGGGCTTTTACCTGCGCGGGAAGAGAACCAACTGGTACATTCTATGTTTTTCTTTGCTTCCAGACCACATTGCTTTCAGTACCATAGGAAAGCCTTTATTTTCTTTTCGTCGCTTGATAATCTAACTAATATTATAAATGCGAAAGTATGGATGGATGGATGGATGGATGGATGTTTGTTTGTTACTCAATCACGACAGAACGGCCCAACGAATCTGGATAAAATTCGGCACATAGATAGAGAAAAGTCTGGAATAGCACATAGGCTACTTTTTATCCCGGAAAATTCCCGCGGGATAGCGATAAACGAATTCTTTGCAGACGAAGTTGCGGGCAACAGCTAGTATCAGCTATAAATTTACTTACAAATGAATAATGATTTGTTTAGAAAATACTAGCTGTTGCCAGCGACTTCGTCTGCAAAGAATTCGTTTATCGCTATCCCGCGGGAACTACGCAATTTTCCGGGATAAATAGTAGCCTATGTGCTATTCCAGACTTTTCTCTATCTAAGTGCCGAATTTCATCCAGATCCGTTGGGCCGTTCTGGCGTGATTGAGTAACAAACAAACATCCATCCATCCATCCATACTTTCGCATTTATAATATTAGTTAGATTGAGATGACCCTGAGATCGTGCTAGTAAAGCCTTCAAATAATAAATTAAATGCTATAATATATTAAGTTTATTTCTAAGTTCGCATAATATGTTCTCGCCGACAGACAGTTGGGTAACTTGTTTTAGCATTAAAATAGATGCATCAAATTGAAAGAAAAACTTCGTAAATTTGTACCTGCTTACTTGGTTACGGGGCGGTGGGTTTGCAAACTCGATTTTTATTGTATACTAAGCTGTTGCCCGCGACTTCGTCTGCGAATAATTCGTATATCGCTATCCCGAAGGAACCACGCTATTTCAAACATTCATACATCCTTTCAAAAACTTTCGCTTTTTTAATATGTGCGCCTACTAAAGTAAGCTGAAAAATAAAGCAGTCTCTTTTTAGGCAGACGTATAAAAGCTATCTTCAGCGTGTCTTACACAATGACCTACCTACTTTTGCTTGTTAGGTAACGTGTGTTTAGCTAGGTAAAGTATCAAATCTTTTGATAAGTTTTAGCGTCCATTGTTTCAGTATTGATTTTCGGTTCTCTATTGTTTGCCCGAATTTCATATAAACTAATTTCACATGCCCGAATTTCATTTGCCATAATTTTATATTCCATAACGATATATATGCCATAATGATCATTAGCCATATTTTCATTTGCCATAATTTTCAGGTGCCATAACGATACGTTTGCCATAAATTTCGTTTTTCCTATTATCAATTGTCCTAATATCATTTGCCATAAAATTCAAATGCCATAATAATTATTTTCCATAAAAAAACCAGAATTTTGATTTTTGTAATAATAATAATAACTAATTAAAAATGTTATTTTTTTACTACGGGTTGTGTTAATTATCTACGTTTAACAGATGTGATGACATGTGTAGAAAACAAACATAAATATGAACTGAATGACCCTGAGGTGAAGCCGACGGAGCTCCGCTTCGCGGAGCTCCTATTCCGCCTAGTTTTGGCGCTTCGCGCCTTGACGCCATTCTAACCTAACCTAACCTAATTAATTGACCAGGCATGTGGCTATTGAGGGAGGCTTTGCCCCCCGAGCCCCCCGAGAGAGATGCTTCTATTTCAGCTCTGAGGGTCGCAAGAAACCTAACGAACCTACCGTGTTTCGGTAGCAGTAAATTTCAAGTCTGGATCTGTTTTTTCCTTAATTATGGCAAATGATTGTTATGGCATGAAATATTAGTGATTTTGAAAGTTATGGAAAGTAAAAATTATGGAAAGTGATATTATGGTATCTAATATTAGGGATGTTGAACATTATGACGTTTGAGTATTATGGCATTCAAAAATGATGGCATGTGATATTAGGACAAATGAAATTAGTACAAATGAAATTATGGGAAATGGAGGGATCCCTTGATTTTCATGTCAACGTGCAAACTTGCTTAAGCCTGTGCGGTGTAAAGTGATACCTCTTCAATCTGACGTCATAATCTGTATCTAAGTACCTCTTTTTGTATCTACCCCTATTAATGAAAGCTATTAGAGTTTTTGTTAACTCGTCTTTATCTGTCACTTGTGTCTGTCGCTAACAGACGCAGACAAAACGTTCATTTTATTATAATTGGATTCGTACTAACTTTTATGAAAAGGGGAGTTAGTCATTAATTAAGTATAACTTAAATTTAGGTAATGATTTGTGAGGTTCGGGACCTCAAAATAAAAACACAGAACACTTAGCGCGCGAAATTTAACCGGTTTTTATGCGATATTTTCCTTCAGATTCAATTTATAACTTTGATGAATATAAAAGCCTATTTAAGCCTCATCATTTCGTGCATGGTTTATTTTTATGAAAAGTGGAATAACAAAAACAAGTAATAAAACGAAAATATGTTCTACTAGCTGTTGCTAGCGACTTCGTCTGCAAATAATTCGTTTATCGCTATCCCGCGTGAACTACCCAATTTTTCGGGATAAAAAGTAGCCTATGTGCTATTCCAGACTTTTCTCTATCTATGTGCCGAATTTCATCCAGATCCGTTGGGCCGTTCTGGCGTGATTGAGTAACAAACAAACATCCATCCATCCATCCATCCATCCGTCCATCTATCCATCCATCCATACTTTCGCATTTATAATATTAGTTAGATTAGTCTTGCACTATATACCAGCGTTCCTTTTAAAAGCTTTATCACTGAAATAATATGCACTAAATATGAACCGTAAATTTTACGCCTAATCCTTATAACCACAAATATTATGCCCCTAACTGCCATACAAAGGGTCGTTAAAACATCTTAGGTCGCGGGAAAAACCATCGTGGTGTATTGCAGGTAAGAATCCAAAAATCTTTTTTAGTTTTTTAGTGCAAACGGCACTACTGATTATTAGGAAATTTACTTATAAAGTTTTATGCGAGAAACTGGAATCGCGAATGCACTTATTTAAAAAAAAATACCCATATACTTACTTTATACTACACTATTGGAAGCATAAAAAAAGTCTTTTTGACAATTTATGTAATACTTTTAAATTTAATAATTACTTTCAGTTAATATCTATTTGCCTAGCGTGAGAATTTTTTAAAATTATTTATTTATGGTTTTATATTAGTATTTTTTTTTTAATATCTGCAGATTTTTTACATTTTATACTTATTATTAAAGTAAATAAGAAAATAGTAGATTGTACAACAAAAGCATAAAACAAGCCCATTTTCCTCGTAAAATGGGTTTAATGCTCGAGTTTTACACTGCTTTTCACTTCGATTGTAATGAAATAAAACAAGGATTAAGCATTATACGTATATACCTACACGAAGTTTAAAAAAAATAGTTTCCCGCCACAAAATTATTCTTTTGTTTTTTCAGGTTGTGATATTCGACTATAGTCAGAGATCCTTAATGCCAAGTTACAAATTAAATGTTTATTTTTTTACTTACGTACTTTTTATGTACATAAATTTACTCTTATTAATCTTAAAATATGTATTTAGATAACTAAATGTTTAATTCAATTAAGATATAACTAACCTTATCTCATAAAATGTCTCTATTAAATGATGGTGTATTGTGTATATGGCTGTAAAGCCCAGAAGCCTGAGCCTTAAAAGAATAAATAACTTTATGCACGAGAGCATAACAAGCCATTTTAGGCAGAATTCTCTCGACATAATACATAATGAACAACTTTACGAGCATGAGAAGTGAAAAATTTATTTGTACATATCTACAGCAAAGGTCACATATGAAACAAAACTATTTATGCAAATTTTAACTTATGAATTTGAGTACTTTTTTAATTCATTAAACTCCACAGAACTCAAAAATGTACCTATACGTACTTCAAAAAATTGTAGCAGCACGCAACGTCACGAAATTCCTCTCAACAGTCAACTGAACATAACTTCTTTAAAACTTCCAAACTATTTTATAACACAGAAAAACACATTTAAGTCATGAGTACAAAGTTCGCGCGTAGGGTTGTTTGTGACGCGCGGAATGTTAGCAGGCGGCGAAGCGGCGCGAGCGAACGCCTCGGTGCTACTGGTACGTACTAACCCACTGCGAACGCGGCGCTACCACGCAAGTGTTACGGCCCGGCTATGAATACGCGCGACTAGCGGAGCTGCAAGCGTTTTCTCTATACATTACGTGTGCTGCTAGGCGGCTACTCTGCGGCATGGGTCTCTGCCGCGTAATGAACAGAAAAAACGCTCGTCACGCCACCGTTCGCACGTAGTCACGGCCGTGTAAGGTCAATGTCGATAAATTAGCCACCGCACTCATCATCTCTTTAATCTTTATATTCTACAATCAAAACAAATGGCCTGAAATAAAAACGGGCTTACTTTTGTCTGCGCGCCACGGTTGGCAAAATAAACAGTGTAGATCTGAGTGATCTTTCGACGATCGCTCATATCCGGCGGGTTTCCGTATTTTAAAAATAAACGGTTAAAAATTATGATTCGGAATGACTTCTAATTTATCCAATGCTTAGATACCTACGAAGTTGACTCAGGTAATCCTCTTTGTCATCTTTATATTTGGCATATCATATTTTCATTACTCTCATTTTATCTGCTACCATGGCCTTTGTGCCTATTTTCGTTGGATTCTTCTACGAATCTGTAAACATTTCGCGTGATATTGCATTTCTTTGGTTTGGTCTAGTATAGCCGTGGTAGCCTAGTTTGTGCTATGGCCTCTCAGAGTCGCAGGATCGGCCCCGGGTTTGAGGTAGCTCATGAGTTTGTCGGAATGAATGTACGGAATTACATTTTAAATAATAATCTTTTGGGTGATGGAAAACATCGTGAGGAATCGTGCAGAAGTAGAGTACACTCATGCGAAGCACAATTCAAGTATATGTGTGAAGTTCCCAATCCGCTTTATGCCGCGAATTACCTACAGCCCCAGCTCTATCATTGTGTAGGGAGGTCAGTGCCTTTCAGTTTTTTAGAGAAAACCTAGGTACTTAAAGTGAGCACATATTTTTTATTTTTTAATCACTTTACTACATTTTGTCGCAATATTTTGCTTAGATAAGTAGAGTGACGTTGCGTAGAAAGAGGTCGCTGGCCAAAGAATAAGAGTCCTTCGTTGTAAAAATGTTGCCTTTGCTCTCCTTCCCCTCAAAGTAAATACTGCACTTCAGTTAAAAGGAATTTGATAAGTTATTGTGAATTGTAAGTAAATCTATTTAAGAAATAAATGACAGATAAAACATTATCAAATACGCTTTTTGGTGATATGATAGTTCATACAGAATACCTACTTTACTTTTGAACTGCACTAAAGATTAAATCTATTCTCAAAAGGAAAATGGAACCTATTTATTTATTTTTAATTATTTATGCTCCTCTCATCTACTCAAAGATAAACTGGTAGAGATCCCTTATAGGGATAAGTTCGCCTTTGTGCATATATTTAATGTTTTTATGTGATTTGTGTCTGTTTCTTTATATTTGTACAATGAAACATTTACTTATTTACTTACTTTATATTAGGATAACTCCGTTGTCTGTCTGTCCCAGTCAATTTGACATTCCCGATTTTTAAGTACGTTGACATTTGGTACATTTGTGCATTTTTGTGATGCACAGTGCACACGTGTAACATAAATAAATTAAAAATGTACAGTCAAGGGCGTAAATATTATATACCTATACGTTACCAAGACGTCAAAAACATGTATACACCTTTATGCCACAAACAATAAGGGATATTTATGTCGTCGACTGTACCTACCTGGTGACATATCAAATGAAAACCCTTGTTGTAACCGGTTTTTTTAGTAAATTTGTCACTATGGTTTTCCAGTGCTTCGGGAAGCACTGGAAAACTAGGCAATGACAATTTAAAACCCAGTTATAACTTAGTCATCAGAAGTTAATACCAACTTTTACTTACCTAACAACATTGTCAAAGGGCAACAACTAAAAACGCGAAGAATGCCGATAGTCCCGGGTAAAAACTTGTTTATTGCTTAAAAACAGTCAATTTTTTACACGTAGATATATTTTACTTAACGGAACAAGTTGTCGATCAGTAGTGCCGGACGAGACGTTATTATTAATACTCAGTCAAATAAATAAGTTTTTGTATGGTTTCTAAATATTCCACTACAAGTTTAAGGTCAACGCCCTGCCCTTGATAGAATACAACATAAGTTTAAACGTTAAATTTACTAGGCACCTAATCAATGCTTTGAATATTTAGTTAACTTCAACTTTGCGTATTTAGAATAATCGGAAAGTATGTATGTACACACAGCAAAGCTATTCGGTAAGCACCTTTGCATGCACGCGCCGCTTTAAACCTGCTTACCGAATAGCTTTGCTGTGTGTACATCTAAGCTGTGTGAGCCTACAAGCATAAGGCCATATTGTACGTTACATTGTTTAACACGCTCGAAATCACAATCGTTCGCCATTTCTTTCTGTCACACGGTATGGGATGAAAATAGAACGAGATGATGAATGCGTTTGCGGAACCCTCGGGTTACAGAATGTGGTCTCCGGGCCCATAAATCATTTCATATATTTAAGTTTATTTCCCTGCACTGCTCTTTTGCTCCATTCCTACCATGGTACGTGTATTTTTACCACCCCACTTGCATCAAGCGGGCACCAAGATCGTCCCGCCATCTCCGCTTCTGTCTGTGCCTGATTCGATATCCATCACTATTTAATATATTTTAGGTAAGTATAGATAACAATAATACTATAAAGACGAAGGATTTGATTGTTAGTTGATTAGTTTGATTGTGTGTTCGACTTAATCAATTTTTATCTGAAATAAATAATTTCATTTTCATTTTTTTTTTTAGTTTTTTATTAAAAAAAAAACATGTAAAAAGTTTAATCGCAACTCAATATTTTTTTGTGTAATTCAAACAATTTCTATGTATAAATAAGATCGTATAGTTTATCGACCACAGTAACATAAGTTTTAATAGATACGCGCAATACGCACGCAGTGTTTGATAGGAATTGTAAAACTCGATTTTCCTAACATAAGATAGGAGCGGTCATGAGCATGCATTATTAGTGTTTCCCTCGAGCGCCTTAATTCACTGGAATACAATGGAGCCTTTATATTTCAGCCTTTTCGATAAAATGAAAGTCAAAGGATCCCTAACTTCTAAACTAAATTCTAAGTTAAAAACAGCACTGTTAGCCTATACGAACCAACCAATGCTTAGGTTTGTTAAGTGAAGCAAATACAATCAGGTTATTTTAATGATAACACCAACAATTACAATTAATTACCGAGGAACAATTGACAGTTATATCACAAGATTTATTGTCTGCAGACAACGTGTAAAAATAATGACTTTACGTACCTATAGTCGACCAAGTAACTAACTTTACCATTTTTACGACGGTTCCTTCATCCGAACAAAACAATAAGGCCGATTGTCACTTTGACTTGTTGAATGAAAATTAGTCTTTGATGTTTTATGCCGAAAAAATAACTTTGGACTTTGGTTCAAAACGTTCAATTCTATGGAATTCCTTAGTAAACTACAGGTACATAAAATCTACTACTGCACTTCACAACATGGGTACGTTGACACTTCACTCATTTCCTTTTCACGCGATTCCAGCTCACTGATTGTAGTTAATTGATTTGCGTATATTTATTAAAATTATTACAACCAACAACAGTTTTAAATGATTCTCGGTTCACATCTGCGTCCAATTCTAACGACGGGACAGTGCGTTGTAGACGCGCTAGGATGAGTGTTATGTAGACAGGGGCCTTACCATGACGTCCTAGTTCCGACTCAGTTCAAGTTTTAGCTGTCACTTTTAGTATAAATCTGACAGCGAGCGCACCTGAACTGAAACGCATTAAGACGTCATGGTACGGGCCTATACACAGCACGTCCACCGGCAATTTCGACTGTCTACCCTCGATCATGATGCGTGCCGCATCGAAATATCGAGAGCTCATAAAGGGGAATCGCGGTCTACATCCCTTAGAAAATATGTCTAAAATTAACTTATAACTGAATGTTCAAAACATTGTCCTAATTCCTAACAATTTCCTCAAATACTTATCGATTCAAACAGCTCAAGTCAGTGGCATGAAACTGATAATTTAAAATCTGCAAAAATTCGTTCCATAAGAAAAACTTGCTTAACACAAAACGGAAGGAAAACAGACTGGATTCGGTTCGCGCTTTCTCGTTCCCCAAACAAGTGAAACATTGTATTTCGACTTTAAATCACGTGTGAACGCATGTAACATGTCCGCAAGGGATGATTAAGCTGCTCGGAATGTCAAATGTATTGTAGCGGACGCTCTTTAAGGGAAGGGGGAACAAGTGGCAGATCGAAGCTTCGGCTTCGGCCATATTCGGCTAATTGATCGCACGATTGGCTTCGACCGGAAATCAGCCCAAGGTTTTGCACTCTCGCCGCAATTCGTACAAAATTCTATATTTGGACGCTGCGTCGGGTACCTACGAGTACTACTTAAATACCTACTTGTGTTATTTTGAATGTCGTACAGTATTTTGAACCGGACGCATCATGAATACAGGGTGTCTTATAAGTAGTGCGAAAAACTTAAGAGGGAGATAGGTGGGCAGATCATCTCTACCAAATATAGAAAAAAAACCTGAATAAAAGTCTCATCGTTTTCGAAAACTATATATTTTTCAGATTTTTGAAAAATGTATACCCGTACCAAGATTTTGTGTTATGATACTTAGAATTTTCAACATGAAACTACCGTGAGACTCACACATAATTACAACACAACGGATAACTCACGTATAAAAGCCGAAGGATTGCTCCGACAATTGTTTCGGACTATTTCGAAGCCCTTCATCAGGGAGCGCTCGCCCCGGCGGCAGCGAAACGAACACTGCGCGCCAACGCTCTGCTCGCGCGGCTACTCGGCGCAGCTGACATCGGCGCACAACTACCCTCATCGTCATTTTTATTATAGTCTAAAGTAGGGTAGCACACAACACTGATCACAATTGTCGGAGCAATCCTTCGGCTTTTATACGTGAGTTATCCGTTGTGTTGTAATTATACTTAGAATTGATTATGTTTGCATTTATTTAAAATAATCTTCATAAATAATTAAAGCTTTTATCCAGAAAGCAAGCAACCGAATCTTCAAGTATTCAGGCAAGAATCAAACAAGGAATAAAGTAAGCATGCAAATGAGAATGTAAATGAACATGCATGAAATCAAGCGATATAGCCAATACTTATTTATTTATTTATTTATTTATAAACACACTTAACACTACCATTACAGAATTTTGATTCTAATGCGATAGCGCAGGCACATTTAAACAAGTAAGTACATATAAAACTTACTTATGTGTTAATAGTTCAGTTTATTTATTTTGAATTTGGCCAAAGTTGCGAAGAAAATAGCGAAAGACGAATATTCGGCTTCGGCTTAAAAACTGGCCATGAGTCAGACACTAGAAAAAGGTTATGTAGGTACCTATTTTATTCGGGTGTCTACATCGCGCATATTTCCCGCGGATGAATTTTAATTTAAGAGTTCTAAAAGCCGGGCAACATGTGTTTGGACAAGCGCGATCTGCTTTTTTTAGCTCTGTAATTAAAAACGTTAACATGTGTAATGTGAAGGTACCCGTAAATTAGGTTCTCTATTTAACTTGTTTTTATAAACTTTAGTTTAGTTGTAAGAACTAACTCATAATAATCATTTGATTATTCTATATGTATTTTTTTAACCTTCCTGCGAAGGGAATAACCTGAAATTTGGCTGCTATATAAGCACATAGATTTGAGTAAACTAAAAAGACTAACATTGATAAACTTGTTTAATGGGACTTTTTAGTAACTTTTGATTTAAAAAATTGGTTATGGTAGCACATTAGCACATTTTGAAGTTGCTGAATTGCAGGTATATCTACACTACCGTGCAAAAATAAGGGGTCACTTCCCATACAAAGTTGTATGAAAAGTGACCTGTTATTTTTGCTCGTCAGTATATATTACTTAACTCCTGCTGCCCAAGGTTATGTAGTCTAAATTTTCATAACAAACTTTGATTGATGACCTTTTAAAAGGCCTTCGGGCAGCAAGAAGTTAAGCCAGAAGTTAATTATGGGAAACTGTAGTCAAATTTGTCCAACTGAACTGGAACTACTTCAAACTTCGCGGCAATTAATAGAACCTCAATCAGGAACTGAGAGGTTGTATCGTTCTGCACTTATGAGTTTCCAGTCCAGAGCAGATAAACTACTTGAAACTTGACCTATGAAACAAGACCTCAACTTTTAGACGGCAGAATGACTGTTTAATGCTTAGTACCTTACTATTTTCTGATTATATAAAGAATAACCACTTCGCTTTTAATTATCAAAGTCAGAAATAAATAAAGTGTCTTAGCAAATCAGCATAATATTATATTAGGTACCTACGCTTTTTATGTCATCTAAATTTACTGGAGAATGAATACAACATTTCACAATCAAAGTAGACGTTTCTGTCTAAATCTTGATATAGGTTACCCCTAACGTTATCAAAAAGACAATTATATAACCACCCAGGGACATTAATTTAGTAATTAACTCGATGTTAGCAGCTAATCAGTCTTGCAATTGTGATGTTAATCTTCCAAGGCGGCTGATCCATTTTAATAAAATTAAATTGCTTTGTTTTGTTTGAACGCCGTCCATTACTGGGAGCAAGCGTAAGTCTGGGACAGCATCTTAAGTACTTACACTCAAGGACGTCCTTTAAAACCTTTCAGTAGAAATTTCTACGCCAGTTTTACATAGAAAGTAGGGAGTTCCTTTATTGTTTTCAGCTTAGCAGCCACAATAGTTTTCTACCCAAAATAACCTTTGCTTTTAATGGTTTCCTAATAAAAGTTTCGTAACAGAGGCGACTTTTAAAAATATGACTTCTAATTTTAGAAATAATATCTAAGTTAGGATAGGACTTATTTTCGAAAATAATTTAATACCAAACATCCGAGATACTAAGTGGAAGACAACTTCTTAAACAGAAAGTTTTATTTGTTCTGTGTGAAGGGTTTTGAGTTCTTAATTTCTAACTTGAGACATGAATTTCTCTCAATCTTCCTTGTTTTGCGAATGAAGCGAGCGACAAATAACCCGTTTAGAAGTAGGTAATTAATTCTACTTGAAAAGTGACAGAAATGGTTTATTATTAACGTACGTCTTATCTTATCTTATCTTACTAATTAGGGGCCCTTACGGATACACTTCGACCCATCTGTGGATCTTTTGTGTAATTACCCCTCCTTCGCACTATTCCATTGCTTTTACCACCTCATTCATGAGTTGGGTGATTTGGCGCAGTGGTAGTGCCTTGAAATCTCCTGGTTCCGGGTATCCCCTGCCGAGGAGTTTCATTCTTAGTCTGGCGAGGGCATCACATTCACACACAATGTGCTCCATCGTTTCAACCTCTTCGCCACATATTCTACAATCGTTGTCGTTATTGTCCTGTAGTCCCATCTTTGCTAATAAATATTTAGTTCCGAAGTGACCTGTAAACGCCCCCATTATGTGTTGGAGTTGTCTTCTGCTGAGTGTCCAGAGTTTATTGGACCAGCTTGAGTTGACGTTTCCTATGAAACGCTTTGAGTGCTTTAGACCTGCCATTGCTTTCCACTCTTGTTGGTGTTTGGCTTTGGTCTGGTCATTAATCGCCGTTTTTATGGTACCCTGCGAGAGTCCCACAAATGGTTCGGGTCCGATGTACTCGTTGTTTGACCCTTCTCTTGCTAGTTCGTCTGCTTTTTCATTGCCGGCGAACCCTTTGTGTCCTGGAATCCATACCAGTCTCACTTTGTTGTGTCTTCCAAGCTTATTTAGTGCTTGAACTCCATTGTAGACCAGCCTTGAGTCAACTTTCGACGCTGTGAGTGCTTTCAGTGCTGCTTGGCTGTCACTGAGTATATAGATGGTTGTGTCTCTGACGTTCCTATCTATATTCTCCTGCGCACAGGCGATTATCGCATACGTCTCCGCTTGGAAGACGGTTGCGTAGTTCCCCATGCTTACGCTACTATTAAAGTCTTTCGCATGAATGCCTGCTCCCGTACCGGATTCCATTTTGGATCCATCCGTGTACCATAAGTTGCCGCTACCCTCAGGTAGTGTTAGTCCTTCGGCCCATTCGGCCCTTGTGGGAACGTGTACCTTGAAGTTTCTCCGAAATATATACTTCGGCTGCATTTTGTCGCAGCTCATCGTTGTTATTCTGTCAAGGATTTTATTTTGTTCCATTTTGGTGTGCTTCGTCCTTGGAGCCCAATCATTCCACAGACCACTCGTCCGCATTCTGTGCAGTGATTTGCGCGCCTCAGATTGGATAGCAATATGCAGTGGTGGTAGATCCAGTAAGACCTCCATTGCCGCCGTTGGCGTTGTCCTGAACGCCCCCGAGATAGCCATGCAGGCCATTCTCTGGATTTTAGCCAGTGAGTTCCTGCATGTCGTCAGTTTTGTCCTTGGCCACCAGGCCAGGCAACCGTACAGTATGATGGGTTTTACCATCATGGTATATATCCATCTCAGTACCTTTGGGTTAAGACCCCATGTTTTTCCATATGCGGATCTACACATGCCAAAGACTCTTGTTGCCTTTGTCATCGTGTGTTCCACCTGTTTCTTCCAGTTGAGCTCTTTGTCTAAAATAACTCCAAGATACTTTGCCTCACTGGACAGTTTCAGTTCCTTGCCATACAATTTTAGAGTTTGCATGTTTTTAAGGTCCCTTTTCCTTGTGAAAGGTACTATCACCGTTTTGCTCGGATTTATGGAGAGTTGGTGTCTGTTGCACCAGACCTCTACTTTATTTAGAGCATCGTCCATGATACCTGCTACCGTATTTGGGAACTTCCCGTTGACAAGTATTACCAGGTCATCTGCATACCCTACTGTGTGTACTGGGCCTGTGTTGAGCTCCACCAGAAGTGAGTCCACAACCAGGCTCCATAGCGTTGGTGATAGGACTCCTCCCTGTGGGCATCCTTTCGTAGCAGTTGCTAATATTTCTTCCCCTAGCAGGGTTGATCTTATTAATCTGCTGTTAAGCATGTTGTCCATCCATCTACAGATGGTGGGTTCTATGCCGTGTTGACCCGCAGCGTGTCTGATGGCCTGATATGTGGTGCGATCGAATGCTCCCTCCACATCAAGAAACGCAGCAAGACAGAGTTCTTTGTTCTCTATTGCCTGCTCCGCTTTACTTACCACCAGGTGTAATGCTGAGTCTGTAGATTTACCAGGTTGATAGGCACACTGCATTTTGTGCAGTGGATGCCGTTTCAATGGTCCATCCCTTATGTATCTATCCACCATCTTTTCCAGTGTTTTGAGGAAAAATGATGATAGACTTATTGGCCTGTATGATTTGGCATCATTGTAGTCCCCTTTGCCGGGTTTCGGCAGGTATATCACCTTGACTTGCCTCCACACATGCGGCACATGTCCAAAGGCTATACACGCTCTGTATAATCTGCTGAGATGCGGTATTATTACATTGGCGCCTTCTTGTAGTAGTATTGGATATACACCATCTGGTCCTGGTGCTTTATATGGGCGGAATGTGGATAGAGCCCATTTTATCCTATCGTGGTCTACTACTTTTTTCGCGGTATCCCAATTGTGCCTGGTAGTAGTGAGCACTTGTTCGGCAACGCCGATGGGGATATCGTTGGTTATGCTCTTATGTATAATAGAGCCTGGGAAGTGTGTGTCACACATTACCTTTAGTGTCTCTAGTCCAGTCTCTGTCATTATCCCATCTTTACCCCTTATGGTAGTAAGTGGGATAGATCTGGTTGTGGCTAGAGCCTTTGTAAGTCTCATACCTTCTGGTATTGAGCCTATTTGGTCGCAGTGGTCTCTCCATGCTTTCCTTTTTGCTTTCCTCACAGCCTTACTGTATTCTGTGAGCTTTTTTGCATAAGTCTCGAAGTTATTCGAAGCCTTCGCATCATTGAAGGTCGCCCTGGTTTTTTTTCCTGAGTTTTGCTATTTCAGGATTCCACCATGGTACCTTCTTTGTTACAACCTTCTTCTCCAGGCAGTTCTTGGTCCAGGCGTTGTTAATTGCCCTTACCATGTTGTCCGCTTCAAATTCAATATCTATTATGGAATTGAGCTTTCCTATTGGGTCACCTAGTTCCGCTTTTAGGTCAGTCTTAAAGTCTGTCCAGTTCGTGTTCCTAGGGTTCCTTTTACGCACGGTTTCTACGGGTGTGTTAGTACTGTGCCTAAAGCATATATACCTATGATCCGACAGAGAGGTTTCATTAGATACATGCCATGTGGATATGTTATTACAAATGTTATTTGATGCTAACGTTATATCAATAACCTCACCTCTTCTTGCGTTAACAAAAGTTGGGTCATTGCCTTTATTAATTATTTGTAAAGAAGAGCTCACCAGAAAGTCCAGTAACTTCTCTCCCCTCCTATTGACATCCGAGCTACCCCAGATGACATGGTGTGCATTGGCGTCACAGCCAATGATTAGGCCGGTGTTCGCCTCGATGCTGTTCTCCACGAGACGCCGAAACAGTGGTGTGATCGGGTCCGTCGCCTCGTAGGGAAGGTAGGCTGATGAGATGATGAGTGCCTTGCCTCCCCCCCTCCCCGGGATCTTGATGGTCGTGAGATCCCTGGAACATAAAGCATTCAAGGGCATGGCATTGATGCCATTTCTAACATATATGCATGTCCTCATGTTGTGTTCGGGGCAGAAGTAAAACAATGTGCCTCCTGTCCCGCCTAGGCCTCTGATTTCTCCCTTATAAACATAAGGTTCTTGTATGAGGGCGATATCGAATCTCTCGCTTTTTAACTGTCTCGCCAGAATGGCAGTGGCAGCCTTATTGTGTTGAAGATTAATTTGAACGTACCTTAGTTGCTCCATGGGGACGTCGTTATTTCGGCATGCTGAGATCAGCAGCCCTTTCCTGCGGCTCTTGGTCTTCCGACGCCGGGGACGAGCGGCCGTCCAGGTACAGCTCCGACATAGCGCGCAGATCTGCGAGGGAAATCTGCGACGATGCCGCAGATGATCCCCGCACCCCGCGCACCACGTCATCCTCGCTGTGCCCGTCCGACCCCACATCCTCGACGCCCACCCCCCTCCAAGTCGCCGCCCCCCCGGCTTCGGCGTCTCCAGACACGGCCTGGGTGCCAACCGCATGATCTGTGGTGTCACCGGTACTTGCTTCGGTGTCACCGGGAGCCCTCCTGGCATCTCCGGGAGCTTCCTCAGCTTTCTCGGGAGCTTCCACGGTATCAGCGGCAGCAGCACCAGGGTCTCTGGGATCAGCCTTGGCCTTGCCGCGAGCAGTACCCAGGTCGTCGCCAGCCCCCTCAAGCGTCCTCTCCACGTCTTCCAGGAGCTTAAAGGAGCTGACGTCGATCCCTGAGTGCAGACAGTAGCCGGCTTCCTTGATGACATCGGCCGACTCCCGGTCCATCAAAATGATTCGCCGGGCGCTAGCCTCTGCCACCACGGTGTCGACCACCTTCCACTGCTCTGTGTGCAGCCGCGGGTTAAAGCGCTGCAGCAGCCGCAGCAGAGTCCTGCTGTCCTGCACGCCAACTATCTTCGTCTTCCAGGCCATTTTGACCGGTTTCGGAAGATCCTTGGCGTACATGACTTTTAGGCTCAACCCAGCAATTTCCCCCTCCCTAATTGCTGAGCTGAGCCACGCAAACGACTCTGCATTGGCGCAGTTGACGTGCAGCGCCCCACCCACGATGTTGCCGAAGGTCAACTGAGGAAGCGGGTCGGGAGCATCCAGCAGGCGTGTGATCACGGCCTCCTGTATGGCCCCAACATGCCCCATCAGGACCCTGTCGGCGGGAAAGTCCACCGGCACAACAGCAGCCCTCTCACCCGCTAGGACCTCCGCATGCGATCCTGCCACCTTCGTCCTCTTGGCGTCCTTAGCGGAGTGTGAGGGCTCACCGGTCGTCGCCAGTGGCCTTTTTTGCGGCGCAGGCTTTTCCGAGGAACCTGCCGAGAGTGTGCCTTCGGACGGGCTGTCCTCCAGGCCCTCCAGCGCCCTCAGAATCGCCTGACCCCTCCTCTTCCTCCTCCTGCTCATCTTTGTCCAGCCTTCGTAGGATGGGGCGCTTACACCTTCCGGTGTTCGCTCCCCCCCCACAGGGGCCTGACTCCGTTGAACCGGATTCGGTTTCGTTGGGGCTGCCGCTTTACTGCTACTTGGCGCAGCTACGCTTTTCACCTTACCGGCACCGACACCGCTCGGTCCCTTTGCAGGGTGAGTAGTGCGTCCCCTCTTCGACCCTTCGGGAAGAGATCGGACAGTGCCTTTCGGGTGAGCAGCTCCGCCGCGCCTTTCGCTTTTCGATGTGGCGCTAGGCGCCTTGGGAACCCTTGCGGGTCTACTTTTGGAACTGGGTCCGGCTCCCGCGTCCCTGCCAGTGGCAGTTTCACGTCGCGCCTTCCCACAGTCCTTTTGCGCCTCATCCCCTACGGGTCCGGCCTCCCTTCGCGTACAACAACCCCTGGGATCCATGGATTTTGTACAAAGATTCATCTTGCTAGCTCCCCACCCACCACGGAGCCTCACATTTGGGATGGTTTGACCCATCAGGGCTACCAGCAAGATATAGGTTCCCAGAGTGAGCTGCCAGTGAGTCCGCACGTTGCCTCCCCCTCTGCCGCTTGTTGCGGTCGGCATTGGGTTTGTGCCCCGCCGACTACCGACCTCACCACCCCAGGACCCTCGCCCGCATCCAGCCTCCTGGACACGACAGCCGATTGATCTCGACTGGCTAGGTCTCGACCGCCCGTGTGAAGCGAATCCCGAGCCAAAGTGGCGTGTTGCCTTCAGAGGGCTACGACAACCAACCCCCTTGTGGCTCAGCCTACCAGGATCTCGTTCTCCGCTCGTACGGGTCCCTGCGCACGGCACAAACACGCAGGTGGCATTCTACCGCTTTACATCCTTGTATTTCGGATATAAAGCCCGCGGCGACATGCCACATCATCGCCTGCAGCTGACTTAGAAGGGAAAAACGGGATGGGAATGGTTAGCGGATGTTCCAGGAAACGACTGCTTGTTTCTGTTCTACCTGTTTCGTCCGATGGAACCAGGCAGTTAACAGGCGGCAACCTCGGGAAGGAGTCCAAACAGTCTTGTCGGGGATATCATTGCAACTGTGAGCTCCATCCCAGACCATTCGCCAAGTTAACTGCCGGACAGGCAATTAATATAGAGCCAGATCCGATCCAGCTGGCGACCGGTCGCAAACTAACGCTGGGCCAAACCTGACCCCGCCCAATTAACGTACGTACCTACTGATGATTGGTATGGACGAGCGACATTATCAAACAAATAGGTTTTTAATGTTCTATAAGTGCAGTATGTATGAAATGCTAAATTAATATTACAATCAAGATAAACATGATTAGATCAAACTCTGTTCAACTTTACGAACAAAGTCCGATTTGAATATCCAGAACGCTACGACCGAATTAATGGCTAATGAAACACAACCTTCGGAGTAATGTGAAACATTCACCTTCGCCCATATGACAAACTAGCATTAGTCATAATACGTTCCAGTAGTGATGCCCAATTGAATTTATTCTCAAAAGATCTTTATTTTCTAATTCTAACACCGCTTTTTGAATTAGGTACTTGAATTACCTAATTAACATGCGATCTTCAACCAGATTGAATTGCTTGCTGGGGAGATAAATATTATGGAATAACGATTGAATTTTATTGTTATTACGTTAAGCGTGTACACAATTTAAGCAGACAAAGTTAAATGTTACTTATATTAGAAAAGCAGTTAGATAATTGAGTTTTGTGTAAGTTGAGAGTTGTTAGAAACACATATAATGATACAAAACTTGTTTATGGAATAGCTATGAAGTTAACTGCTAGAAAGTTTGTAATTCCATTCAAATAAGTCTGTTTTGAGATTAATCACTTTAAGAAAAAACTTTAAGATCGATTCACGACTAAACAATTCAAGAACATGAATCCATTCAACGAGTTTTGATTTATTATAATTCTAAAGATCGATTCATGTGAAAACGTCGGGCATCTCTACATACCAGTAGACAGTTGGCAAAGCAATGAAGTTTCAGAAGCCTGCGGAATATACACTCCCTAATGTCACGGTCACAACAAACGTTTTCCGCAAATACTTTATTCGAATCGATATGGAACAACATACGATACGTGACAAATTTTCGAAACGTTGGCTTGCTCACATTCGCAGAAAACTGTCCAAAAAAATTTTGGTTAAAAGGTAACAAACGTCACAAACTTTTAATGGTGTTCGTTGAAATGACACGTATAACAAGCCCTATGGATGATTTAACAAAGACACCATATTTACTTTTTACTTAGTTTTCACTACATAGTATAAATAAAGCAATCTAAGCAACTAGTTTTCCGCTGTCTGTCCCTGTGTGTATGCTTAGATATTTAAAACTACACAACGGATTATGATGCGGTTTTTTTAAGGCTCGGTATTCCTGCGAAAATAGGCATTTAGCGCTGTCCCGGCCGTCCGCGCGATAGTTCGCGCGGACTCAGATTTTGTGAACTCGCATGACCTCGCCAGCGTCACAGTATAGAAAAGAAATAGTATAACCTTAGTATGACTTTAGAAATGCATTTATTGTGATCAAACTTAAATAAGTATACCTACTTACTATGAATTTGAATAGATAAATAGGTGATAAAAAATAATTAATAGTCAATCGTTTCATTCTTCGTCATCGTGTTAAATATACCCGATATATTCGGGTTCTTTATTTCAAAGAACTTTTGGAAAAAAGACAAATAAACAGGTAAGGTTACAAATAAAACTATGAATTAAAAATATAATTAAGGCAACGGCAGGTATTACCGTGGTACTTAAGTAAGTTTTCAAAAGAGTCCATATAATTACGGGTATCAAAGATTCTTAACGACCAAGTATTTTTTTAAATTGATAAGCGTTTATTGAACTTTCAGCCTCGTAAGTTTTTGGACTCATTTTACTTCTTATTATTTGGTAAAATTATTATTGAAACTGAAATGTGCATTTCTTCTGATACCCTGGTAATGTACAGTCTGTGACTCTTTCACCGCGAATTGAACTTTCATTTCAGAGGGTATAAAAATCAGGAATTTTCTACCATCGGTAATAGAAACCAGATTCACGATTTGGAACCTAATACCGTATGTTAAGAAACATAATTATGGCTTGGGTTCTGTATATTATTTTTTCTTTCGTCCATGGTGGTCTTGGAGTATAGAATAAAACATAGAATGTACCAGTTACTTCTCTTCCCGCGCAGATGGTAAAAGCCCAACGAGGGAATGTGCGTAAATCTTAAGAATCATGTTATAGGCGATGAGGCTAGCAACCCATCACTATTTTTCTCATTTACTCATTTACTTATTTAAGTATTACAGCCATGGTGTTACAAAGATGGTAACTAATTCTAAAGAAGTTTCACATGGACCCCGGTAGGGTATAGCAATACAATAGGTAGTACAATAACAACTAAATGTTACAATTTATCGTCTAAGAAATCAGATACGGAGTAGTGGCATTTCTCTATTAGCATTGTTTTAATTTTATTATAGAAACAACTATCTTTTGATTCCCCTTTCCATCTATACACCCACAATCATGCTAAACGTGGCCTTTAGGTCTTGTTACCTTAGACTCTGTCGACCCTGTAAGGGATAAAGACGTGATTTGTGTATGTATATGTACGTATATTATTTTTGTACCTGCATCAATTTTTTTTAAGTAGTTTAGTATAAACGGATGCATTTCCAATTGATAAGTAAAAGTCTAAATTTTATCAAAAAAGTATAGACTTAGTACCATAAATGTTCATATTTTAATAGAAAATTAAAATGTCACTCGGTAATAGATACTTCTTTAAGAACCTATAACCGAGCCAAACAAATATTGAATGGGTCGGTAATAGAGTCCCATACATAATATTTAAAAAAAAAATGGAGTATTTTTTTATATTTTCTTTAGGAATGATTACAGTTATTAATACTACCATTCCTATAGAAAATATAAAAAAAAATACTCCAACTGTTAACATTCAAAATGAACTACAAGTATCAACTTGATCGATTCCTACTAACAAGTTAAATTTGCCACTCGCTTATAATTTAAGATTGCGTTAGGGATCCTTCACTTTCTTCACAAATTTGGTTGTAAACATTGAACACAATGTTTCGCGATTGTGCACGGAGAGGTTTCTTCGACATTTTCACGATAATAATAATTGAAATTTTATTAAAACAGTCGAGCAGCAAGTCGTTATGACAATGAACGTACTGATATTAGACAGTGACAGTTTGACATTGCCATATCAAAAACTCTTTTTTTTTTTTCTATGCCATGAGATTCTGGTAGACCTATACAAATTCAGTACTGAAGTTTTTGCTAAAAATTAAGGGTTTGTTGAATACTTTCCATACCACGGAAATAGTTCTTTAATAGCGTGAATAGATCAAGATTGAAATAACTTTAAGAAAGGATATAACCGATCATATATACCAAAAATAAAAGTCAAAAGTTAAAAGTTTATTTTGCAAATAGGCCGCCAAGGGCTCTTTTACATGTCTTTTTTTTAATCTACCAGCGCATTCGGAAAAATCATCATTGCCAAGAAGAATGCGCCGCAAGAAACTTGGCAGAAAGTCATTTTTTCAGAATAAAATATATCCTTGTAAACATAAATAATTTTATTATAAAAATAAAAATATTACTCAAGTAATAAATTAGAAAGTAATTAACATATCTAGGTACAGCCTGGCAAAAAAGAGCATAAAGAACCAAAATAACCACTTAAACTATTAGTTTACGCGACACACCAGGGAAGTAAGATACACAGCAAAAAATAAGTCCTATCACCGCCGTATTTAATTTTCCATTTTTAACGCCATTCGAGCTCAAAAAACATATAAAGAATATTTTAAGGTTGTGCAGAAAACTATAAACAACCACTTAAAAACCATATTATTAGTTCGATTGTCTGAACCATTACGTAAAGCACTACATAAAATTAGAGTTCTCTTACATGTGATGTGGCGTCACGCGTTAGTATGGTACACCGGAGCCCCTCTTTTGCCCGAATTTCAAATGCCATAATGTAATGTTAGCCATAATGATCATTTGCCATAACCCTTGTTTTCTCTGAAACCGTAATTTTTTCAGGAGCATTGTAATGGCAATCCTGTAGAACTCTATAGGTTAGGTTAGGTTTGTTTCATAACAATCCTGAATAATTAACAAATAAAGAGAAAAAAGAGTTATGGCAAATGATCATTATGGCAAACAATACATTTATGGCATATGAAATTCGGGCAAACGATAGAGACCCGCGCTAATAGATCCGTTGGTCAATTAAATAAGTTTCGTTCGTGTATAATTCATTTTTTAGGAAATCGATCGGTTTGATTATAAAATGCGTATTTGAAAATACCGCGGTAAATGACACTGATTTTGATACCCTCGGTAATACCCGCCGTTACCTTATAATCTCAAGATTCTTCGTAATTTATTTGTCGTCTGCTTATATCTGTACTTAGCTGCAAACATGATGATGATTTAGAAACCTTATTTAGTAAAGTGAAATCGCGTTTAGGAAGTAAGTATCCTAAACATATTTATATAATTTGGTTTACAACATATTGAAATTAAATAAGATAAGTTAGATTTCATTTTATTTGAAGATGTTGATGAATGTGGATGAAGCGAAAGAGGTATGTCAGGATCGTAGCAAGTGGAACAAAGCAGTCTCTGCCTACCCCTGTGGGAAAGAGGCGTGACGGTATGTATGTATGTCATTTTATTTCCATCTTTGATTGGTACGTAATTTATAAAATTATTATTCGTAAAATTTCGGTCATAGTGCCATAGTATAAAAATATCAGTATAACATCTGAAAATAGCTACAATTTTTGATAATCCATATTTTATTTTGTATATATCGGTCGGTATCTCTGCCTCCCGTTTGCAAAATGTACCTTACTCCATTTACTTGTTATTGTAGGTCAACAGGGTAGCCTCAGAAAACAGACAATGACATTGCTGCTGTAATAAATCTGTTTATTTAGTGCACGAACCTGTCGCGGATAAAACTGACACAGGTCCGTCGTCCGTAAGCGCCAGCGCGCGACTGATCGGGCCTACCGAGGCTCCGCGCTCGCACATTTTGTAGGTATTTAAACATAGTAATTAAGACAATCATTTTATCTATTCAAACTCTGCGAATTTGTCTATAAATATTTAATGGCTTTAGTTGAGTTCAAAAATTTAATTTAAAATATTAATAGTTTAGTCATAATATTGAAAAAACTTTACAAAAAGGAGTAACTTTGGGATTTCTTTCGATCGAGGGAAGTTTATCGGATCGTGTAATTGAATGCGATTTTGACTAGACTAGATCCTTAAGTAAGACATAACTTTTTTTCAGATTTTTAAACCCTATTTTCTACGTCTGAGATGGTTTTTAAAAACTCTAAAAGCGGCCTCTTTAAGCCTACCTCGCCTTAAAAGATAGAGTGATTCAAGAGGATGGTTTATAATTCTACGCAGATGAAGTCGCGGGCAGAACCTAGTAATTATATTATACTCGTATAAAGATGTATTTGTTTGAACAACAAAGTTGATAAAGAAATCCGCAAATTTACTTAACACTATTAAAAGTTTACGCTAATACGTTTAGACAATTATCGATACGAGAGCCAGGCTAGAATAGAAACTTCGAGACTTAAATGAAGTTAGTGAGATACAATTTTAATTTAATTTAAATAAAAACCTTGGCAGACGTAGCACCTACTTTAGGTTCTGATCATGTTTTTGCACATAATGCTTACTCAAGGACTTTAAATATTGGTACTCATGAATATAGCAATTATTTAATTTGAATTCACAATATTCAAATGTCACAATATTATTTGAATAAACGCACAACCTCGGTTGTGCATGTAAGGTGTATGTGATTAATATTATATTTAATACTAGACATGTGTAGTTCACGAATGAAGGATTCAAATGAAGTATATCAGTCGTTGTCACTCTTTCATTCACTAGTTCAGTTCAGATTTATATACTTCAACAGTTCACTAGTTCAGTCCGTTCATGTAACATTAAAAAAATATTATCTTGCCTTCTTCAACCGCTCGTTTTGGCATCGTGATTTGAAAATACAATTTAATTAATCTATGTACTTGTAAATACGGCAAATGACTCAATACTTCAATCAATAGTTCCGTGATCGTGAAAAAGTCACGTGCAACTGTATAAACTCAGTAGATGGATCTTTTGAGTTACTGAACTGAACTGAACTAGTGAACTAAATGAGTGATATACTTCACAGTGAAGGAAAGAAGCATATCAATCTTTTCTTTCAAGTGAAGTATTTCGCGCATGTCTATTTAATACATTAAACACATATAAGAGATGTTCAATGCCGCTCTATAATTGAAATCCAGGACCATCCCGTCTATATTTATGCTTATTCGGTTGAATTTTAAAAACGATAATAGAATGGCCCTGAAACTAGGATGTCAATTTCAGACATTAGTATTTTTTTGCTTTCGTATCATCACATAATGATTGTGAACAAATTTCTATTTGCAACGCGTCAATAAAAATATCGTCATAGTGACGCACGTAAATCACACAGAATTTTGAAGTGTTCGAAGGCCGTAGCGTAATTCGATCGGAAGTCGATAAACGCCCTTAGCCTTATCGTCTGTGATAGCGCAACCTTTAGCCTTTGTCGCTGCAAATAACTTATACACTGCGGATCGGGCCGTGGGTACTGAAAGGTTCCTTAATCACGACCATAAATCTCCAATTTAGGTATATTATGTTGTGCTTTTTTGGGCAGATAACGACGAGTTACGTTGTATCTATGTGCTCAAAGACAGAGGTACGTATAAAAATGATAACCATTTGTAATCTTTCGCGTCGCGAGTAGCTTTTTCAGAAGTGTCTTACTTCTGTTACTGTCAGAGTTTTCATATTTGGTACGCAATACAGGTTCTACATGTTTTTTGCATTAACATGCATGTGTTTCTGTTTTCTCTGAGTTTAGCTGGAGGATGTTTTATTCACATTTTCATCGCTGAAAATCTCCTGGCAAATGTAAGGTTGCACAGAGAATTGTAATCCGTGGAATTAAGGGTAGGTACAACACAATGAAATACAACCTTTGTTGTCATGTAATAAAAAATGTGGGTTTGTAGAGCATCCTTAAATTCAATATTTTGAAATTTTGATTTCACCTATTACGTAGGTACCCTTCAAATATAAAATAAGCTATTCTGAAGACAGCAGGCAGAAAGAATTTATAATGCTGTAAGTACCTAAATAATGTTAACAGTAAATACGAGTATATGTCTTGTCCCTAAATTAGTATAGAGCTCTATAGATGGAAGACATGTTGACTGTCAATGATTAATTGCTAATGGTAAGTGAGCACAGCCAGCCCATAGACAGCTACACTAGAGGATTGCAGATGCGCTACCGCCTAGAGGGCTAAGATAGAATAGGTACATAATGTACCAGAACTTTCACCGGCTGTCTTACTCTCCACATAGCAGCGCTGCTTGGCGGCAGGAAGACTGTGGTAGCGATCAGGACTGACCTTGGACGGGGTTTTACCACCCACAAATAAGAACCACTTGAGTACTTACTACTGTAACTATACGTTTCTCGGTGATTTGTCCAAAAAGTCCCTCTCGGGCTCGATTTTTGAAAGAACATGTGTGAAAATACAACTCGAAAGTGGTGAAAAATTGTGCTGAACTTGAAATACGAGTAGCTTAGAAGATACTTACGCCTCTCATTAATCACGTGGACTAATCAAAAATTTGATTAGAGCCGTAGTTTTGAAGATATAAACAGATTTATACCAGTTTCAAGTGGTACTTTCGAGTGATGTGCTTTCAAAAATCGGTCCCCTGGTACTCCCTGTGCAGCCACGATTTTGAGGTGAACACGTTACATAAAAGCATCCAATGAGTCATGACACGAACAGGCAGAGCGTGAATACTCTCTATCTCCATTCCTAATTTCACTTGTGAACGAGTTACAGATTACACACCAACTTGCACATATTACGCCGGTCCGGAGCTCCAGCGTCGTACAATACAAAGCAACTGCTATTGTCGGAAATTGCCACATTAATTTCCATCAAACTACTGCGACTGTGCTGTCAAATTTATTGGTAGTTTTTGAAATTGAGCTTTAAGTCGTTAGTATTAACCTACCTATGGTACCTAGATAGGTATTTCAGTATGGGTATTTCTACTTTTATGGGCATTGCGGTAGGTTTGATACTAACGAATTACCAATGTGTTAGGTGTACTGCAGAAAAGCTGCTCAATAAATATGCACCCATTTCGATTTCTCGCTTGTTTCTCAGTACGCCTCTTTTCTAGAGGGATCAACAAATCGCGTTAGGACTAGTTAATCTTCCTGACTCATAATAAAACCGAAATAAACCATTTTGTGAGCTTCATATATTATATTTACCTAGGGTAAAACCGGATAGGATGCCACACTTTTTGAAAAAAGCTTCTAATTTTAAAACTTAATTTGAGGCATGTACTCCGGTTTCACTTACCTATCTTGGTTTTTTTAGGTTACAAATCATCATTAATAAACAAAAACCATTTTACTTACCTACCTTACCTTACTACTCCGCCATCCGCCACCACAATGATTGAATTAGTCACAAAACATAGTTGTTAAATCTGCACGGTTAGAAAAGAAAACGTGCAATTTATTTTATGGTCAACAACAAAACAACATTTCTAACAGCTATTAGAGATTGATAGTGAAGTAATTCGTTCTAATTTAAATCCGCAATCTACACTAATTGCATTTATTCCGACGGGATTTCAATTAACTTCTTCCATGCCCTTTAAAGGCCTCCACGCGCACCGGATTCTTTAGAATTTTCCAAGGAATGTGCAGTTTGACCTTAGGTTAGAATTGGATTAAAATTAAGTTATACGAGTTTTCAAACAGGCTCCTATAATATTTGTGCGTTATGCGCTACGTATCACTACATAGTATAAAACAAAGTCGTTTTCTCTGTCCCTATATCCCTATGTCCCTATGTATGCTTAAATCTTTAAAACTACGCAACGGATTTTGATGCGGTTTTTTTAATAAATAGAGTGAATCAAGAGGAAGGTTTATTTATGTATAATACACCGTGCGAAGCCGGGGCGGGTCGCTAGTGATAATATAATATCCTTATTTAGCTACGATTGCTACGAACTCATTCACTACGGCCAACACATAATTGTATACATAGTTCGCATTTATAATATTAGTTAGATAAGGTACGTACCGTACCGTACTGTAGGTACCATTTGAACGCACACATGCGTTTGTGGCAGCCGAGAAAGTCTTTAGCCTGGCAGCCGACAGCTAACCGTTGTCTAGGTATACTGGAGCTCGGTAGCTTCGTTAATATGTGCACATTGTATATAATATGTGTATTCGGGAATTTCCGGAAATCGGATAATTCCGAAAATCGGAGACTTAATTCATAATATCGAAACATTCCGGAAATCATTAAAATCAGTCATATTCCGTTATAATACCATAATACTCGATTACTTCCGAAATGGGACTCTTATTACAACAGAATATGACTGATACTGAAAATCATTAATTTTTTGGAATTATACGACTTCCGGAATTACCCGAATATACTATATACTAATTTTAAATGCCGACACAGTTCCAAAGTGTTTAGACAAAGTCATTCTTGACTATTCACAACGCTTACAGAATGGAATGAAATGTTATTGACATAAGCTAAGCCTACGAAAAACCCCCGTATAGCGAAACTAGAGACGTGCTTTTTATATGTACCTACGTCACTTGTTTCAATATCCGGAATAAATTTAAATAGATACTTACAGATCGTTCTTCTTCGAATAAGTCTTGAAAGTCAACTTTGTTGGTTCAAGCTTTAAATACCAACTTGACTTATTTTTGATTTTGACCATTCAAAGACATTCATCCTTGAACTAATGTAAAACGTTACATATTACGTGTCTGTAAGCAATCATTTAGTAGTTACTCACCTTTCACGTATCCTCATCAATTAAGATGTCTTTGATGGTACAGATACTTAGTCACCAACGAGTACTTAAATCAAGTAAAATTTCATATTTAATATCGTTCTAAAGCTACTGCGGACTAAATAATTATCCAATACGCTCTTAACAACCCTCAATAAATATTATAAAGTAAAATAATAACTACGAAAATCTCAATTATAAAACAAAAGTCTACCAAACTCATTAACGCCCAGCGCCAGCCCAGCACCCTTTAAACTCTTGGACCTACAAAGCTAAAATTTTGCACAAATGTTAACTTTATGACGTAAATTAGCAATAACGATGGATTTTGTTAATTTTTAGCATGATAGAGACAACTGCTTATAAAGCCTAATTTACTCGCACTTTACACATGTAAGAAAATTTGTACCCATGGATGTTATAACATTCATACTGGTTTACTGCTTCGTGTACCTATACTATACCAAATTTATTTGACGCGTCATGGACTGATACAGGCATTAGTTCGTTAAAATAGCACGAAAATACATGAACACGATAAAATAACAAATGTTTATCTCTTAAAGCACTTTCAATACATGCAACGTAATGTCTACTACTATTCTGAACTTAATCTTAATCAGGATCTTCACAAAATTCCCTGTAAAAATGGAAGAGCGATTAAATTTCCTCTCAGCCTCCATGCTTCTCTGTGATGTAAATCCAATACACTAAATGAACACATAACCGTAAAAATTGGGCTTTGAATATATAAATAGAAAATTTCCGTTCCGTTTTTATTTGTGAGCACTAATCGTAAAACAAAATAAAAGGGGTCCCTATAGGGATACGCGGCCATTGTTCTATAATATTAGTAAGCACTTACTTACCTTCCTAGTTCTTTCCTAGTCTTCAGGCAATTTAAGGCGTAGGCATTAGCTGATTAATACATATATCTGTATTTTATAACGTACTAGCTTCTGCCCGCGACTTCGTCCGCGTAGAATTAGGAATTGATATATTTATCGCTATCCCGCGGGAACTACACAATTTTCCGGGATAAAAATTAGCCTATGTTTTAATCTAGGGTACCAGCTATCTTCGTACCAAATTTTATCCTAATCCGTCTAGTCGTTTTAGCATGAAGAAGGAACAAACATACACACTCACATCGTCACATCGTCCTTCACAAACTATCGCATTTATAATATTAGTAGGATTCATGTAACTTTACCATTAAATAAGTTGGTGTGGCGTCTCGCCAAACGCATGGTTTTTTTTTTACAAATAAGTTTTAGGGACTTGGCTTGGATGTAATGGATTCCATGTAAAATGAGTACTTGAAGGATCTTTTAAATTATCACAAGGTATACTTAAAGCTAGGTTATCGTTTCGATAGCAATCTCAGGGATTACCGTTAATTTTGGTGTCTGTCTGGCCGACTGGCACCGAAGGGCCGGGCAAGCCAAATTGGCAAATAATAGCCCGCATAATCGGACTAAATAGCTAAGATAAAAAAAGTTAGTACCTATTAGATATAAAAATACTGCGATATCGCAGTTAAACAGCTGATGAATCGACAAGTGTTAAACCATTCAATTCAAAAACGCGTAAAATCTTTCAAAAGACATTGAACGCATCATTGTTTTTATTACGGCTATTTATCAGCGCGAGTACCTAAATATTTTTTATCCTTACTCTAATGTTAATCAACAGCGTGGATAATCGACATGAATTAATGATTAAACGTGTGATAATCGCACAATGATAATAAAACTGCTACAATTAAACTACCTAGTAGGTTCGCATAAACAAGGACTAAACATCATTGTCACCGGCACCGCGCGGGAGCGGTGTCAGCTGCTGTTTACATTGCAAACTTGAAATTAATTTGACAATAATTTAACTTTAAGTCTTTGCCTTAGTTGTATAATTGTTTTCCAACACCATCTACTGAGCCATTAAGCCTTGCGGACTGCCGCCTAATGGTCATAATTCGGACAAGGCGTCGTTTCTTGCACAGCTCATATGACTGGACAGAAATAGAAAGGCCGCAGACGGACCCTAATTGTTTCGAATTCAAGCGTTTCATGGCGCCCTTGACACTCGTGTGAGACCCTTCGCGTGCCCACTATTACGTGGTTTAGTTTTGTTCTAAGTTGCGTTCTGTCCATTAATTGTACCCCACTGGACAATCGAATACAATTCAGGTTTTAACAGGTATTGAATAACAATTAAGTAACTCTTTCAACGGGGCTCTAGTAAACTTCACCTATAAAGAAGAATGGAAGAGAATTTATGCACACACAGACGTATAGGTACATAATGATACACATAGCTGGGCATTAACTCGTTAATCCGTTAATCGTTAATTAACGAAGTTATCATTTTGATTAACGGATTAACTTTTAAGTTAACTTTTAAAAATGTTAACGGACACGTTAACTTCCGTTAATATGCAGAAGGCCGTTAATCGTTAATCCTATGCCTACTATTTACCGCATGGCACCGCGGCGCGGCGCGAAAAACAGATTCAGACAAGTATGAAACGACAAGAACCAGGCGGCGCGTGGCAGCGAGTGAAACAAAAACAAAATTAAACTAAAACTAGACATATTTTGCCGGTGTGTGCGAGTGAGAAAACTGCGAAGAGATTTGTTTCGTTTGATCATTTCATTATTTAGCGCAGAACCTAAACCAACAGGTTTTATAAGTTCACTAACGCAACGATATAAAAATGCAATTTTACATATATTAACGGATTAACGATTAACGTTAACTTGCGTTAATTCTTCCGAAATGTAACGCTTTAACGTTTAACGAAGCTAACTTTTTTCGTAGCGGATTAACGATTAACGAAGTTAACTATTTGATTAACGGTGCCCAGCTATGATGATACATAATACACCTTATAAAACTATTCTTTACTAATGCCACAAATTATTTAGGTATAAGTAGGAAGAATTTAAAGGCGAGTCGAATTTATACATACCTATGTAGGTACTTATTTAATTTGTTGACAATTTTATTAATTCAAATCATGTCAGACACACCGCTTACTTGAGTTTTCTGTATCAAAATCAAAATAACGAATTTTAATGTAGGTATTTTTTAACAGATTTAAACAGAACGTCTCGGTTGCTCTACCTACAATACAATAATTACAATACAACAACACAAATATTCTTCCATGAACATCACAAATAACACTAGTAAGAACAAAGTAAAATAATGCCTTCTATGTAAGAATGTAGGTACCTATTAAGTATATAGTTAGTGCAAATAGTGTTAAAAGCATGAAAATCGGAACGATTGATCTTTAGGCCATAGGAAATTAAACTGAGGCTTTGATTTATTTTTGAGCATTTTCATTTGACTGCACCGATACGTTTGTAGTAAGATAAGATTAGTTTAGTATTAAACAGAAGTCTGAGTGGGTACATAAAAAAAGGAAATTTGTCGACACCACAGTAATGGAAACCCATCTAGCTGAATCCTTGCCCTAAAGTAAAAGGATGCCCCATAATAGTTCAGTAAAATGGGAATCGTCGTACTAAAGATGAATCTTAGTGTCAAAGCGTGCGAAATGACAGCGAATACCTAAGTAGATACTCAAAATTCATAGAATTTAGACAGGAGACTCCTCGAGCATTTATCTTTGTATGGCTCGCTGGCCTACCATTTATCAGTATCAGAGTATCACACACACATACACTACCCTTTCATTAGGTTTTATATTTCGTATGCTAAATATTTTGTTAATAGGTCTTTAGAACTTCTTACCGACCACTAATATGACCGGATGACTATTATTGTAACCGGAACGGTACGAAACGAACTTTAAAATAGGATTTCAGATTTTTGAGTACCTATGTAGGCCTAATAACATAGAATTTGACACAACGAGAACGTATTCAAGACGATTGGTGAGATGAAACTTACACTACCTACCTAATGTCTAACGGAAGACTTAATCAAGGTGGTAAGATACAAGTAATGGCACTAACAACTAGTTCGGTAAGGGCTCTACCAATAAATACGTAATGTGCACTCAGCAAACAAAGCTGTTTCTAAAAACGACAGAAACACTATAAAATATAGCTCAGTGGATCCATAACATTGATAATATTTAAAATCCTTTTATCGCCTTCGATTGTTCACGCCTCGCACACTACATGGGGTGTTAAAACAATCATAAGAGATAGGTATTTCGATATTTGTACCCAGTTCGCTCCAAACACTTCGATTTATTATTCTCGGTATTTCGCTTTGTTTATTGGATGTTCGCGCGTGATTTTTCTTTTTTACGGCTTCGGAAATGCCATTCGTGTAAAATACAACCGCATAACGAAGTGAAAATGGTACCGCTGGAATATAACTTCGTTGATACCTTCTATCGGACCAGGCTTGGAGAATAAAGACAATTTATTGGCATGATCATCATAACTTGAACGGAACAGAGTATTTCAAATTGGGAACAACGCCGGAGAGTTTCTGCGTTGAAATTTACAGCTAAGTGGTGATCGTAGCAATTTACTGAAATTAGGTAAAGGTAATAAATTATTTACTGACTTAAGTAATATAATCTAACGTTTATGGCATGTTCACACTTCAATAAATTTAACAATGTTTCACCTTTTAATGTCTTCACTCCCTGCCTCCCTGCTATTTCCGACTTTAATACGTTTATGGCTTGCTATTTAATACCTAAATTTTTATAACATTATATTTGTTGTGCAAAGGTTGTTACTACCTACCGATAAACAAAATAAACAAGGGACGTAATCTACCTAGTAGAGACCGAGACCAAGCCGACTAATAATACGAAGCTTAGTAGGTATCATCCTGCATCCAGTAAAATATAATAGGTGTGTCCATCTTATATTAATCCAGTATTAATTGCTTGAAATGTTTATATGTCTAGTCTATTTAAGAGGCTGTTTGTTCCGTTCAATCGACAGCTTGACAGTTGAGTCAATTGCAAACTTGTAGTATTTTTATCCCGGAAAAATACAAGTACTTATTTATGTAAATATTCCTTTGTTTCTACACTAGTAATAGCTATGACGATGGCCCCTTTTAATTTTTATGCCTTAAACAGACCTCACTAATGGAGACACTCATCATTAAATAAATTAATTAATTAGTACTCAGTGAGAAAATGGTTTTTGGGTAAGGCGACTTTGTAAAATAGTGCTAAACATAAAGTTTCATTATTAAATATAAGTAGGTAGTCAATAAATTGCCTCTACCTTTTAAAAGGGTTGAATTTGATTTTTTTTTCAACAGATTTCTACACAAAGTATTTAACCGAGAACATGTAATAGACGCTTTCTGCTTCCCTTAGTTCTTATTTCATATTATTTCGAAATCATTTCACTTTGCCTTGGAGTCCGGAAAACGCTGCTCTTTTATTGCAAATAGAAAAGCCTAATGAATGCTGCGGAGCAATCAGCTGCAGATTGCTGAAGCTATTTGTAAAGGGAATTTTTAACCTTTTCCATCTAAGTTTCTAATTAACTCTCGCTAGGTTAATAACTGACTTTATTGTAACGAGGAATTCGTTTTAAATTGATAAAGGAACCCGTTAAGTACCTACGTAAGGAGTGTATCTCTGTCAAATTAAATTTTAGGTTTAGGTTTTTTTTTATGACATGAATAAAAATCGACACTCTGAGAGGAAATCTTTGCACAGTAATGGGGCACATGTAGCCTAGAAATGACGATGATGATGAACCAACTTTGTTTAATCTAGTACTTAGCGGTCGTCTAGGTATATACACGTATATTGCACTATTAGTTGGAAAACTGTAAGTGTCCTTTTAGAAATTAGAGTTAATTCTTATATTGTCGCGAGTCAAAATGTTCCATACTAACCAGGGAGGTTAAGTCCACTTCGCTGTTATTAATCCATAGTAAAGAAGCTGAAATATATCCAGGGTCACCAGATAAGGCAATTTATGGACAATTGGTGGACTATTTCTCAAGCCCCCGCGGCGCCCATAATAATCCTCTGTATTACGCCAATTGGGCTAATCGATATCTTCTCTATCCTCGCAGAAAAGAATACACATACACACAGTATACATACATACCGTCACGCCTCTTTCCCACAGGGGTAGGCAGAGACTACTTTGTTCCACTTGCTACGATCCTGACATACCTCTTTCGCTTCATTATAACGCTTTTAAGATGAAATTGAAGAAGATTTATACCATCGCTCAATTAGAAAAATAACTCTCAAGACAATCAGGTTGCTGCTCGGTGCCTTTACGTTCTTACGTTCTTGACCTTTACTTAATTATTACAATGCCTACTAATGCTCTGTATTGAACACCACAAATCCGTACAAAACAATACAAATACACTTTATTCACACTTTTCATTATTATTATTATTTATTTATTTATTTATTTATTTTTATTTTCTCTTCCAAAAAAAATGTTTTTCTTTTTTTTGGGTCTTGTGTGCATGCTAGTTGTAAGTAAGTCTATCTGCCATTGTTGAAGTGGTAGGTACGGAGTGCGAGGAGGAGGGGCGGACTGAAAACCAGCGCTGCGCAGATGCAAGCTTATCCTTGCACTCGCAGCAAATGCTGAGTCCGCTCCTTTTGCCACCCCTAAACACCTTTTTTTTTTCATAACGAATTTATCTTTAGTGTGGTAATAAACGTTTTTTTTCTTTTTTTTTTCTTTCTTTTCTTTCATTCACATTCATCAATCTCTTCATACATGCTCGTTGGTTTCGGGTACTCTTGACCTGACCTTTTTCCAAAACGTCCTCAATTTGATCACGGAACGTCCGTCTAGGCCACAAATAGACAAACATACACACACACAAACAAATGTATGTATGTATGTGGTAGACAAATTTTGATAAATTTGGAATACTTACTCCCAATGAGCTGTTATAGTTACTTAGCCCAATGCTTTAACTAATCAACTCTCAAGCAAAGAATACGCGATTTCAAGGTGTCACGTCGACGCATTGATATTTTCAGAACTAGGTGTTTTGCCAAACATAATATTTAATTTCATGACTGCTTTTACCTCGAAAGAACTTGCGGGTGGTAGGGCCTTGTGCAAGGTCCGTCCGGATCGCTACCACCATCTTACTCGCTAATCCTGCCGCTAAGCAGCAGTGCTTGCACTGCTGTGTTCCGGTGTGGAGAGTAAGACAGCCGGGGAAATTACGGGCACAAGAGGCATTTCATCTAAGTCCTCTAGGCTGGCAACGCATCTGCATTCCCTCCGGGGTTGTGGGTGTCTATGGACAGTGCTGATCGCTTACTATCAGGTGACCCACTTGCTCGTTTGCCTTCCTATTCACATAAAAAAAAAAAACTTTTAAATGTAACCACGTAGTAGTAATACTATGTACCTAAAGCCTGTACACAGTGCTAGAACGTGCAGGCTAGAGTAGGTTATATCAAAATTTAATTTTTTAAAGTCACTAATCCATCGACGCGAAAATAGCTGCTTCGTTAGTTAGATCGATGAGCCTATGCCTAACACAATTGTAAGATAAAACCAATTTCGCTAAAAGTTTAAATGATAACCAACAAAGACACTTCCGACTAAGCGGCAAAAAATATTTTCCATAGAATCTCTTGTCTGTTTAAAGCGTTAAGCTTATTTTTACTAAGTCGATACCCGACCCGGCAAAGATGCCCTCTGGTAAGTAATTAAATTTCCTTCGAAACATAATAGGTACCTGAAAGCTTTCCAAGGGTGATTGTTATTTAATTCGGTCCGCTAAACGCGAGACGGTGCCAGATGCCACCTATTACTTTTTAACTAAGTTATTTTTGTCTTTAACAGCTTTAACTGTTGCATAATTCGGAGATGAGCTGATTAATCTAAAATATTTAGTGAAAACTTACGAAATTAATATTTTTTGAAAGTGGTCCAGTAGATACTCCATATTGCATAATTAAGTCGTGCATCTAATTTTACGAGGCAACGGTAGGGTATTTTTGTCATTCATGGGTTTTAAAAAATTCAATGTTTTGAAATTCGATATAGTGATACGCTTTTGGGACTTAATCTACCAATAATTAAGTAGGTATGTGTTTGTAAAATTACCTCAATATTTCGGCTACGTACTGTGATGCTGCAAAAATCTCAAGGTAATTAAAAAACAAATTTGCGTGATTAAATCCCAAAAGCCAGATAAAGTTAGTGAAAATCGAACTTCGCAATAACTACTACTTTTAAATTCTGAGTGGACAGTAAATTTACGATTCTAGAATTCCTATTTCCCTAAAGTTAAAGTATATAAAAAAAACTTGAAAAAACAGGCGGACTTGACTTGTAGCCAAGAAATAAAAGCTAACTACCAGTCCTGTCTGTATCTACCTATCGCTACCGCTACCTGCTGCTGAAATCTAAATAGACTAAAGACCAACGCTCGATTTCATCGTGGCGTGGACATCATTCACATACACGAAATTCCATACACACCCAAATCCGCCCGGCATGTTAAACGTAGTTTGGACCACAAACTGTCGAACCTTTGACACCTTCGAGACATTCTAGATCCATCTTGTCATATTATACCTACAAGAGGTCACCTTTTGAGGGTCACTCGTGTACGCACGCCCTCGCGCCGGCAATATGGTTTTACTGCCGTGGCTAATTAGTAAAATTAAACCACCGAAATGATGTGAAAGAAAACATAAACATACTCGTGATATTATTGCGCTAACAAGGCAAAATGTGGTCTTACCATAACAATCGTGTGAAATACAACCCTTTTGCTCAACCTGAACGTGGCTAGTAGCCATAGCAGCCGACCAAACCTGTATACCACCCATTGTAACTTTGCCTTTCCCCCTTCAAGGACTTCAAAAGCTACAACTGATACGTGTTTTCGAAATCAACGAATACATTACGCTTCATCCAAAGAAAAACCGAACGAAGTTAAACTGCTCTACGCAATGAATATGAAACCTTTCATTTCATGTGGGAACGGGAACTTCAAAGCTTGAATACCTATGTCCACAGGGGGTGTATTCATGTCAGTCCATTTGTAAAACACGCCACATTTCCTAATATAATTTCTGAAGTAAAATTCATCTTGCACATCTGTTGCACGCAGTTAACATTCCGCTTCATTATCCGTAATGTCGCCTAATTTTAACTTTATGCCGCTCTACTGTGCCTGTAAAGTGATTCAGTCGTTTATGAGTTTTGATGACAGAACCGGTGCCTATACTGAGAAAATATAAATTTACTCAGACCATTTTTAGTTAAATATTGATTTAACAATGAAAATGTCTTTCACTCTCGGAAGCGACACTAGTTTCATGGTTTGTGAAAGATTTTCTGAGCCATTTTGACATCCGCGTTTTCGCTTTATCTCCCTTGGAACAAAGTCATTTAAGGTAGTATCATTGTGATTATAATATACTAGCTTCTGCCCGCGACTTCGTCCGCGTAGAATTAGCAGTTGACATGTTTATCGCTATCCCTCGGGAACTGTGCAATTTTCCGGGATAAAAAGTAGCCTATGTTTCAATCTAGGGTACCAGCTATCTCCGTTCCAAATTTTATCCAAATTTAATCTATCCGTTGAAGCGTGAAGAAGGAACAAATATACACACTCACTCACATCGTCACAAACTTTCGCATTTATAATATTAGTAGGAGTAAGATAGTAGGAAGTAGGATTGGATAGGATTACTAGGATTTTAGTATAAGAGCGCGTCGGCCACGTGCAGTGTAGGGTTCCGTAGTTGCCTGTCACAATATATGGATGATAATTGACAACATTTCATATTTCTGAGCCTATAATTTTAATGGTTCTCTGTATTTTATTTGAAAAGATGAACATGCTGACCGTTTAATTTTTTCGCTAGGGCTTGTATTTAATTTATAATTAATTTATTAATTTGTGCTTATTCTAAAAGGGCGTAACTCCGATACTATCACAGAATACACACTTATCCCTTTGTCTTTTATCTATAGAAAAAAAACTGACGTTAATTTCAAATTGTCAATGTCAGGCCCTATTCTCCAATATTCGATTTTCGAGGTTCGCTTCGTGCTGTTCCGCTCATACTAATAGTCATTATCTTGAGAGTGAGAGAGAAGGTATGCAACGAACTTCGAAAATAGAATTTCAGAGTTGCCCCCCTTGTACTTTGAAGTTGTCAAAAATACAAAATTATGATCGCTTATTTTTTCTCGTGAAAAAAGCAAAGGCGTTACACCTATCCTGTGGTAGTTTTGGTAAAATTAGGACATATTTTTAATTAATTTTTATTTTTTATAATAAGCGATATTAAAATTATATAAACATATAGCAGTGATGAATAAACGTGCTAAGGGCAGATAGCCCCAGACGTGGCTACAAATATTGCGTGCGTGTAACAGAAGAAAGCGCTAAGTACCGAACATAACTCCCTCATCCATGACCTAAGGCACAAAAATCTCATTTAATGTGTTTTTTTATTGAAAGAAGGTGTTTTTTATTGAAAAACCCGAGTATAGGTGCTTTTATAAAGAAATACTTCAGAATAAATAATTTTATTTTGTAGTTAACACCTTTACACTTTAAACTCTTTGTATTCATTCTACAAGCAAATTGGGAAAGAAGGTGTTATGTACATTTTTTTTAAATATATCCTACCCAAATGCATATTTTCAGGACAAAATGTAATAAATATGTTTGGTTTTTCATTAGGCACAATTTTGTAAAAGTTAGAACGCTGTATCTAGTCTATTTCATTTTCTACAATCTAAAAAGACTGAACCTCGAATTACTAAAAATTAAGGTTTTGCGACATACCGCCTTCATCTACTTGCCCCTTCAGTTCACAGTTTCAGGTAGGTACAGTCAAGGGCATAAATATATACATTCCCAAGGCGTCAAAAACAACTGTACTTTATGCCCTCGACTGTACGCTTTATAAGTTGGTCGACTATTACTCGTTAAATTGTAAAGCCAACCTAGCTGTGACAGTTTTCCTTTAAACTTCGTTATATTCATTCTAGATTTTTTAGCGGCAAAATTTATATTTTTTTCAAACAGCTGCTGTTTTATATCCATATACGAGTACATTAAAATACACAACTCTCCCGCCCCCTCAGCATGCCGCTTCACCCCAACCCCCTTGAAAAGTGTCCCGTTTTACAGATTTTCTCAATTTTCTGAAAATCTATATTATAAGCTAGGAAAAAATCATCCATGACTGAATTATTTGTCATTAAATTACCTACAAATTAGTACTTAGGTACATTCATTTTGATACGATTTATAGTTTCTAAGCTATGGTGCATCAAAGGTTGTTAAACATGTACGCTTTGGAAGTGTCTCTCGCGCAAACTATTCAGTTTAGAAAAAAATGATATTAGAAACCTCAATATCATTTTTGAAGACCTATCTATAGATACCCCACACGTATGGGTTTGATGAAAAAAAAATTTTTTTCCAGCCCCAGTTTTCTGCTGGGTTCTATGCGTATCCTCGCCATAATTGAACTTGATGAAAAGTACGCCTTGAATGTTGACAAGCTACACCAGAAGAAGGTGGTAACTTTGATAATATCACCGTATTGTTTGTCAGACCAACGTATTTGTTGAAGTGGACGTATCGTAACTAATTTATACTTTTTAGCCACTTTTTTCCGAATCTATAAGAACTATACGGTTGAAACTTGGTAAGTAGATGTATTATGTGTACCGCATTAAGATTTTCACACAAAAATAGATTTTTTTTTGGGGTTCCCCATACTTAGAACTGAAACTAGTTTTTTTTTTTCATCAAATCCGTACGTGTGGGGTATTTATAGATAGGTCTTCAAAAATGATATAGAGGTTTCTAATATCATTTTTTTCTAAACTGAATAGTTTGCGCGAGTGATACTTCCAAAGCGTACATGTTTAACAACCTTTGATGCACCATAGCTTGGAAACTATAAATCGTATCAAAATGAATGCAAGTAATTATTTGTAGGTAATTTAATGACAAATAATTGCGTCATTGATTATTTTGTCCTAGCTTATATAGTTTTCCTGAAAATTGAGAAAATCTGTAAAACGGGACACTTTTCAAGGGGGGGGAGGGGTGAAGCGGCTTGCGGAGGGGGCGGGAGAGTTGTGTATTTTAGTGTACTCGTATATAGGTATAACACAGCAGCAATAAATTAAAATAATAAATTTCGCCGTCTTGCCCATACATTCAAATCTAGAATGATACTATATATATATACTTATTTACTACTAGCATATTTTTTTCCCGTACCTATCCATCCTCGTCTACAACCGTTTAGCCAGGGGCGTAGCTACCGCCGTATCTGCCGTATCAATTATACGGGGCCCCCGGGCCACGGGGGCCCCCGACGTGCGTAAGCAAAAATAAATGTGAGAAATCTTTACCCTTCATAAGGGCCCCCAAATATTTTTTTATACGGGGCCCCACCAAGGCACGCTACGCCCCTGCGCTTAGCTGGCAAGGGGGGGGACACTTGACCCTAATGATAATTATAACTTTAAAACGTTATATTTCGCAAACGGATCCCTGAATTAAAAAATGCTTTTACCACACCCACAATATTTTTGAACAACTTAACGATCATAATAACAGCTTGCTTTTCGACCGAATAATCAAAGTACAGCCACCGCTACACTGGTTTGTCGATTTTTTTTGTCTATGTAATTTGTAAGATATTTACACTCTATTACTTATTTATCCTCTATGCTATGACTAGTAGATTTAACACGTAAAGTGTAAAAGCGTCGTGAGATTTACAATAATCCGTTTGTCGCGTTTACCTTCCTACCTACCATTAACGCTAATAGACTTTTCGAATGGAGAGCCTGTTAAGGTAAGTAATTTCCTAAATTCTACCGTGAAAGAAAAGATCGCCCGGAATCTAATTTATTTAGGTTTACTTGAGGTTTCTAGAAAATAAAACACCACCAAGATTAGTTCGAACCGGAATCGTGCACCGAGGGTTCTGTCCACAGGTTCTTTAGAAGTCCTAAGTAGGTACTTCAACATGAAACTACCGTGAGACTCAATCATACTTACACAAACGGATAACTCACATCATCGAGCATCACTTGGCTTTTGTACCTGAGTTATCCGTTTGTGCTACTACTTTAAAATCCTAAGTAGTTCTGTGTGCTTAGTGTAAGTTTTCGGTCACAAAATACGTCTCGACCGCGTTTGCGTTGAAATGTTAAATATTATGAGAAATTTTTGTTGTCGTTTCGTTCCGCTTGTGGCGCTGTTCATTTTCCCATATTGACAACATTTCATATTTCTGAGCCTATAATTTTAATGGTTCTCTATATTTTGTTTGAAAAGACGAACATGCTGACAGTTTAATTTTTTCGCTAGGGTTTGTATTTAAATTATAATTAATTTATTAATGTTTGCTTATTCTAAAAGGGCGTAACTCCGATACTATCGCAGAATAGACACTTATCCTTTTGTCTTTTCTCTATAGAAAAAAAACTGACGTCAATTTCAAATTGTCAATGTCAAGCCCTATTCTCCAATATTCGATTTTCGAGATTCGCTTCGTGCTGTTCCGCTCATACTAATTATCATTATCTTGAGAGTGAGAGAGAAGGTATGCAACGAACTTCGAAAACAGAATTTCAGAGTTGCCCCCCTTGTACTTTGAAGTTGTCAAAAATACAAAATTATGATCGCTTATTTTTCTACCGAACAACGGCTGATTAAAAACAAGCAGTGTCTTTTTCAACCTCGACATTGGCAGAATCATCGACAGTATCGATGGAGCTATAACTATAAAAATTGAATTGATCGCTTATTTTTTCTCGTGAAAAAAGCAAAGGCGTTTCACCTATGCTGTGGTAGTTTTGGTAAAATTAGGACATATTTTTAATTATTTTTTATTTTTTATAATAAGCGATATTAAAATTATATAAACATATTGCAGTGATCAGGAGGCAAAATGCTTTCGAACCATATTTACATTTTCAGGTGTTATAAAAATGAAATGTTGTCAAATTGAAACGTTAACGCGAGCGTGTTCGAGACGTTTGTCGTGCCTAAAACTTATAGGTACTAGAGGCTCTGCAAGTGTCAAATACACACTATTTAACGAACGGCCAATCGTGATGACGTAGGTATAATAGCTACTGGCTCTACTCTTAAATGTTCCTACTCGTTTACCTACTCCTTAATTCTAAAACTCTTAAACATGAAACCGACAAGAAGGGTCGTGCCTCGTGCTCTTGAATTGAAACTTTGTCCTTTAGTACTATTACTTATTCTGTGCTTTGTCTTTGTGCTTAATATTGTTTTGTGAATAATATATTAAGGTAGTTTTCTTTATGAAGTCTGTTCTTAAGGTTGCCTGGTAGAGATCGCTCTGAAGCGATGAGGTCGCCTATTGCTTACCTAATCATCATCATTGTCATCATCTCCAGCCTATATATATACGTCCCACTGCTGGGCACAGGCCTCCTCTCTGAATGAAGGTTAAATTTCCCACGCGGGCCCAGTACAGATTGGGAACTTCACACACACCATTAAATTGCTTCGCAGGTGTGTGCGGGTTTTCTCACAATACAATACTGTGAGGATGGGCGTTGAGAGGTGACTGATAATGCCGAGTTCAGAGTTAATACTATCCTTTATTATAATATAAACTTACGCTTATATAGTAACATACTGGGGGAGTGTGAGTGTGTCACACTACACCTCCCCCCTTGAAAAAGAAAAAAAAATAGGCACACAATTTTTTTTTTTTTCAGTGAAGAAAACATTTTGAAAAGTTAAAAAAAATCTTATAAACTTACGGCAAATACATTTAAAAAAAAATCACTAAGTACCTACTAACAATTATTTGCTTACATGTCTAAATTTGCACGCTTTGTTGACGAGATACAAAACAAAAGTAGGTAATACAAGATGCAGTTGTTTCGTTATTTAGTTTGTATCATGTGTCACTCTTGTAAAAAATATCTTTAATCTTTTAGTAATGTACAATATTTGTTTAAAATTTTGCTTAATATATTACTGTATTTCCTATCTTCTTAACTTCAGAGTCTTTTAGTTAATATATCTTCTCAGTACTTAGTGGCCTTTCTTTTAATCTATTCTTTTATACACTTCTACTTTTATAATTTCTTTATCTTTCTTCAATAATACTTCTCCTTAGTGAGCAACTTTGGCTTCACTTTTTGGCATGGTGCACACTAAACATATTATTTATATGGTCGGCCGACCTTATTTCACATATTTATTTATTTATTCATTCAGGATACAGGTTTTTTTTTTTATTTACTTTCGTGCGCGCACATACAATAACTTCCATACTTAATTTGCATTCCTTGTGTCCAAGAGTCCCCACGAGTGATAGCTCGACCGCCTCATGGTCGAAGTTCAAGGATTTCCTACCTGCCCTGTATCCTGGGTGCACCTTGCTACCAGCTCGCTCAACAGCGCATCTCGTGCTATACTGTTGATAACGACTGATATTTTCCTACTATTATTCTCACACAACCCATTACATAAATTCTCATTCATAATCATAAACTATGCCTTGCCATACTTAAACTTTTCCCGTAACTCTACGCATAATTCACTCTTCACAATCCAATCCAAAATACTAACATTTCCATTTAACTCATTATCAAACCATTAATCTTCAATCATTCAAATCCAAATCAACAAATATACTACCCATATTATAACTGTACTTTTTGCATAAATTCCTCGAAAATTTACTTGACTCTACTTCCTCAAATTTACGTATTTTACCTATTTTTTTTTTATCAACTGACTAAAATTTTACTTGAACTAATAATTTGAAATGACAGCTGGATGATCAGTCCAACGGCAATGACAAATTATTTTCGAATCATCCTTCTTATTCATCTGCAGTTAAATAAAAGGGACAATTTGTGCTTTATCAAAATTTCTGCAAAATAAACAAATCATTAAATAAACACAATCCATAAAAACCAGCTTTCTTACTGACATTTCCTACTCATCTCCATACTTTGTATAAAAAAAATCATCACAAAAGCTCCATAATAACTAATATCTACTTCCGATCATTCAAAATAATTGTATACCGTTTCATTACTCAATAATATTAATGTCGTTTAAAGAGTGCACAGTACCTGTCTTACCTAAAGAAATTTGATCTGTAATAACAGACGCGGCATACCAATCCTTTTCTGATGACCTATATGAGATCATCGTACTTAATGACTGTTACTATGAACAATGACTGCCTATTTTTAGAAAGCAAGTTTAGTATAATTTAGTAAAATATCAATATAAAAAAAATCAAGTGATCATTTAAATTTGCGTCGTGAATTAAAATAACTTATTATTCTCAAAATTAATATTCAAATCACAACGTTCTTAAATCATTAAAATTCCATCAAAATCTCAATTTACCTACCCTAACTTTTAATTTACTTCTAAAAAAAATATAATTAAAACTATTACCTCGTCAACAAGCGGCACCTACATGACTGTAAATAAAAACATTTTAATTAATTAATTAATAATAGTTATTTAATAGAGGTATAAAATGATAAATTTTTAGCCAACTAAACCACTTTTAACGCTCTGTTGCTGTTACATTCCTGGGCCATCTTTTCCACCTTCTATCACCCTGCTGCATACTCATCCAAACCAAAACGACACCACCAACTCCCTGCTGCCTGCTCCTCTCTCCACGACTCCATCACCACTCTCATCCATGACACCATCTACTACCCTGCAGCATCTTGATGTTTTCCTCCTCTTATTTTCAGGGCTCCAACTTCTCCCGGCAGCTTTCTTTAACCTCTATGTTTTCTTACATTTTTTTTTTTTCAAATTTCTTGTTTTTCATTTTCGTCTTCTTTTGTTTCTGTGTTTTTTCAGTATTTTTTTAACATCAGTTTCTTCCTTTTGTATAATTCTATTTTCATATAATATAGTAAGTATTATTATTATTATTTAATCTTTATAAGTATTATTGTAGTAATATTATTATAGTTCTAATTAATTTTTATATAGTGTCTATTTCACTTGTCACTTTCCACTTCACTTTGTTCTGCTTAAATATTTATTGTCTTTTTAATTAAATTTTATCACTGGTCGGCGCAGCGCGCCGCCAGTGCAGCGCCAAGGCCGCACTGGCAGGGTCGCCATGTGAGGATGGGCGTTGAGAGGTGACTGATAATGCCGAGTTCAGAGTTAATACTATCCTTTATTATAATATAAACTTACGCTTATATAGTAACATACTGGGGGAGTGTGAGTGTGTCACACTACAATACAATACAATACAAATACGTAGGTACGCTGTTGTTATAATTTGTTACCTACCCCCAAGAAACCACTGGCTCCGTCCTAATGTAATAACATTATTTATTCGCTTTACAGAAGTCATGTGGACCAGCACTACTATAAGTATACGGAATTCGAAATTCGAAGTTCCTGGATATCATGCCATCCCTCTCACTCTTTTATTAGTGCTTATTGGTGTAATCGAAGCAGCACAATACGAATTTCGAATTTTTAACTTGAAAGTACATATTTAGGGCCTGGCGGGATATAACTATACATTCTATACGACAGTTAGATAGAATCCAATCCAGACTTGGCTGTATTGGTGTGTTTCCCTTTGCTTTTCTTTTATGGAAGAAGTACTAGCTGTCATTTTCATCTTCACGTCTACCGTTATCTGTGGCTATGTCTTGTCTTGTCATGTATGTGTAGTGTATGTCATTGTCATGTCGTGTCCGCAATGCGAAATGCAACAATTTATAAAGTAAATAATTAAAATTGTGACTGAAACTTTCTCAAAAAATGTGTGCTGACATAATTTTCGTACATTTATTGTGACGATGTTTAGTTACAATGTAAAGTTTCTGACGTGCGACGAATCCGTGCAAGTTAAAAATGGGGACTTTAAAAGTTACAAGTAAGTCAAAACTCACTTCCTAAACATTGTTGGAAAGTTTTTTTGCTGTTTGACTTAGCGGTATTTTATTTTAGGTATGAAACGAAGAAGAAAGCTGAAGAGTCTGTGTATGATAATGCGAAGAGAAGTTTTTGCGAGCGACGTGGAGGGCACTGGAATGCAATGAAGCCTCGGCAAATTAAGCATCTAGAGACGAAATTTCGGGAACGCTCAGCCGTCTTCTGCGAGTGGCTAAATGATTGCCTGATCGTTATTGTGTTCTCCTCTGGTGCCATCGCCTACCTGACCGTCAAGCCCAACACACTGGACGTCACTCAGATTTTATTTGATAGATATGTTGTAGGAAAGCTATCTGGACAAGCTGTTAGTGGAGGTTGGTTTCTACATCATAATATCATAATAAGCTTAGTTATCAATGAGTTAAAAACTATAATTAATAAATTAGCAGAGCTATAAAGTTACAATTTATTTAATTTCTATTGCAGTCGCCTTTTGCAAGTCTCATTTATTGTTCACACACACTGATCGGACAGCGACGCTACTGACATTTGGGAAGGGCATGCCGAGTGCCCAGCCTTGTCGTATCAGAGACAGAGACCCACATATACAAGTAAGATTAAGACTTTATAACTACTGTGAGTAAAAATTTAGATTGCGATGGGAAGTTGATTTAATTTTAATTCATCTGCATATGCAACAATTTAACCTCTTCAATGCTACTAAACTATATATTTATACTCATGCCAAGCTTTTGTTTCCTGACAGATATCTTTAGCCTTCGAAATATTATGAACGGGATGTGAACTGCGATTACCTTTATTGAGCACCCGATATGAACTTAACCGTGAATCATTAAAAACTCTTATCTTTAGCCTTTCAAATGCTGCGGCACAGATCGACACAAATTTTAATCCTATATTTTATTATCAATAAAATTAGTAATACATGTGATACTTTCTTTTTCTTCCCACTTACAAATGGTGTGCAACATTCATTTAAGTATAAGTATGCTTTGATGCGAGTCTTGATGTTTTCAGAAACTTGTACTTAATAATAATGTCTCACAAATAACCATCACCAATACCTATTATTTACTTTCAACCACTATCTACTTAATTCATTTGCCCCTATATGTTTTATGATATGAACACTAAACTTGATATTATTGAACACTTATTAAGCAGTGTGACATCACTAAAAATAGAAATTTTTACAGACTGTAGAACTCGGGGGATCCCGTCGCACAGAGCGAAGGGTATCATGGTGCGAGACCCCCTCGGTGACCCGGGTGCTTGTTTGGGGCGCCGCTGCCGTAGAGCCGGCGCCCTGGAGCCCTGTGCTCGAAGACCATGCCAATATGCACTTGTATCAAATAAAAGGGTAATCAAAATTCATTGTTCCTTCATAAATATCCCATCTGTATTAGCTAGATGAGTGTATTATGGGATTATACTTAGAAGTAGTAGTGGGGCCAGGTGCGTTCTTAACAGTAAGCGGCAGGTGGCAGGGGCACATGCCCTCTTTTTTTTTTTGCTCTTTCATCTGATGAGGTTCTGTCCAAACAAGTTGCCACGTGAAGTAATCACTTTTGGCGCGATTTAAGACTACGATGGCCGAGGCCGCACTGGTAACGCGATAGCGATGCGACAGCGATGGCGACTAAATCAGACATCGTTCGAGTTATGTGAGCGGCCGGATTGATGGTCGTTCCGTCGTTTAGTCAATGCGGCCGCTCACATAACTCTAACGCTGTTTGATTGAGTCGCCATCGCTCTCGCGTCGCCATCGCGTTATCAGTGCGGCCGCGGCCTAAGAAATCATTGTTTTTGATATTACTCACAAGGCCTACTAAGTTACTTCAATGCTACTTGTTGTAATATTTTCTCATTTCTACTTACAGACAGCAAATGAGCTTAATAGCATACCATCAATTGGAGAATGAGACATTGTTGGCTGAGATCTCACGGAATAATGACAATATTATTCATATTGTTGAACAGACAGTGTGCCATAAGGTAAGAAAGAAAAAAAACGGTCAAGTGCGAGTCGGACTCGCGCACTGAGGGTTCCGTACATATGAGAATCGATTCGGGAATAACAGATTCGAGAGTGATCCTACAAACGTTCTCTTTTTCTTTTTGGATTTAGTAGTAAAAGAAAAACTTAGTAGTTAATTCATTGAACATTAATATTTCACTTGTCTGCTCTATTTTCAAACTAATTCGCTTTTCGCCTGATGGCTCGTAATAAAATTATTTTTTCCTGTTCCTTGCATAGTATTAGTATAGTCCCTCTACATATGTATATTATATATATACACATACAAACGAAATGGTGTCCGCTAAACCCTGCCGCCAAAAAGGGCCGAAAGTTGGCAAATAAAAACGGCAATACGTATAAAATTCGGCGAATAAAACGGCGATATGTTTAACGGCGTCCTTGACACACGTATTGGACTTCCGCTTTAGCGTCCATATCTCTTTGTTTTGCCGTTATGATGATCAACTTTTACATGTCACGCTATGACAATGGAAAATAAAGAAACATTGTTATAGTTACAATATTGTTACTTTATGTTTTCCTATAAAGTGAATTTACGGCCCGGTGCATTGGGTCTAATCATAAAAATATTGAAGTTTCGCGAAACGGCTGCTAGTTTTACAGCGCACCTTATTTACGGGTCCCTAATTTGAAATAGGTAGTAGTTAAAAGTTATTTGCTTGTAAACAAATAAATCTAATAAATGCTTTGTATTTACTGTACAAATTTTTATTTATGAGCCTTTTTATTCCGAATTCGCTACAATTTCAATAAGTACCATGTTGTTGTTGTTGTTATTGTCGTTTTTTTTTTTTTTTATTATTGCATCAGGCGTTACTTTGAGGAGGTCCTTTTCAATGAACACAAAATATTTACCTTGCTATTCCGCTACTTACGTGCAAGATAACCAAGCTTGTGCGAAATATATACGTTTTGCATGCAAGCCCTCCCTCCACTACAGCCACACAAAACGCACACAAATCCCACAAACTTAATTAATCCTAACACCACACAACCACTGACGCGCGTTTCGATGCCTCTACGGGATCATTTTCAAAGTTAGAGCACAACCGATGTACATGCGAACCAACGTCGTACTCACTTACTTACTCACGTCACGTCACGTCGTACTTGAGCGTACTATGAAAGTTTTTTTATCGCAACAAACGTTTCGAACGCGTTTGCGTTGAAGTGTCCAATAGGCAGCAGCGGTGATTATTTTTCATCAGGCTCGTTTGCCATATCATAAAAAAAACGTGTCAAATACTATGAGAATACATTGTTACCGTCACGCCATTTTTTCAGTACAGTAATGTCAGTAATTAAGGCGTTTACAGGTACGCTTTCGAGACGTAATTTATGACGAAATGGTTACATAAATTATTACAATGATGAAGTGGAACAAAGTAGTCTCTGCCTACCCCTGTGGGAAAGAGGCGTGACGGTATGTATGTGATGTATGTATTTCGAAAATTTCTAAGTATATTTTTGTGGCACGTTCGTTTTTATTAATATTTGTTCAGACGGGAGTAACTCTTTCGTGGGCTATGCACGGGGTGCCTGCGGGCGGGCTGCGCGCGGCGCGGCTCCCCGCGTGCGAGGCGGTGGCGCGCGCGCCGCTGCCCGCGCCCGCCCGCGCCGCCCGTCGCTCGCCCTGCGGCCACCGCCTGGCCGCGGCCTGCATCGACGGCTCTCTGCACGTCGTGCACGCCACCGCCGGCCTCACGCACTCCACTAGGCTCGGATTCGTGAGTTCAAGCTGCAAACTGATCGATTCGAAATATTGCCAGTTCAGAAATGAGCCTCAGATGATAGTTTGTTGCATTGCCCGGGGCAGGTGGCGACGGAGGTGTGGTGGTGTGGGGCGCTACTGCTGGCGGGCGAGGAGGGCGCGCGGCTGCAGTGCCTGGACCACGCGCTCGCCGCGCTGCCGCACCCCGCCGGCGCGCTGCTACTCGCGCCCCACCTCAGGTGATAGTTGTAGCATTGTTCGAGGCAGGTGGCGACGGAGGTGTGGTGGTGTGGGGCGCTACTGCTGGCGGGCGAGAGTTTTTTTTCGTATCGAGGGAAAAATGTTAAAACATAATTTAAGTCGCTTTCAGCCTCTGTAGAAAGGCTTCAAGATGACTATTCTTATTTTATATAAACCACATTTTAATGTGCCCAGCAGTTAGACGTACATAGACTTTATTTAATTGTGTTGTTAAAACTGATCGATGAAGAGACTGCGTCTTAATACTGTCAACACTTAATAATAATTAATCTAAGTAGTAGATTGTTACAGTATAGATTTTTTAAGGTTATGGTAAAATCTGTACTATAAGAACATTAAAGTACAGATTATTACAATATTTACAGTATAGATTTTTAAGGGTGTAATATGCTGGTAATTTCCTACGGTTTCTGAACGCATTTTAAAGCACTAATGATAATAATATGTGCGTAAATAAAGATTCTAGCCGCACTCATTCAGAACTTGTAATACCTACTTGAACCCAAGGACGGGTACGTGTAACAACGGCGTCGCCAGCCTACGGTCACCTGGGTGACCAAAGGCTATATTTTGCGATGTATAGGGAGGCAGCAGCCCCCTGCCCCCTTGGCACGCCCTGTTACCGAGTGTTTGGCCCCAGGGAGCCCCGTCGGATGCAGCTGCTGGCCACCAGGCAAGTGCTTGGCGGGCCGCTGCTCCTCGCGTCCTTTAGCGGAGGACCGCTTGCGCTGCTTCGTATCACGCACCCGGAACTCATGACGGTATTAAATACTATGGTCTTTTTATTTTTAACGGTTCTATTTAGTAAACAAAATTCTAACCTCAATGTACAAATTTTTGTAAAGAATAAGGTGTATTCAATAAACCTGATGTTATCAAATAAACCTGAGGCAATATTTTGTACATAATTTTGCTAGTATTTTATGAAATTGTTAAAAGATAGTAAAAATGAGACGTTTTGAGGTTAGAATTTTGTTTACCAAATAGGTCAGTTAAGGATGAAAAGTCCTTACTTTCTACTAACTAGTTTAATCGTAACAGCGTTTTCACACTATCCGATATCGGTTTCGGTATCGGTCGCCGATACGATATCGGGAATCTAAAAGTCAGCAGTTCGACTGACAAAAATTCTTTCATTTATCAGAAATGGCTCTGACGATTTCTGTGAAACTTGGTGTGAAATTTTTTGGGACGAAAAATCAATCTATACTCAGCGTCATATTTAGCGGAACACAAAAAAAGCTAGCAAAACGCATACTTAATGCTTGACCAAAAAAAAAAAAATGAAAATAGGTACCTACACTTTTTTTTGTGTTCCTCTAAATATGCCGCTGAGTGTATGTAGCTGTAGATCTGTGAGAAAACGGGTTTTTCAAAGTTTTGTAAATACCGAATATTGCGCTCGCCAAGGTTCTAATTTTTTTTTTTATTATTAAAGATGCCTCTCTAGAATCTCTTGGAAGGTTCTAATAATGATATAGATTGTGAAATTAATTCCAGGCTTGGATCCGCTCCGGCCGGCCGTCCAACGCGGTGTCCCTGCTTCAAGCTATGGACTGGGAAGTTTCGGGCCCGTCGTGCCTGCGAGCGATGACCATGCTGGTGGTAAATAGAACATGACAATTTTATACAAATTTGCTGTAATCCTTGGATGAACTCTTTTGTTAGGTTTCTTAGGGCCACTTGCACGGACCAGGGTTAACGAGATGCTAACCCAGGGCCAGGGATAAGTAGTGTCAAAATGAATGGAACTGTGAAACCTAACCCCGAGTTAGCGATTTAATTTTTTAACTCTGGACTGTGCAAGTGGGCCTTAGGTATGCATATTTGGGTTGGCATGTGTGACAGTTGTGCTCGCTAAACTTTGAAAATGATCCCGTACAGGGATCGAAACGCGTCAATGTTTGTTTGGCGTAAGGGATAATTAAGTTTGTGAGATTTATATGTGTTTTATGTGGCAGTAGTGGAGGGAGGGATTGCATGAAAAATATATATATGTTTCGCACAGGCTTGGTTATCTTGTACGTGAGTAGCGGAGTAGCGGGGTAAATATTATTCGTTCATCGAAATGGACTACCGCAAAGTAACGCCTGATTCATCAAAATATGCATATTTTATTTATTTTTCGTCAATTATTGTAAAGAGCTTTTTTTAATCCCGCCCACGGCCCCTCGACTCGTATACTAGACGGCTTCGCGTGTGCTCGGCCTGCAACGCAAACTCGTCTCTGTAACGGTATGTTATCGTATCGGCGTGTAGACGGGCGCTCGCGGCGCGGCGGCGGCGGGCGCGGCGCGCGCGCAGGCCGCGCTCGGCGCCTACCTGGCGCCCGCGGGGGACGTGGACGCGCGGTACGCGCCCGCCGTGCACGACCTGGCCAGGAACTTCTTCCACCACCTGCTGAGGTACACCATCACACCATATACTCTTATTTATGTACGCATATTAATTGATTATTAAATAATGGTATGATGAATAGGCGTGGACGCATAGAGACAGCGCTGAGCCTGTGCGTGGACCTGGCGGCGTGGGACCTGTGCTGCGACGCGCGCTGGGCCGCCCGCCGCGCGCGCCTGCCCGCGCTCGCCGCCGAGGCCGCCGCGCTCGCCGCCCGCGCCCCGCACCCGCCCGCAGGTACCCCCCGCCCCGCGCCTGCCCGCGCTCGCCGCCCGCGCCCCGCACCCGCCCGCAGGTACCCCCCGCCCCGCGCCTGCCCGCGCTCGCCGCCCGCGCCCCGCACCCGCCCGCAGGTACCCCCCGCCCCGCGCCTGCCCGCGCTCGCCGCCCGCGCCCCGCACCCGCCCGCAGGTACCCCCCGCCCCGCGCCTGCCCGCGCTCGCCGCCCGCGCCCCGCACCCGCCCGCAGGTACCCCCCGCCCCGCGCCTGCCCGCGCTCGCCGCCCGCGCCCCGCACCCGCCCGCAGGTACCCCCCGCCCCGCGCCTGCCCGCGCTCGCCGCCCGCGCCCCGCACCCGCCCGCAGGTACCCCCCGCCCCGCGCCTGCCCGCGCTCGCCGCCCGCGCCCCGCACCCGCCCGCAGGTACCCCCCGCCCCGCGCCTGCCCGCGCTCGCCGCCCGCGCCCCGCACCCGCCCGCAGGTACCCCCCGCCCCGCGCCTGCCCGCGCTCGCCGCCCGCGCCCCGCACCCGCCCGCAGGTACCCCCCGCCCCGCGCCTGCCCGCGCTCGCCGCCCGCGCCCCGCACCCGCCCGCAGGTACCCCCCGCCCCGCGCCTGCCCGCGCTCGCCGCCCGCGCCCCGCACCCGCCCGCAGGTACCCCCCGCCCCGCGCCTGCCCGCGCTCGCCGCCCGCGCCCCGCACCCGCCCGCAGGTACCCCCCGCCCCGCGCCTGCCCGCGCTCGCCGCCCGCGCCCCGCACCCGCCCGCAGGTACCCCCCGGCAGGTGTGGCGCACGCAGCCTCGTGACACCTGTGCTGTGCTACGAACGACTGAGTAGAGAAGGCTCCACTCGGCGGAGCTCCTAGTTAATGTTTTCAACGCTTCGCTTCTATGTTAAAAGAAAAGAAAGAAAGATATATATTTTTTAGTGGTGCTGAGTCTTAGCATGCTACTCTGGTATAACAACCAGTTGGCCTGCAGTGGGGTTTTCCGGGGTAGGCGGCGCAGGAAGGTAACGCAACACGATTTGTACGCGCCGCCTACGCTCGCGGTCCTCCCTGCGCGCCCCAAACGGCAACGTTCTGTAGCGCCCGAATGCATTTTCTATTTCCAGAATCCGTGTGCTCCGACTCGTGCTCGCAGTGCAGCTCTCGCTCGCGCTCGGGCTCCCCCCCGGCGGCGCGGCGCTCCCCCCCGCCGCTCCCCCGCGCGCCGCCCCCCGCGCCCGCCATCCGCCCCAACCTGCACCAGTACCTGGACAAGAACGACACCATATGGACCACCGACGTGCGCCAAACGAAGTGGCCCAGCCTGGACGACATGCTGAAACAGAACGTGGAAGCGACGCCGAGAGCGCTCGACGACAAGCTCGCTTCGGTCCACTTCAGGCACCTGTTCCAGGCGGAGTTGAGGGAAGACGCTCCGAGTGCCGCGTACCGGTACCGCGGGCACGGCGGGCCCGGCGAGCGAGCGGCCAAGTTCGACGGCGGCGCGTACGAGAGGTCGGCTCGGCCGCCGGGAGAAAAGAACAAAGTCAAGTTCTCGGATACTGTTACGATTGCTGTTGTGGCATCTGTGAGTATATCGACGTTTGCTCGGAAGCGAAGGCGCTACGAGGATGTGACTGAGGTGGTTTTTTGGAACCAAAATTAATAATGATAACGGGTAATTCGAATTTTACAACTCGGACCGGAATACTGATTTAAATTTACGACAGACCGACTTAAAATACTTGAAAAATCTTTGCTACTTAACTTCGATAAGCGCAAAATCATCTTGACGGTAGTTAATGTCTTCACTTTAATGAACACACCAATGTTGTGCTAGCAGGCCAACCAAATGCCATACACATTAAGAGATCTTAACGCTGTACTGTACCGATACCAAATCAGCCACCCTAACCATAGTTTAGTCAATCCGCTGTCGATGTCGCCTCTTACACTATTCTCCTCTATCTATGTACATCTACAAATTCTTCCGGAATATTTCAGCAAACGCTGGAATTAGTCTGACTGAACACCCCTGTGAACATTTTTCATATTTTTTTTAATAGATCTTATCATTTTTTTCAAAGCACATTAAAGGTGTGATTTAATTATGAATCCAAAATACCAACGAAAAATCTTCACCGAAGTCTTCAATTTTTTTCCACTCGCTGAAACAATATTGTGTTCGAATGATCTCGCCTACGATGATCGATGTCAGTAATCGTGTCTGCGCAGGAGCCGGCGGCGTGCCCGTCGGCCGCGCGCGAGCTGGCGGACAGCCTGCCGCTGTGCGCGCCGCACAACTACCTCGCGGCCTTCGCGCCGCACCCGCCCGCGCCAAGAGCCCCGCCCGGTACCGCACAAGACTACGTCGAAGTGTGACGCACGCCGCACGACGCATGCCACACGCCACACGCCACACAGCACACAGCACCCGCACCGCACCTCACTGCATGATCAAAACGCATTCACTGTGGCTGTTGTAATGCCAAATGGCGCACATTTTTCTTTGCGTAGTCGACCGGTTTTCTTTACTACCATAATGTTCGATGTCATTTGTTCGGCTTGAAACCATCTAAAGTATCTGGGTATGGGTCTATATCCTATATCAGAAGATCGAATAATTTGTTTGGTCCAATATTCGTTCGAAAGGTTTGAAGGGCTCCCATTTTTTATCAAGACACGCGGAGGCGTGTCAGCCGAGTTCAAAGTGAAGCCAAGTCAAAGCTTGAAATTTATTTACGTCCCAAGTGAAATAAATGCAAAATTTTCTACTCGGAACTTGGCACCCGTATACATCTCAATTCTTTTGTAGGCGAAATCAATAACAATGCATATTTTTAATATTGAACTTGGCTATCATTTCACATTTATGTTTTTGATGGGATACTTTTTTACACCGACCTTTTTATCTGATCCGTGGGAACCTAGATACGATATTGCGCCTTCAATATAGCCCTAGCGTAGTCAAATATAAATTCTGATGTAATACGTTTAAACCTGTACAGGAGTAGTGCATAGTTTCCCCATGACATTTCGTTGAATCCCATGCGGCTTTCAACTTTAACGGCATTTGAATACGTTTCTTATTTGTAGGAAAACTTTATTCACTACACCTGTACCGATTTAGACGAGAGTGCAAAGTGAAATTTGGTAACGTAATTTCCAAGATGAAGCATGTAATTTTTTTTTTGTTTTAAGAATTCGCTGGTAAAGGGATATGTCATGATCCTCAGTGTTCTAGAAATGTCTTAGTATCTGATTATTGAGGATGGTAAAAAGACTGTGTTAAGTATGTGGTTGTACAGTCGAGAGCATAGATATCGACACAGCCATCATGTCAAATATATGTCACCCGGGTGTCATTGTGACATAGAGCATAGAGGTGTATATATAGTAAGAACATCTTGAAGATACCATGGTTGCAATAAATTATTGATTGATAAACAATACATGTTTTTGACGTCTTGGTAACGTACCTACATATATTTATGCTCTTCACTGTACGTAGATCATAAATTTCGAAATGTTGCCGCGAAAGAAGACAAGACTACGCTTCCTTTTTTAAGAAACATTTATTTTATTGCATGACTTTATTTTATTCTTGACTAATGAATTAATTTATCTCATTACCTGCACCATTTATGTAGACCAAGACAAAAGTTTTCAATAAGATCTGATGAAAACCTACCTATAACTTTTAATTTATTATCGAAAATAAGAGTGTGTACATAATGTTGTTAATTAATTTGTTACAGAAAATGCTGCTCAAAAACCGCCTAAAATTAAAGTAGTTCATTTTGGTATGGTGTGAACTATGCCAACAATGAGTTTTAAGGAGATTTATGTATTTTTAATAAGAGTTTACATTATTTTTAAAAAATTTAATCCGTCCATTTAGTTAATAAGGATAATATTTTTTTTACAATGTACTGTACTTACCTGTATGTAGAAAGTGTTTCGCAATATACCTACGTTAATAGTACGCACAAGAATTATAGTCTCATCTTAATGTATCGTTTGTAAATGAGTGTCATAAGTTTCGTATTGGTGTCAGCCATAGGAGGTTGTAACTCATATTAATATTACTTTGCAATAATTGTCCGTTGTTGATAGATTGAGAATTTTTAGAAGTTGAAATAAACCTTGTTTACCATAGTCTTCAGCTGTTTATTTATTTTTTACAACGAAAAGTACAAGCGTATTGATGCATCTTCGCACCCGCCTCTGTTACCCTAATTACCATAATGGCAGCATTCACATGGAATTAATTTGAGGTGGACCATGGCCCTTATAGTCATTAGCCCGTGGTTCACTTAGGTGTAGTGAGATGGACCACCGGCAAGAGAAAGCGCCCGTGGTCCACCCAGGTGAACCACGGGCACTTTATTCTTGCCAGTGGTCCACCTAGGTTTTCGACGGAGATCCCCCCCAAGGACAGCCCCTTTTTCTGGGTATTTTTCCCTTTGGGCAAATGAATATACTGAACCTACAGGTGGCGGCACGTAAGTCTAACGTGTAGTACGCCCACCCGCGGCCCCTGCACTCGCCCGCGATACCTTATTTTCGACTACTGCGCATCAACGGTCATCGCTACACTTACGTGCCGACACTTGTACCTATTTTTGTATTAAAATTATAATCAGTGATTCGAAATAATGACTGCATTCACATGGAATTAATTTGAGATTAATAGGTGAACTAGGCAGATGGACCACGACTGATGACCTCTCCTATCATCTAGCAATGTCAGTCAGTTGTTTCATATTGGAAGCACTGGAAATTAACCACTATCTCAAGTCACCAGCAATATTGTAACAAAACACTCAAACTACACACAACCATGTAATATTTATTCATACCCTCATTGTCATTAGGAACCATATTCTATCCAATAGAAACACCAAAGACTTCATAACAGGAAGGTCAAGCAAAGGTGTGCAATAAAAAATGAATTGGTAAGTTGTTAAACTTTAATTAATTTTAGTTGCATGTTTACAGTTTTTTTGTAATCTGCAGGTGGAAAAAGCAGAAACTTTTGAATAGTAATCTAATCCTTAAGCTTCTTCTTAGGGCGGAGATTGTTAGTGTGGCCACACTTGGTTTTGCGGCAGTTGGTTGCACGGGGATGGAGGCGGGCATAGCACTTGCGGCAGATCATCTTGTCGCAGTTGTACTTCATTGCCAAGATCCTGAGGGAGGGCTCGATGGTACCTGATGGCCAAAAAAGCAAGAATATGAATCATCACCAACTTCAAACTCAATACACAGAAATTGTTGTTTGGGTCTTTTTAGAAACATTACTGTATCATATTTAGGGATAATTTATAGACGAGAATTCTCTTACCTCCTCTAAGCCTGAGCACCAAATGAAGAGTAGATTCCTTCTGAATGTTGTAATCAGACAAGGTACGTCCATCTTCCAGTTGCTTGCCGGCGAAGATCAGTCGCTGCTGGTCGGGAGGGATGCCCTCCTTATCCTGAATCTTGGCTTTAACATTTTCGATCGTGTCTGAAGCCTCCACCTCAAGGGTGATGGTCTTCCCCGTGAGGGTTTTTACGAAGATCTGCATTGTGGATCTGAAAGGGTTATTGCACAAACATTGAGTGATTTGTGATGGATGTCGGTTCTAGAAATGAAGACCGAAAACAAAAGAAAACCGTAATAGTCAAAATGACAACGCCACGCGGAATTTCAAATATCGAACATCACATAATATTGTCTGAGTGGCGAGTTTGTCGAGTGCATTATCACATACTGAAACCACAGAAGTAACTACCTATACCACAAAAATCGGTAAGATACACGATTATTTCACAAAACTTTAACATAACCACTCACCTTTTCCTTCCAACGTGCTCAAGAAAAGAACTGTCAAATTACAGAGGAAAATATGGCGTCTGTTGACAACTTATTGCCAGATGAAAATATCTATAATTTCGAAAAAAGCATTCACCGTCTATTATGTCTTTCTTTAAACATCAACTGATAGTAAATTTGAATAAAACAAATTATTCTTTCAAGTTTTTTTTATAATTTACCCAATCCTAAGGTTTTAAAAATAAGTCTAGCAAAAGAATGATGTCTTAAGTTGCCATAAACAAAAAGTTAAGTAATACTGACCAAGTATGACTATTACGATTCACGTTATTTTTTAATTAACTGTGAAACAGAGGCATTCAAATATAATCTTTAACATGATTAACATAAAGTGTAGATTAACAAGTATAACAACTTAATGTGTCATTCTTATGAAGTTTAATTTGCAACACTGTGCAGTCGGTGATAACTACTTGTTTCGTAATACTTCTTCGATCGAAGAAATTTTTTTCCCCGACGGGCACTGTGCTAATAATTCTGTGTAAAAATGTATCACCAACTAAGCAGAGCCACTGGCAGGCTGGTTGCCGCCACACACTTGCAGAGCCCACTATTTCCGGTTGTAAGTAACGTTATCTGCGTTAGGTGCGTTGTGGTATTCATGTGTTCCCATCCCACTTAGAACAACTGATTTTCCTTGTAGGCACCAATTGCTTTGCAACGAGTGGAGGTGCCCGTTGTTTACAACACAGCCCATCTATCGTCGGTGGCTGAGGCGTGCCCGGCTCCAGGCAAGAGGCGTCTGGTCCCCGGCACCAACATTCCGTACCCTCAGGTTCCGGAGAACATTCGCACCCAGCAGGCGCAATTCCAGGTATTTACATTTACGAATCCATCTATGATTCTATAAAAACAAAATAATTTGATTTAGGATATAAAGTAGCTAACCTAAATACATGACTATATTTTGTTTCTGTAGCTACATACCTGATTCATTAATGCTTTAGTCATTAATTGATGCTTTTTATCAGGCAACCATCATGCTTCCTGTAATACATGTATTATAAAGAACAGATGTTCTAACAATCACTATACAAAAGCTCGACCAAGCAACGTTGAGTGCCTACTAAATGGATTCTAAAATATTTGCACATGAAAGCTGAAACAAAAACCTCATTTATATTAAAAACAGTATAAAATTAATGTTGTATTATCTGAAATGGGAAAAATGCTGGCTTTGAACAATAAATGATTCTTATTTCATAAAGGAATGATGTTGTGTAGATAAGATAACTACATAGGTTTAGTCTTTGCTATTTAGAACTGAGCTTACAGCAATAGGGAATAAAGCCATATGGTGTTATTACAAAAAAGTTAAACAGACATTGAAAGTGTGTCTAAAAATTAATCCATTGACTTAAAAGTTGATTTTGCAATCGATTTTTTAGACACATGTTTAACTTTTTTGTAATAACAGAGTTTGTGTCTCGAAACAATATTATTATTTGCTTTTGTGCTTACAAGAAAACATTGGACATACATTGAATTATCAACTCTACTCACTAGGCCTACTATGATATTAGATGACAAATGTGTGTATTTTCACTTTCACTACCTTCAGTCTTCACCTGAATGAATAGGATTTACTTTGTAGAAAACTCAGTCAGATTTTACTAACAAAAAGATTTGTCAACCAAAGAAATATTTAGGGTTGATAATTTCAAAGTACCTAGTTCCTACTGTTATTTGCAAGTACTTTAACAAAGACACTAAGATAAGCTCAATTAAAATAGTAAAACTGAGTCTGTGGTCATTCTCAAAGGTATCAGAAGTGTAGCTAAATATTTTATGAACATTTTAGTATATCTAGTGTTGCGCATTCCATTCAATCCTGGGATTGGTTTGTACTGAAAAAGGATCGGGATCCCGGGATTGACTGCCCTAATCTAGTGCCACTTACATATGCTTAATGGTCCAAGGCAACATCACAATTTCTTGAAATAATGCATCTCAGAAAGTTAGAACTGACCTAAATTAATAAAACCATAAAATTTTGCTTATGTTCAAATATGTAATTTTATTTTTACAGAAAGACAATGATGTGCCAGTCTTCCTAAAGGGAGGCCCCCTGGACGGTATTCTGTACCGCCTGACCATGGGTCTCTGCATGGTGGGCCTTGTTGGTTTTGCCCACACCATCTATTCCCATGCAGTCAAGAAGGAATAAATAAACTATTATTTAAATATACATTATGTATTAGTTGCCTGTGTTATATAGATTTCCAATAAAGGAAGTATTATAATCACAAGCATTGTTTAATTTGACTTTGGAATGAAAGAAATGTTCTCTTCTATCAAAAAGGAAATAAAACTATTTATTATTTGAACAGTTCTATATTTCACATAATATACATTTAACATAACATTTATGCTCGCTAATATTGCTGAATAATTATTTTTTCTATAACATTATTATAAAGCACTCCTTAATAAACAGCAGTCAATGATTTGCATTTCGTGTTTTCTTATTACAAAATAAGTAGTATTGTATAAACAAGATATTTCTGAGAAAATCCATTCATGAAAATATATTAATCATATACGAAATTTTATTTCATATTTATTTTCTAACTTCTTGATCCTGAAAAAGTAGAACTTAATAGATATGTTTTGAGATAACAAAATTAATGTCAACAAAACCACAAAACTATGTATAAAAGTAAAAAAATATATTTAGTTATGTGTGGGCCAACAATAAAAAGTAGTAAAAGTTTAAAAATCATAGCAACAGGTAGCAGGTACAGGCAGGGCCGTCTTTAAACTATTTGAGGCCCTGGGCACATTAGGATCATGGGGCCCCTATGACCTAAATATCGGTTATCATTTGGTAATCTGGCAGGAACTAGGGGGACCCATTCGATCGCGGTCCCTGGGCACGTGCCCATAGTGCCCAGTGGAGAAGAGGGGCCTGGGTACAGGGTCTGTTTACTTTCAACTGTGGTGACAGCTGCCCTCTCACTACAAATGGATTGATCGAGTTTTTGAAAAATAGAGTCAGCCGTGTAACCTTGTTATTATTTTAAGGAAATGCATGCAGAGCACAGCCTATTTGAACAAACAAATCCCAAAGTTAACTTGAGCTAACTAAAACATGTATGTACTTAATTTAACAATACATACCTACATACTAAAATAGGTTCATATAAAAAATATAAACAACATAAATTGTTTTTGGCTAAAGCCATATTAATAAAAGACAAATAATCTCGATAGTATAGATCACATAGGCAAAACAAATACATTTGTAGGTATACTTCTAGTATACCTCATGGTGGTGAGGTGGAAAGAAGTAAGTAGATAAACACTGAATTAATTTCAGTCTCTTGAAACATTGTCTGAAACTTCTAACAACCATTCACTTATATACAGAGTGTATCAGATACCCCCTAACTAAAAAGAATAACTAAGAAGAAGCTAAAAAAAATATAATTAAAAAAAAAAAATTTTTTTAGCTTCTATAGCTATGGTTATATACCCCAGTTGATTGTTAGGGGCTATCTGATACACCCTGTATTTATCCAGTCCAATATATAATTTTTGGGAAATAAAATACAGTAAAAAAAATGGATTCATTAATCTCATTAAGTAACTACACAACAGTGGCGTGGCGTCAAGTATATCAGAAGGCAAGCCGAAGGGAACTTAACTAGCCTTTTCCTCTAATTCTGCACAATAAATTGCTCAACTGCCTTAAAATAGGCAAGCCAGTGGGAATTGAGTTCTATGGACGCCACGCCACTGCTACACAAGCTAGTGACCAAATAAACTAATCTGAGACGATGAGTGCTCTAAATTTCTGATCGAGCACAGTCTAACATCCTGTACATAAGTCTGATGGTGATTAGATATTTTTGAACACTTTGTCTGCTACTGTTTGTTCGTATTGTTCCTATATGTGGGAACAATATTTTATTATCAATATAAAATCAACTCAAGAATCTTATAACTAATAGACAAAGAAACTAGGGCAAAATCTATATTAATTTCTTACTAACGGCATTTTACATCAGAATAATCACATGAAATAGGTAAATGTAGCTTTTGCCAATCCTTAACTTTACAGTTAATTGTTAATAGGTAGATTTTCTGTTAAAACTGTGGTACCAATAATCCACACATACCTACCAAACAATTAGTTTGGCAAAAGATTTACTTAAGCTACATAGTTATTCTGATTTATTTAATTACAATAAACATCTACCTATGTGAACAATTTTCATGACGTGATAAAACTTCGAAACCAGCTAACATTAACAATTTCATTTCATTTGAATTATACATACCTAAGTAGGTAGATATTCTTTAAATAATTTAACCACCTGCAAAATTGTGAGATCATTTTCATAAATCATTGTGATAAAACATCGCTTACTAATCCGTGGACCCAGTTCAGCGTGCTTGCGTAGGTAATTATAGTACTTTAGTAAATATATATTACGCTACATGGACATAAAAAAGCTAATACCAATACTGGATTCTAACACACATACACACACGAACTGTTCACAGGCTAGGCGGATACGAATTCGGAAAAACGGTTGTATAATTTTAGTCACAGCATACCTATTTAACGATATAGGTACTATAACTATAATCAGAGTTGTAAAGTAAGATTACAGATTTCTTAGGTAACTAAATAATTTATGTCATGAAATAAAATGACAATCTAAAAATTGATTTAGCATACAATAAGAACTCGACTGGGGGGCTACTCCGAAATTCGATTTTCGAAGTACGTATCACACCGTCCCTCTCACTCTCAAGTTATTAACTATTAGTGAGAGCGTAACGGCACGAAACGAACTTCGAATTTCAGAGTATAAAGTCTGGATGTCGATGTTGAGGTGCCAGGATGGCTGGCACTAGAGAGCTCGATTTACGTAGTCGCTCTGTGCAACCATGTCTTACCGATGAGCAAATACGGACGTTTAAGTAGATTCGTTGTTTCTCATTTAAGTACAGTAAGGGAAATGTATTCACCGTAGCACCGTAGAACCCTGTCGTATTGTACGTTACTGTAGCTAGTAGCTACTTATCTAGATAAAAATAGTTAATGTATATCTTAACCGAAAACCTGAAATGATATTATGTACTTTTTGTATTCACAACTAGCTGTTGTCCGCGCAGAATAAAATTTGTAGTGGAGCTCCTTAAACCACCTTAATCTGGCTGGCCCTTCTTAGCGGATGCCTACGTCATATCTGCCTGCCAAACATTTCAGCGCAATCTGTTCAGAGAGCTGTACGTTGATCGTTTAGTCTGTCACGGTTACCTTTTACATATAAATGCAGAAGAGAAGATACATAAACCAATTGAACCTTTTGTTACTTATAATTGACCTTTGTACCTACTTATGTAGAGTAAGACATAATATCTGCCTTCGCGATGTGAACAGTTCAAATACACTAATTTCACAGTCTGGTTACTGAAGCAGTGAATTGCACAAGTATGGTTACACCGTGATTACTGAATATAAATACAAAGTACATGTACATAACATTTAGATAGATATTATACCTACTGTGAGCCTAGCATGCTAGATTTTGTCGACAACTTTCTAACCAGTAAGCGGCGTTAGGGACATCAGCAATAGCAATAAACGCTAGCTTGCTAGGGCTTCTGATACGTCACGAATACGTGTTAACAAGATTTATTTTCTGGTCGTAAAAGCTATCTAATGGTCAATGAAGCTTTAGATATGCCAGATGTCAGTTTCAATAGTGAACAATTTGCATCTGGGTACCGTATCTAAGTACCAACACTCAGCCTGCCAGTTTTAGCAAAGTTATTGAGCCAGTTCTCAGTTCACTTCTCTATGCATTTAGCACAAAGAAAAATGCATGAAGAAAGTGGACTTAAGTTTCCAAAATTCCGGTTCTCGTAACTGTTCAGCTGAGCAGGCATTCTCCTGTACCATTTGTTTGTAGCCTCGCCCTGGCGGCAACGATTAGGTGTTTTAAAGGCTTCAGTTAATCAATAAGTTATCACCACACGGTCACAGGGATAGGGGTCCATCAATGATAAATAGGGAAGGCATTTCACTAAGTTATACAGATATGAACATAGAACAATTAGAACATATTTAGGTTTGTACCTATGTATTTGTAATTTTACGTAAACATCATTATACCTATATACTTCGATCAACAATATAACTGCTAAAAAAATTAAGGTGGACCATATCGCATACAAATATTTCCAGGGCATAAATTATAACATTAATAAAAAACTTTTTCCACCGCAAATTCTGTGAAAAGAAACTGGTCAGTCATTAATTCATAATTAATTATGGATGCTTTAGGGATTTATTAGGTTTCCTATATTTCTAGTATAGTAGTACTAATAGGTACGTGTCGCTATTTGTATGCGATTGGTAACGTAACATACTATGAAATATGATACTATCAATGTAATGTCGTATGCTTCAATTAACTAACTAAACCATCCTACCGCTTGGAATATTTTAATTTCTCTAACACAGTAACTATCTATAATTGTAATCTATGCAATAAATAACATTAATGCTAATAAGCAAAAACCTAACGTACAGTTTACGAAACGTACCCATGATTTGTTCAAGTTAGATATTAAAAATACAAAAAAAACGGTCGTTTGCGTTCTTACGTAGCCGGTCTGGGGCGGGCCGGCAGGGGGGGCGGAGCGCCCTGGCGCGCGGGCACGGGGGGCGGCGGGCCCGCGGCCGGGGCTGGGCTGCCGGGCGGCGGCGGCGGCGAGCACGACGGCGGCGGCGCGCTGTCCGCCGGAGGAGACGCCATCGGCGGCGGCATAGAGGGTTTGCTGTCGGCCGACGGCGTCAGCGGCGCGGGCCGCGGCGGCGGCGGTCGCGCGGGGCTCGCCGCCGCTCGCGACGGCACCAGGGGCGTCGGGGACGGCGCCGGCGGCCTGCTCGGCTGCTGACGACGAGGCGTCGGCGGCGCAGACCTCAGAGGCCTGTCCGCCTGAGCTTCCCCGTACAGAGGAAGCGTGTTGTTCGTGCAGAGACTCAATTCGGAACGGACTATGTCTACCCAGTCGGGCGACTTCAAGGTGATTCGCAAAGGAATCGAGCATACGGTTAGATGCTCTTTCTGGGCGGCCGCTAGCGCATTTTGACCGTCTCGGAAAGTTATACTCAATGATTGTTCATCGACGAAACGCACGAGTGTGACCTCGCCGATCGTGGCTAGCTCCTGCAGAACGGCCGCCATCACGTTATCGTCGAATACGGACTCCTCGCTGTTGATCTCGTCATAAGGCCGTACGATGATGCTACCATCGGGAGGTCCCAGATCTTTAACGACTTCAAAGAATACTTCCATGCATTTCGTGTAGCTGACTTGCAAGACTTCTACTTCTAAAATCGCTATCACTGGTCGATGATCGCTCTGTTTCAATTCCGCGCGCCCGTAGTGCAGTAACTTGCCGGCGGCTAGTTCTGATGTCCCTTCCGGGTCGACTGTGTGCTTCCTGCTGCGCCACAGGATGCGGTCTGTCCACGCCGGGGCGCGGCACTTCTCGCTAGTGTCATAGTCATCGCTAAAAAGGTCATATTTATATGTTGGTGGAAATGTGATATCACCCTCAAAACAGTTTTTGAAAACCAGATCTTGTGATTTTTGTTTCATGAGCTGGTCATTTTCTAAAAGCCGTTGCAGATTATTTTGTGACACCAGTAATCTTACTTCGTCCTTATCTAAATCGATGCGGTAGTTAAAATCTCCACACCAAAATACGTAGTCATGGGAATATAGAGATCGCCCCATCGGAAAGGCCACTTTTCTCGATATTTCGGTGTAGTCTGCGTTTCTTTCAGTAACCTGCGACTGACCAGCTGCAAAGTGCGCACAAACAAAGCAAACGGAAGTTCCGTAGATGACCAATCTAATAGCCACTGCTCCTTTATTGCCAGTTGCGCCTCCAAGGCCAGTTTTAACAGAGTCCAATGCAACATCTCTTATGTGAGGGATTAAATCTTTCCTTGCAAATACAAACAGACACACTCCAACCAACTGATGAGACGAAAGTAGAGTATAAGGTGCATCCCGACATAACACCTTTTCCAGCTCTTCACTCCAAGCCCTTGCATTATCAGAACTTGCAGCCATTATGTTACTCGCATTCAGATCTACAATTTCTTCAAAGCCAATAGCAAATATATCTGAGGGATGCTCTTTCCCATGAACAGTGTTTACTAAAGCATTATTAGGACAATCCAACAACCAATCAGCTAAAGATACATCCTTGTAGGCAAGACTGCGGAAATGTTTTCCACCATTCACGTTGTATGTACCAATAGTAATCCTTATTGATGATGGCTGTGTGAACTCATTGGCTCGGCGACACATTTCTCTGAGCACAGCTGGGGAGGTGTGCAATAAATTGGCCGGTAACAAAATTCGTGTACGATCAGCAAGTTCAGAATTTAAAGTAGAACCCAGTAAAAGAATATCTATAGCCTCCTGCTTAGAATTGTCCAATAAATTGTTTTGTATGGTGCGGGCTGCCGACCTGGCTCCGTCAATCAATTTGGATCCCCCCTGAATGGCACCAGTTCCAGCATAGATTTTAGATATTTCATTACCATTGTTGACCCACATTTGCTTGAAGACCTCCTCAAATCTAGTTACATTCTGTTTTTTGTCAATACATTGCAACAACATCATTTGTATACTCAGCATTTCTAATCCAATAAATGTCTGAATAGAATTGGTCCTGTCAAGACAATCCAAGCAATTTGTGCGGATCACACCTTTCTGAATATTATAAATATCATTGCCTTTAGCACTGAATATGCCCATGTCATCATAGTGCTTTTCGATTATCTTTTTAAATTTACCTAAAGCACCTTCAATTGATGAGGCTCGGACTTCCTGATGATAATCAAATATAATTTGAATGACATCAGAGTGTGCAGAATCATTAAGATGTTTCTGGAATGCATTGCTTAAAGTAGCTTCTCCTTCACTGCCTCCTATTAAACTTGATCCTAAGAGATTTACCACAATCAGGGATCCATATGTGCGTTTCAAAGAAGAAAAGTGCCTGTCACAAGCACTAGTAGAGGCATCATACCCTCGAGACATCTTCACTTTATGAGATCCAACTTGAATGCCAGGCTGCTCCCAAAACAAAGGAACTGAGCCTCTGGTTTGAATGTAAGAAGCCACAGAATCATCAATGTAAATGGCTTGTTCAGTTTCTACAAAATTGGCCACATTTCCATCATCATTGCATCCCCTTACATTAAATCGAGTGCCAGCTCGTTCACAGCTCAGACGGGATATTAACACTGCCCTGGCTTGGCGGTGTCCCACGTAGATGGTTCGGATCTCCACCGAGCCACACATAGCTCTAGTGAGCCAATCATCACAATCTATTCCATATCTAATGAGATGTATGTAAAGTGTTCTATTCCAAAAGAACCTGTTGTCAGCAAACACACCTTTACTTTTTCGCTGACTACAAAGAGTGAGATCAAAGAGGTTATCATTAGATTTGCCTGTATTCCAAGAAAAGTAAAATGTTCCAGAGTTCAGCAGTTTCCTCACCTCAGAGACTTTGTCTTCTTGCGGCTGGTAAAACAGAGGTAGAAATTGAGTCTGTGTAATCTTGAAGACTTCGACATCGCCAACCTTCCCCACGGAACAGCAGCCGATGACTAGGACTAGATACAGCAGGCAGGAATCGCCGGAGTTCAATTGCAAAACGCCTAGAACACCATACGCATCGGCGATCTTGTGATAGCTTTTTCGAAGGGTGTCAGTCTCTTGAGGCGATAAAGATACCACAGCCTGAGATTCAAACAACAGAGCAGAGTCTTTGTTTCTGTGTTGCAAGATTATACTGTAAGGATTCGGTGGCGAAGACTTTTCCAGCACTTTAAACCCTTTAGACATAGCCATGACTGCGATATAATTCGTCACTTACGGCCACGCTAAATCTATCCGCCCCCTTGACTACATTCAATAAATTATTTTGCTAGGAACGTCCAACTGCCAGCTACACAACTCACACTGCACTGATTTCGATCTGACTGATTAGAAACTTACTGTACTGTAGCTTTGAACAGTGATGGCAAATCGGAATATTGACTCAATATTGTTTGAGTGACAAGCTGTCAGTGCCCAATGGAACGTAAGGTAAGCTGTTCAAGATACTGAAAAAACCGTCTGAATTTGAGACGAGTAATTTTTTTCTATCGTTCCATTTTGATCCTGGCCTTATACTCTGAAATTCGATTTTCGAAGTTCGTTTCGTTCCGTTCCGTTTTCACTAAGAGTTATTAATTTGAGAGAGACAGACGGTGTGATACGAAATTCGAAAACCCTGAAGCTTTGATAAATTATAACTGTAGATCTACAGACAGTCGCGCGCCTGAATATATCCGAGCCAAATAAGCGCCACTTTGTTAAAAGTGGCCTTCTTTTTTCTCAGTACGTTGTTGTCAATGCAAGCGCAAAGATGCCCACGTGTGTCTTTAAAAAGTGCAAAAATCATTCTCAAAAACGGAAGAAATCTGATGGAATATCATACTTTCGGGGAGTATCAGTTGCTTTTTCTACTAAATTCTAAGAATCAGAGAGAAATATTGGTTAAAATTAATCTTAAAGCTATTTCTAAATTGCTAATTAAAAGATTAACGTTGCCAGAATTCCACAACATTGACATATGCCTTGTCTTTGTCACAAGCACAGGAAAGCTTATCAGTAAAACGAAACAGATAAACAACAAAACATAGAACAAAAGTGTAGTGGAGTTGCCACCACCCTATTTTTTTATTTCTATTTGGGTTTTGTTGAAGCTTTGATGGTGTTACTGGGAAACGTGTGCGATAGTTTGACTTTTAATTCAAACCCTAAATTATAATGAAGTATAATCATTTTCTACTTATATTTTAGTTTTCCTCAAAATGAAGTGCATAGAGAAAAGTGGAGGAAAATTGTAGCACAAGAAAGAGGCGAGGAATTTTTTAAGGCGAATGATACAAATGTTGTTTGCTCAGATCATTTTGTGGAATCTGACAAGTATGTCACAAAGAAAGGTTTGCAGCGAATAAAAAAATCTGCAATTCCGCACATTAAGGTATGAGTATAGGCAGCAGTTCTGCTCTTTAAAACTCTACATACCTGGAGTAAAACAAAGTACTGACCTACCTATTTTTAACCGACTTCAAAAAAGGAGGAGGTTATGCATTCCACAGTATGTATTGTTTTTATGTATGTTCACCGATTTCTCGGTCAATTTTGGGCCGATTTTTAAAAATATTTTTTTATTTCAAAGAGTCTCCTGAGGTGAGCCGTAACTATAATATGCATATATAGTTATTTATTAGTTATAATACCTAGTGCCATCCACGAAGACGCGTAGTTTTGTCAAAGTTAGATATCAATGACATTGCAATAAGAACCACGGCACGCGTTGACTCTACCTATAGTATGGCGTTGGCTGTGAAACATGTCAAGCAAAATGTGTCGGTAATAAAATATTATGCAGTTTTTAATGTCATTAAGAGTATTTCTTCTTGTATAATGTAATAATCACAGCCGGGTGAAGCTTCCTACAAATTAGTAATAAAAGCTAAGTAATCTTAATTTTTAGATAAACCAAGAACATATCGAAGAAAAGTATGGTTTAAGAAAGCGACATGTCAGTTCAAGCTATACATCGCTAGATCAACAACAAGAGCCAAATGTAAGTTGTCTAAAAAATTGCAAGGGACCAAGCTCGAGAACCTGTTGGAATTATATAAAATAGCCAAGCATACCTTTGTCACTAGAAATTAAAGTTCAATGAAGGTTTTTATTTTACGTGGAAATTATATCAGATGAGGAAGGTGAATCTAAAACAAAAACGGCCTTTTGAACACTTGCTATTATTTTGTGCAATAAAACTTAGATATATAAGTATTTTATTTAGGTCATTATCGTGCCACAAGAACTTAATAAATGTGAGACGGAAACACTTTTGTGTACGAAAATGACGCAAAATAATTCCTTCTGTTTACCTATTATGACAGATGATAATGTAAGAATATGTTTGTTATGTATATACAATAATATATGCAATCACTTTTTTTATGCTAACCCATGTAATCTATAATATAATTATAATCTAATCTAACTAATATTATAAATGCGAAAGTATGGATGGATGGATGTTTGTTTGTTACTCAATCACGCCTAAACGGTCCAACGAATCTGGATGAAATTCGGCACATAGATAGAGAAAAGTCTGGAATAACACATAGGCTACATAACTACTATATATGCATATTATGGCTTAATGATACTAAAAATCATGCCTTAATTAACATTTACGCCCGTGAGATTATATGTTGTACGTTATGCATCAAATTATTCCCTTTGCACTCAATGCTAAAAATAATAATTTATTTTAGATTATCATGCCAGTACCAGTCGATTTTGGTGAAGGGGGGGAATTCAATCCTGAATGTTCATCCTTCATCCAACAAGACCGAAATGTAAGTCTGGCCATTTAAAAAAATGTTTTATATTTCTTTAAAATATTATTAATACATCGTAGGTTGTCATGGAACAAGCACAAAAACCACCCGATCAAGCAACTGTATTGCAAAATTTGTTACAGTGTATTACACCAGCAGTCTCCCCTTCAACATCAATAGAATCAGCACTTGATTCTCCACGTGAAAGTATTATGAGGAAAGACCTTATAAAATGCCGCCAACTTATATTGAAGAAAAATAAACAAATTGACACTTTACAGAAGAAAATTAAGAGAATGAACAAGAAAATTGCGTCTATGAAAACTGCCATGACAGTTTTAAGCAAACAGAAAGATGTAGACGACTCTACTCTCAAAGTAAGAAAAAAATAAAAATATAAATAAAAAAAGGCCTTTTTCCAAATATCCGCCGGGAGCACGAAAATTTGCCCTAACGTTACATTTTTACTTGTCTGCAGCGTATTTACGAAAAGTATTTGACAGTTGTCTGCCTCAAAAGAACACTTGTCGCCAAATAAGCAGCCAAGGTGGTTTCAATAACTATCCTAATGCGGTGCAATTCAAAGCTGCAAACAAAAAAAAATTGACACACGTTGAAGTCGGAGAAAAGTTTACTGGAAATTGCATACCACTGGAAAGCATACCAGTTCTAAGCGGAAACGCAGTCACCAACATGAATACTTCGGCTGGTTATCGCGTGGACATTAACTTGGAAGAATCTGCGTCTATGGGGGCATTTAAAGAAAGATTAGAGGAGTTCAAAATTCAAACATACACAAACAACTGCAATATAGTTTCTGCCACATTGGATTGCGATCGTTTTGGTTCCGAGATCAAGCAGATCGTAGGATACATCTCCGGTTTCGTAGTGAGATATTTACTGAAGCATCTAAAATGTGAAGATTGTAAAGACCACTTGCTAGCCAAAGAAAAAAAATCATTTCATAAATTAATTGACATGTATTTGCTCCGGAGATGTATTTGTTATCTGTGACAGGGCGGAGGTAGTGCTCAGAAGGCATTTACGTTAAGGCGGTAGTAGGTGCGAAAAAGAAATAATTTGCGTGCAAATTTTAAAAGAATTATTGTATAAAAAGATACTGACCGAAGTTAAACACAACCATCGCAAGTGGTAAATAAAGTCCATAATTGCGAAATATGTTGACACGCGTCTCCATTTCGTAGCTAGAAAGACAAGGCAAGACCTGAAACAAAAATCTAAACGACAATTATATAACAAACTTACATTGTTTCAAGGACACTGATTGAAAATAAAAATTAATAAAGTTATTATATTAAACAATTTTTATTCATAAATAATGAAATTTGTTTGTTTTTTTTTTATTACTACCCACCATTACAAAAAATATATACCTACACGGTGACTTCAAATACATAATATTAGGGAGAAAATTATACTTTTTGGATCTTCTTATAATTACGATCAACTTTAAGTACTCTCCTACACTCCCCAAAGAGCCTAAACGGCAAATTTCAGCTTTCTACGACCAGTAAAACAAATAATCGATCCTGTTGAGCTGAATAATATAAATCCGTTTCCGTATCCCATAGGAATTTCCAAAAATCTTACAAATATTTTTTCACTATTATAAATAGGAATCCCGTTGAACTGAATATATAAATCCCACTTATCCCGTGGGAATTTCCAAAAATCCTTCCTTGTTGGATGCCTACATTGTATATGGTACATACTTATTTGCAAAATTTCAAGTCTCTAGGTGCAGCGTTTTGGGCTGTGCGTTTATATATCAACAGTCAGTTAGTTATCATTTTATACTTATATAATAGTAAAATTATCTCGAAAACGGTAAACATTTGGAGTAAAGAAAATTAGCTTTAAAATTATCTAAATGTCCTCCCCATTCATCCTGTAAAGTATTGGCGCTAACATTAATTTCACCCTGTTTTTTATTGTAATAACTGACAAAAACTTTTTATAGAGAAAGTCCTCTCCGAAAGTCCGAACGCATTCTTTGTTCTACAACATAATTTCGTCCTTCCAAGCAACGTCAAACTCGTCAAAGCAATCTTACAACGTCGCCTTCAATGTAGCAAGTGAAATTAATCCCTCTGTCCTTGCTGATAAGGCTTACATTCATATCTGAGTTTAACTGCCAAACGTGTGTGAAATTGTCAAGTGTCAAGCGTTTTGGAGTGTTGCCGCTACCGAAATTCGACTGTAATGATTAATGAAGTAGTGACTTGAGAAGAAGTAGACTATAATAGGTTCAAATTTCGTCCCGTATTCTTTCAATTCGTTTGTGTGGTGGGATCAGTTTTCTCTATGCACACGTAAATATAATTTTAACTGTGGAGTAGCGAAATTCAACTGTAATTGTAATTAAGTAAAGAGTAAGAGTTCAAATTTCGTCACTTATTCTTTTAGTTACTTTGTGTAGGTGATGATTTTATTTGTTACGCAAACAAAATAGTTTGGACATTCTTTGGCCGGCCACTCACACGTGCACATATATTCGCACAATGTATAGAAGTTTGCACATATCTGTGCAGATGTGTACGAACTTATGAACTTACTCGTGTGAGTAGTGACCGGGGTTTGAATTGAAGAGGATTTTGTTCGGCAATGTGTATCTACAGCATTGACAGATGATCTACAGTTATAATTTATCAAAGACCCTGAGTTTGGAAATGTGTAAGTATGAGTATCGATATCGAAGAAGGTCAGGCCCATTAAGTCAGATATATTAAGATTCCCTTTGTGGCGAACTATACGTAGTGGAGTAAGTAGTAGAGTTATAGTGGACTGTATCTGAATATTGAATGAAAACAAATTATGATGATTAACTGATTTTTAATGAATGTAAGGAAATAATTACATGAAATAATGGATGACCTCGTGGCAGCAGCACCTCCTACCAAGGTTCGTATGGAACTGAAGTCTAGTTATAAAAAGGAGATGCTACTGTCACGAGGTTTACAACGGCCAGCTATAAAAGAGTTTATCCTCCACACCCTTAATAAAGTGTATTAAGTGGTTGGGTAGTGTAGTTGTCCTTCAACACTCGGCGGTACAGATTAAAGAGCTTAGAGAGGGCTACTCCATGGCTACTCCGAAGAAATGTGACATTCGATATAAGAACTTATGGTATGAGATAAGAATCATAGCATCTCTCTCACTCTCAAATTAATGACAGTGTGAGCGGAGCGGCACGAAGCGAACTTTGAAAATAGAGTTTCGGAGTATAAGGCCTGCTACATATTAGTAAAATGTTCGTTTCGTACAGCAAAACGTGTGTGCCTGTAGACACGCACTGGTTTTTTTTTTCATGGCAACCCCTGACACACATTTCAGTGTCTAAGTAGGTCTATCTAGTCAGCATTTAACACCGGGACAGTAGTAACAGGAGTTCACACACTATTATTATTTTTTACACTATGTTGCAGTGTTTTGGCAGACCTACAGTTTATACTGAATCTCGGTGAAATATCAATATCACGTACAAATACCATAGGTTAGGTAACACAAGGATTTTCTTCAAGTAAACTTGTATACAGAAAAAGCTGTAAGCTCAATCCACAATACAACCTTATCACAGTAACTCATCAATCACCATTGACCTCATCAAGGAAATCATGGGCACAAGTAGCATATTTATTGTGAAAAAGTTAAGGTTGTACTGTGGACCGACCGAGGTTATGGCAGTTTAAGTTTAGTAAAACTTTATTGCACTTATTTGACAAATAATAAATATGTATAACATTATGTTTATATTCTATCACTTCATCGAGGATTAAATTACTTATACCGGGGCCCAATTTTATAAAGGTACAAATTACAATTTACAAGCTTGAATTGTAACTTGTAGCTTTATAAAATAGGGCCCTGCAGGTTTATTACGTAACTCGCTCGCAATCGCCATCGTGTTCATTTTGACAGTTCTTGTATGAGTGTGACAGCTAGCTGATTCCGATGCCAATTGTCAGCCCATACATGAACTGTCAAAATGAAGACGATGGCGATCGCGAGCGAGTTACGTAATAAGCTTGCTGTGATCAATTTCATTTGTGAAGTCCGCGATCAAGGTGTCACTTGGTGTACATATCACTGTGCAAAGTTGACGTATTGCGTGTAGAGCGCCAGCGAGGCCTCGGGCACGGTGGCGCGGCCCTCTGCGCGCGCGACGTGCTGCCGGTAGAGTTGGCGGGCGGCGCGCGCGACCGCCGGCGGGATCACGTCCGCGGAGCTGTCCAGGCTGAGCGCGCTGCTGACCGTCAGCGTCACCGGCGCGCCCAGCCCGTACGCCGGGTTCGAGCGCCGCTCAAAGTTCACGTAGCGCTTGTATCTGAAAGCGATATAGTTGTGTGTTACAAGGGAGCAAAATTATGTATTGGAGAGAGCCTCTAGTGTAAGTTTTTGCATATAAAAACGTCTCGAACGCGTTCGCGTTAAACGTCTCAATTACTATGGGAAAATTGACAGCGTCGCTAGCAGAACGAAACGACAAACAGTTTTCATAGTTGCTATCGAAAACTTACAATAAGCATACTGTATGCTTAGTGCCTTGAACAGAAAAGTTGCACTTAGATCCCTCTCGACAGGGAGCAAAGCTTACTTTTCTGAATGAGCGGTGTGAAAGGTTTTTTTTTATATGTTAGGGGGCCAACTGATGGAAAGTAATCACCGCTGCTCATAGACACTCGTTACATAGGGCGTTAAGAGCGTATTGCTGGCCTTTTAAGAAAAGAACGGTAATCGCATAATGTTTAAAAACTTAATGTAACAATCTATAGGCATTATACTAATATTATAAAGGCGAAAGCTCGTAAGTTTGGATGTTTGGATGTTTGTTGTTCTTTCATGGCAATACGGCTAAAGCGATTTTATTGAAATTTTGTTGTTTTAGTTCTGTTATCTGTTTTCTACTCTGTTGATGGAGAGGTGCATTGGGAAAATGTTTTTTTTTTCCCACGAAATAGGAAATTAACCCATGATATGACGGTATGGTCAAGGTATGGTCTTTAAATTTTACATACCTTCATACATAGAGGTTATCCTATTTTTTATTCTCCCACTGAGGCGAAATCGCGGGCATAAGCTAGTGAAGCTCCAGAGAATTATGATTCTGGAACGTATTAGGTTCTTATGTGGTGTTGGTGATAGTCGGATCTGTAAAGCGTTGCGGACTCACACGGCCATGTCCCGCTTGGCGGGCTCGCCGAGCAGCAGGCGGCTGCGGCGCTTGACGGGGGGGAAGGCGGGCGCGGGGCGCGGCGCGGGCGCGGGGGGCGGCGCGCGCGCCGGCTGCCGCCAGCTCCACAGCTCGTCGTCCGTCGAAGAGTCGCTGTTCGAACTGCAAACAACATTTACCCCCTTATTCATAAACGCTCTGTAGTAGCAGTCGTCACACTTTACTGGCCAAGGACCACATATGACAGTGTGAGTTCCAGGGCCGGGCCGCAGAGTATGTGACGGCGCTCCAAGAGCCTTTGCACACTTATACATATGTATTCAGCTTATTTCGTTATTTGAAACAATTTACTTTGCCGCGGGCCGCACAAATAACGGCCACGGGCCGCAGTTTGACGACCCCGGCTCTGTAGGCTTCTGGTAACTTAGCGATCGTTTGTTCTTATCTGTGAAAGGTAAATGTCAAAGTGACACATAAGGACGAACGATTGCTATGTTAGCAGAAGCCTACAGAGCGTTTAGGAATAAAGGAGTAAATATTTAAGAACGAAGACTGAGTAGTTAAAAATTAAATTAAACTAACTTGTGACGAATGTGGTACAGTCACCATCGGATACATTGGAGCTCTCTATGTGCTCAAAATCATTATCTGAACACGAACTTACGGTATTAACAAAACGATCGTGTTGAGATATTCTTGAGCACCCAGATCTAGACATTTCGGTTCTACGGTCGGCCAAATAATTCGTCTATCAATTTACATCCTACTTCCTATCAAATTAAAATGTCGCCAAAATCGAACTTTAGAGTCGATAACCACGCCTTATCGACACTATATTTTATGGCGTGAAAAAGATTTTAAACCTCAAGGTGGCAGCCCGCATTATTTGGCTGATGGTACAATACAGTGGGTACTGACTCGCTGGAGTTATTAGAGGTGGTGCTGGAACGGCCGGAGATGACGGGGTTGCTGTTGGCGGGCCGCGCCGCGCGCCCGCGCACCACGAACGGGCTGAAGCTCTCTGCGAACGTCGGCGTCAGGTCGCGTAGCGTGTGACACATCTGGAACAACGCATATTAAAGACACTATGAAGCATTTCAATATCCGTATATTATGGGAATCTGTTCCCAGTCATAATCGAAGTTAATATCACATCGTACCGTCCCTCTTACTCTAGTTTTAAGCCTAGTAGTACCGCGCTACCAAAATGTCGAATAAGCAATTTGCGATTTGCAAGTCCTTTGTTTTTTTTATTGCATCGATTTGGTAGTGCAGAAAATACGGCGATGTTTAGCAATCATGTCGCACATAACTGAGTCCCTCATCTCATTTAATCCGCAATAATCCGCATTGCTCTTTGTTTCCCTGTTCTTGCTAGATCTCATTTCTGCTAAAACATTAAATAGATTGTTTAAACGTTTACATGTGGCGCCATCTATTGACGAATGGCTGAACTGTCACGAAAAACTTCAAACAATATAACTGACCTTGAATTCATAGCATTCAGCGAATACAGTGTACTCGAACGGCCGGTTGTAATCGTGGTAGGTGTCAACCATCTCTAGCGCGCCGCCGTCGCCCTGACAACAAAAGCCTTAATAAAACTTAAAGCAGGCGAGGAGTATATAAACAGCAAGTTCGCACCCCCACTAGCCTTCTTAACTACCAACGCAAGCGCCTAAGTATCGAGGCGAGCGGCTCGCGATCGCGAATGTGTCAAGCTTTTCTCTCTGGACAGTGACGAAGAGTTTATGCAACATGTAGGGAAGTGGTCACCATTCGTACACTTATTTAATCGTTGAAAAATGGCTATAACCGTTTAACATTTTGACATAATAGTTTCGGACTTTTTGTAACAAACTACAATATATTTACACTTTACACTTAGGTGCATAAACTAGCTAAATTTGACAATTAAATCACTACATAGCATAAAACAAAGTCGCTTTCTCTGTCCCTATGTCCCTATGTATGCTTAAATCTTTAAAACTACGCAACGGATTTTGATACGGTTTTTTTTTAATAGTTAAAGTGAATCAAGAGAAAGGTTTATATGTATAATACATGCACAATATACCGTGCGAAGCCGGGGCGGGTCGCTAGTAAATAAAATAAAAAATGAAATTTATTCACACCTGCATGCCGATAATTTCACAGCACAGTTTACGCATCTCATTGGTCGGCAGCGGCAAATACTTGATCACGTCGTCGTCCCACCATTTTGTTAATGATCTGAAAAGTTAAGTTCAGTTTAGTTAGCTCCACGCCATTTAAAAAAAAGTTGCGGTTGCTACCTATATACCAAACAAAAACAATTACAAAAACAACTTACAAAGATCTTTTTCTGATTTTACAATCTAATCTAATTCCGCGTTGCTTTGCTCGCAAATTAACAGTACATCTATTGGACAATAGATGGCGCTAGGTTTGCGTTGGCTACGCAAGTTTTGGTAGACGTTCGTCCCACACGCAGTAGGGAATGTACATCGTCATATCATAGTAAAAAAAAAACAGTTATAAAAAGGTTTTTTTTTTATAATATTTAAGCTATTGAAATAACTTAAGAAGTGCTTATTTATAACCCGTGTTTTAATTCTCATACAGAATATTAGATTATGGAAAAAGCAATACATTATACAACTACAACTTTCATTATCGGACTGCAGCCTCTAGCGCCATCTAGTATCGAATAGACCAGCGGTCGTCACACTTTACTGGCCAAGGGCCACATATGACAGTGTGAGTTCCAGGGCCGGGCCGCAGAGTATGTGACGGCGCTCCAAGAGCCTTTTCACACTCATACATATGTATTCAGTTTTTTTCGTTATTTGAAACAATTTTGGAGAAAGGCCAGGTCAAGAGTACCCGAAACCGACGAGCATGTATGAAGAGATTGATGAATGTGGATGAAGCGAAAGAGGTATGTCAGGATCGTAGCCAGTGGAACAAAGTAGTCTCTGCCTACCCCTGTGGGAAAGAGGCGTGACGATATGTATGTATGTATGTATGTTGAAACAATTTACTATGCCGCGGGCCGCACAATGACAACATTTCATGTTTCTGAGCCTATAATTTTAATGGTTCTCTGTATTCTGTTTGAAAAGATGAACATGCTGACAGTTTAATTTTTTCGCTAGGGTTTGTATTTAATTTATAATTAATTTATTAATTTTTGCTTATTCTAAAAGGGCGTAACTCCGATACTATCACAGAATAGACACTTATCCTTTTGTCTTTTCTGTATAGAAAAAAATCTGACGTCAATTTCAAATTGTCAATGTCAGGCCTTATTCTCCGATATTCGATTTTCGAGGTTCGCTTCGTGCTGTTCCGCTCATACTAATATAGTCATTAACTTGAGAGTGAGAGAGAAGGTATTCAACGAACTTCAAAAATAAAATTTCAGAGTTGCCCCCCTTGTATTTTGAAGTTGTCATATCCAAAATTATGGTCGCTTATTTTTTCTCGTGAAAAAGGCAAAGGTGTTTCACCTATCCTGTGGTAGTTTTGGTAAAATTAGGACATATTTTTAATTAATTTTTATTTTTTATAATAAGCGATATTAAAATTATATAAACATATTGCAGTGATCAGGAGACAAAATGCTTTCGAACCATATATACATTTTCAGGTGTTATAAAAATGAAATGTTGTCAATTTGACGACCACGGGAATAGACGAACTGCAACGACGAAAGGAAACTACCATGTCCAAGATAACGAATTAATAAATATAGGGTTCTCTCTGTTGCACTTTTCTTACTTTTGGAAAGTCGGTGGGCGTAAACAATTTCACCTCAATGCTAGGGCAGGCATACATGACACCAGGCACGTCAAGTCAACATTAAAAAATATAAAGCAAATATAGGAGGGTGGCGCAAGGAGTGTGTAATAGAAAGTATAACGCGCCCGCACCGAACGAGAGATAGATATTAACAACTGAACTTTAGCCGCCATGTAAACCTGTCCGCGTGCTTTCCGAGTTTTCTAGCACTAACTCGTAATCATTTATAATGGTACTAGCTTCTGCCCGCGACTTCGTCTGCGTAGAATTATACATATAAACATACCTCTTGAATCACTCTATCTATTAAAAAAAACCGCATCAAATCGTTGCGTAGTTTTAAAGATCTAAGCATACATAGAGACAGACAGACAACGGAAAGCGACTTTGTTTTATACTATGTAGTGATTGATAGTGTTGCCCGCGTTGCTTTAGAATAAGATTCAAGTTAATCTTCGTAGCGGAATCGAAAAACAAATCACGACGTTGGATTTTGTGGCATTGAAGAGCCCCGGATGAAAAATTTCAGCAGACCTGGGTTAAAAAAAATTGCGATTCAATCAATTTTGTTTTGGCAGCCATTTTGTTTAGTTAAAATTAGTACCTGTTTCTGGGTATGTACACCATAGCCTCCGGGTGGTGCAGGTAATAGTCGCTCTGGTACTCCCATATGGGCGGTTTGCTCGAGTCCGGTATGAACAGGCCAAGGAACAAGTTCATTGTGTTCTGTTTCTCGGCGTCAGAGAACGTGTTAGAGTAGTAGCGGCTCAAGGTCTGCATTATGTCATTGCCGTGGGACGCCCAAGGTGCCGTTTTGCGGTACGTTTTAATTCTGAAAAAAAGTTGCCACGTCTAAAAAGTTTGTTCGTGAAGGTTATGAACCAGGACTACTTTGGAATTCGAAATTCTAACCCCTTTATTCATAAAAGCTCTAAAGGCTTCTGCTAACTTAGTAATCGTTTGTCCTTATCTGTGAATTGTAATTTACCTAAATGTCAAAGTGACAGATAAGGACAAACGATTGCTAAGTTAGCAGAAGCCTATAGAGCGTTTATGAATAAGGGGATGTTTGGGGGACATAATTTAAAAATTTCAGGTCTAGGGCATAAAGCTAGCTTTACCAACCTGTGCACCAGCTGCGAGCCCCCGTACTGCAGCGCCAGCGTGTCCCCGTGGTCCTCGTACAGCCGCTCGAGCAGCCGCGCGCAGTCCGAGTCGAACTCGATCACCGCCGAGCCTATTAGCCCTAGGGCGTAAAGCTGGAATCAAACATTTTTAGACTATACAACGTGACCTAGAATTATGGATACCTAGGGTTTTTAATCATAATTTTTAATTCAAAATGAAGTCACCCCTTTGTGCGGTACACTTGGAATGTCGACGAAGTAACGAATTACATAATATGTAATATTATTAGTCTACCACCTGCTGAAGAACACGATGCAGGGGCGTTTTCAAGAAGACGTGTACCCTTTTTCCAACAAAATTACCTTAATTTCCCATACAACATACAAGTAAGTACTGACGACCATGTTATTTTTGGTCACTTTTTAAACAACTCTGTACGGGACGGCGACCCGTTATTATTTCTCGTCAGTCTACAATGCGCTATTTCACTTTAGGGTTCCACGCAGACCGAAACCAAGTGAATACTATCCCCCTTATTCATTATCGCTCTCTAGGCTTCTGCTAACTTAACAATCGTTTGTCCTTATCTGTGAAAAGAAAATGTCATAAGGGGGTTATATGGCGGTACATGTCACGTCTCACCTGGTGGGCCAGCACGCACTTCCCGATGGCGAACTGCGCCGTGTTGGTGCGGTCGAGGCAGTCCACGCAGTTGACGCGCACGAGCCCGGTCTGCAGCCGCCCGCGCTGGTGCCCCCCCGCGCCGCCCGCCCCCTCGCCCGCGCCCCCCTCGCCGCCCAGCTCGCGAGCCTCCACCGACAGGAACACGCCCGTGCGACGGACCACGGTGCGCGCGAACGCTGCTAACCTACATACAATACGATAATAAATAATAATAATGATTTATTGTACAATCAAAAAACAAGCAAGTTACAGTATGTATTTAGAGACTATCAGATGTACCGAGAAGTCATATGAAGTGTCAAAAATTCCGACCCCCAAACTAGGTGTCTTGGGGATGTTTCTTATACAGTAGATTTAAAAAAATACGTTAATATACTCAGTAATGTTTGTGGTTCGCTCGAAACAATTCACGCCAACCGATCATAATAAACAAATAAACGAGACGCTTAGGGACTAATACAGTCTCTAGGACGGTCAATCAATTTGATGTAATTATTTCCCTTCTTTTAAGTGTACGAAATACTATGTGACGTCATTTCGTGGACACTTGACGTTTGTAACATACGCCCTTTCTGTTTGAGCGACGATTTAAATAGATTTTTCCCTTATTTTTCCACTAAAATACAATGTTTTTAAAATGAAAAAAATACGGGTGTCTTAAAATTGTGCGCTCTTTCGAGCCAGATGATAAAAAGTAGCACTGAAAAAAATTGACAATTGGGGGCGCCACTCTAACTTGGAAACTACTAAATTTTCACATCATGTTCTCATGTTAATAAAACTTAGCCTGGAGGTTTGACTGAGGGAAGCAAGGTACCTACCACCTACCACCCACTAGTTAGGTTAGATTCTACCAAAATCACAAAAATACAGATTTATCCAGCATAATTTTCATTTTCTATTCTTTGATCTAAGAGGGAGACCAGTTTATTTTAGACGTAATATTTTATGAACAAGTACTTACTTGTCGAGGACCTTAGCATCAGCACCTTTGTTCATCCTGGCCATGTCCAGATGGAAGTACTGCACTGCAAACTCTGGCGGCATGAACTGGTTGAGATATTTCACAGCGTTACTGATCACATCCGTCAACAGTGACTCGTGCCTCTTCTTCTCCCTTTTCTTCACCAGATTCAGTATCATGATGGGCGCACCATACCTCCTCATTAAATTGTTAAGGTGCTTCCCTGGTATTTCCGCAAATGGGTCACTGAGGTCGATAGATATTTGGGGTTTGGGTACCATTTTTGATATGTCTTGTGACCAGTAACTTGGTATTGAGCCTCTCATTTGGACAAACGAACTAAATCTGGAAATATTTGATGCTTTATTTATAAATGTTTATGATACCTCAGTTAACCAGATCGTCATTGAATTTTTGTCTTTACAGAACATACATTTTAAGTTAGCTAAGATTACAATCAACCAAGTAACTGATTAACTATTTTTTAAGACAATTCCTATAAATATGTTAAAATAACAAGTCATTGTCATATTGAATGAAAGTGAAAAACGTTTTAGATATTTTAAAATTCATCATTTCATTTTCATTACTTAAACTATAATTATACATAAAAAAATGATATCTTTTTAGCTATAAAGTGACCACACAAATCAAAACTCAGAGATTATAATGAACACAAAATATTTACCTTGCTACTCCGCTACTTACGTGCCATTTTTTTTTCATTACTCTGACTTTGAGAATGATCCCGTAGAGGGATCGAAACGCGCGTCAGTGTTTGTGTGGTGATAGGATTAATTAAGTTTGTGGGATTTGTGTGCGTTTTGTGTGGCAGTAGTGGTGGGAGGGCTTGCATGCAAAACGTATATATTTCGCACAGGCTTGGTTATCTTGCACGTAAGTAGAGGAGTAGCAAGGTAAATATTTTGTGTTCATTGGAATGGACCTCCACAAAGTAACGCCTGATTCAATAAAATATTTCAGAGATTATACTTGCCTGCCATTAGTAAATGACGAAACCATGGAATCATGAACAATCTGCTCGGTTTCCACCTCATTGGCCACATCACCGTGCATGTTGGCTCCCCTTTTTAAGAACCTTGTGCCAGCAAATCTGTTGCTCCTTCGAGCTACAAGGGTGACATAGACTGGGCGTCCAAATATGTTCAGATTGCTTTGCTCAATGAAGCCATGAACAATGTACAAAATCCAGTCGGGGTGCAGTTGGGAATGTACCGGAGATAACAGGTGACTGTTCCACACAAACCTCCATTCGGGTACAGTTCGAACACCGAATTCTAAGCATTGACGGGACTGGGACCTGATGCAAGAACAGGCGTTCAGAAAGTTCAAGTATACAATTTTATATCCAACTATACACAAGCAAAAATAATGGGCCGCTTCTCATACAATTTTTTAATGTGAATTGGAAGGCAAACGAGCAAGTGGGTCACCTGATGGTAAGCGATCACCACTGCCCATAGACACCCACAACCCCGGAGGGATTGCAGATGCGTTGCCAACCTTTTTTTTGTTTTTTTTTCTCATTTTTCTGTAATGTGGCGATCTGTGAGTGATCACAATGAGCCACCTCTTTGTCAATTACTGGTGCTCGTCATCGACCGAGGAACACTCCATCGAGCATCCCATCAAGAGCTGTCTGGAGTGACATGGAGTGTTGGCGTTGCCAACCTAGAGGACTTAGATGAAATGCCTCTTGTGCCCGTAATATCCCCGGATGTATGGGGCTGTATGGAGAGTGTCCCGTTATTTTTGCTTATTAATGTACTATAGTGCTCCTTAAAAATTAAATAACAGTAATGTAGGTATTGCTTCCTATGAAAATAGACAAATTGACATTCCAAATAATGACTAATTTCATATTACATACATCAGGTCCTCTACTTAAGTTTTTACCTATGAGAGTTTTCAATTATCCTAATTTGTCATCATATTTACCCTGAACTTTGTTGCCTTTGTTGCAATTGTTTCTGCCAAGTTTCAAATATGTCTTCGTCATCATCAGAGTCCTGACAAGTGCACTTTTCTTCAAGGTTTTCTGTTGCATGTAGGTTTGAACGATAAACAGCAGCAGTAACAGGTTCAGGGAATAGCGCTGGAGCTAATTTCCGAGGAGGAGCCATGTTCATTTGCAATGTGTGTGTTATGTCATAACTATAACTATAGTAAAAGTTGGTGGACAAATCTATCGCTAGGAACATCTTCAAGTATCTTTGTTCATCAGGATGCTGCGGTTTGTTGCCCTCACTTGGAATGTATATCGTTGATGTGTCTTCAATTTTGTAAATTGAATGTGAACCTATCATTGCAATTTTTCTTCGCTTTCTCACAAGGATAATATAATAACCCTCCAAGAATCTGATGAAGCCTTAAATAAAAGTTAAAAAAAATTATCTTAACTTTTTTACAAATAAATAATACTAGTTTTTAAATCTTTGCTTACAGAATTCTCCTGAACAGCATATTGTAATTTTACTCAAAATTTACGTTGTCTTCCTTCAGTTGAAATAAGCAAATCATGTTTTGAAATGGTATTTACCAACAATTCCAAAGGCAGAAACAAGTTTGTTAAAGCCAGAGTTCTTCCCCGCGCGATTGCCGCAGCCAATCATGTTAAGGAGCTCATGGATCTCCTGCTTGTTGTATTCCACCTTGTCATCAATCAGTGCAAGTTCTTTCGAGTCGGTTCTGTCGATTTTCAAGACTCTGAATCTTGTCTGTGTATTGTTAGAGCCTATGAGGTAAAATCTCTGAAATACAAGTGTATTTTGAATTCATGACAGTTGCATTTTCAAGTAATTTGCTAGCATTCTAATATTTGTCATAAGGTACCTATTCTAATTTGGATTTTGCTAAAACTTTTTAGTTCTAAGCAACGCCCACTGTTCTATACTAGCATTGATAGCAATTCAGTAAAAGCAAACAGATGTTGCGGAGTTCTACATTTTAAACTTATGAATTCACAAAAATACAATAAATTAAAAAAATCTTACCGCTTTCGTTTCGTAAAGAGCTATTCTCTGAATTGAACTAATGATTGGATGAAACATTACGTTATGTTTCAACATTTTTAGTCACAATTAAGTAATTGGTAAATATAAATAAATTAGGACAATACTCTTTCGTTGCGAGTAATTTATTTATTAGTATGATATGATAGAAGACAGAAGTTACTACACAACACAACACGAATAAAAGAATTTTTTTTTTTTTTTTTTTTTTTTTTTTTTTTTTTATATGGCTATTTTTAATTGAGCCAGCGTCATGTCGATTTATCTTTAGAAAAATAAGCGAGGGCGAAAAAGAGTCTGTTGCTATTCCTGAAAAGGGAATTAAAACAAAACCAAACCAAATGAAATAACCCAGAATAAGGAATTAAACCAAAACCAAATCAAATACCCCAATGTTAGTAGCTAGTTAGTAGTTAATGACATGTTAAGAAATCAGGTTGTGACAAACTAATTACTAAGACAAAGTATATTTTTAACGAATTATATAAGTACATATTAGTTAATAACAATATAATAATTATAGTTTCAGTTCGTTATGCTGGCAGAATCGAGCTAATGCAACAAATATTTCCTTTCGTTTTTGATTAAATTGTAAAAGCTCTAAAATGTGCGTTGGGAAAGGAACCCTCAATCTGATCAGCTCGTTATAAAAAGCAGAGTTATCATATTTGCTGCAAGAAAAGAAGATATGATTGAGGGTTTCCTCATCCAACCCACATTCACACAATGAGGAATCTCGAATGTGAATTTTGGCCAGATGTGCAGCAGTACAACAGTGGCCAAGGCGCATTCGGATGATTGTTGAACAATATTCTTTTGGAATGAACGATTTGGCAAACCAAGGCTTCCTTGATACTACGGGTTGAACTAAAGAGAAGAGTCTACCTTTATTTTTGCTTGACGATGTCCAGTAGGAAGACCATGAACGCATTAGATATTGCTTAGATAATGCGATAACATCATGGCAGTAATTTTTAAAAGGAACTTTGTCGCCATTCACCACCGCTTCTTTGGCTAATTGGTCCGCTTTTTCGTTTCCTGTGACTCCCGAGTGACCCGGGACCCACACCAGTGTAACTTCATATCCTCTCGATTTGCATGTGATGAGACAGTCCTTAATCTGATATATAATTGGATTATGGAATTTGATTGAAAAGGGATTCGACAGTAAAGCTTGTAAACAGCTACGAGAGTCGGAAAATATGATGGTTTTCTTCAACTTGAAAATTAAAATAAATTTAACACTTTCCAATATTCCAATACATTCCCCAGTATACACTGAGGTTTCTGGTGGACATTTAATTTTCTGAACAATATTATACTGAGCATGATATATTCCTACCCCTACACAACCTGCTGGAGACAGTTTGGAAGCATCGGAGTAAATAGTGTTCCAATCATGCCATTCTCGATTAAGGATTTGACGAAGGTATTCATCAGCATGTGGATCGTTGCGACAAATATCAAAATCGAGAATAATTCGGGGTTGGTAAGTAACTGTGCTGTAATTATACTCATATAGGGGGAGGTTTTTTGAATGATGTACTGGATCTTTTATAGATTGAAATTTCTGCAAGCTTTTCACAAGGCAGGGTGGACCCTTATAATTCCAACAAGGAGCAGATTTTAGATCAAATAGCCGATTAAGTATTGGGTGATGAGAAAACTGAAGGGCACGGAATAAATAGCTATCAGCCAAAAATTGTCTACGTAGATTTAGAGGAGGATCGGCACATTCTACTTGAAGCGCATTTATGGGACTTGATCTCATTGCTCCAGATATAATTCTTAAGGCTTTCGATTGAATGAGATCTAATTTTCTAAAGCCTGCTTTGTTTCCCGGAACCAACAGGAATGATCCGTAATCCATTACACTTCGGACAATAGCATTATATAACAGCCTAAGGGAGGTTGGGTGGGCCCCCCACCAAACACCAGAGAGGCATCGCAGGGTATTGAGACCGCGCTCACATTTTTTAACTATGTGGTCAAAATGTTCAGCACCCGTCAGTTTGGAGTCCAGAACCACCCCAAGAAATTTAAAATGAGAGCAAACAGGGATTTCTGTGCCATTGATTGAAATACTTATATTAGGAATTACTCGTTTACGAGAAAATACAACAGCAGTGCTTTTCGTTGGTGACAGAGACAGGCCATTATTTACTAGCCATGAGTTTATTGATTGAAGGGACGTAGAAATTGATTCACTGGCTGATTCTATATTGCTATTAGAAGAGTAAACTAGTAAATCATCCGCATATTGTAAAAAATGGCAGCCAGAAGCAGAATCCTCCAAATTATGAGTATATAAATTGTATAGCAACGGGCTAAGGACCGATCCTTGAGGTAGTCCCCGCCAAACCAGACGAGAAGGGTTAATTTGCGGGTCTCTTCCGCGAAAAGTTATTTGTCGTTCTGATAGTAGGTTCCCGACAAGGTTGGCCAGCTTCTCCGGAATTCTCAGCTCGCGGAATTTTTCCCTGAGAATGGGGAGCTGAACATTGTCGTAGGCAGCCTCCACATCCAAAAACACAGCAACCACCGAAGCTCCTCTCGAAAAAGAAAGTCGTATGTCAGAAGTAAAGATGCTAAGGCTGTCCACTGTACTTTTCCCCTTTCTAAAACCGAATTGAGTGCTTCCCAAAAGACCCTCACTCTCCATGTACCATTCAAGTCTGTTTTTTATAAGATGTTCTAAAATCTTAAGCAAGACTGAGGACAAAGCTATAGGACGATAAGACCGTGGATCGGTAGGATCTCTGGATGGTTTCAGGATAGGAATAACTATTTGGGATTTCCAGGATGTGGGCGTACAACCCGTAAGTAATATGCAATTGATTAAGTTTAGAAGGTATTGTAATGAATGAATGAATGAATGAATGAATGAATGAATGAATGAATTATTTATTCGCAGTAAATGTTGTACAAAAATGATGTTATAAATATTATAGTTTCAAACATTTTAACTTATAAAGTCGTGCAAATATATGGTTAATTTAGTATTAGATAAAATGACCGTCAAAACTTAAATTATAATGGTAATTATTATTATACAATATGTCAAGAATATTAGAATTACAATTAGAAATTTATGTATATTGTCATGTTACTACTATTATCATTATAATTACAATTACATTTTCCCTAGTATTAATATATTAGTTAAGATAAATGTCTGATCAAAACTTATAGTTAAAAAATTCTTCAACACTGTAAAAGCAGACATTACACAAGAGGCGGTTCAACTTTGTTTTGAATTCGGAATTAGTTAGTGTTTTATACGTTGCTGGAATTTTATTATAAATCTTGATACACATATTATATGCACTCTTTTTCCTAAGAACTAGCTTGTGTTTGGGTAACACCAGTTGGTACCGTCTGTGAGATCTGTTTGATATCTTGTCTGCCGATTTAAACAGCTCAGGATTTAGTTTTACAAACACAGCTGCCTCGTATATGTAAAGGCTGGGTACCGTGAGTAGATTAAGTTTTATAAATAGAGGTCGACATGTCACTCGGCGTCCAACCCCGGATATAGTTCTGATACATTTTTTTTGTGCTACAAAAGTTCGATGCGCATCGACAGAGTTTCCCCACATAAGAATGCCGTATCTCAAAACTGACTGAATATAGCCGTGATAAGCCATTAGAGCTGTACTCTCAGACACAGTTTGTTTAATTCGCCACAGAGCAAAAACGAATTTGTTTATCTTGCTGCACACCCTGTCAACATGCTCCTTCCAGTTACAATGGCAGTCTAAAGTTATGCCTAAAAATACTGTACTTTTTACTTCCTCGACATTGATATCGTTTTGCATAATGTCTAGTTTTTGTTTTTTACCCTTGTAAGATGAGAACTGCATGAATTTAGTTTTATCTAAGTTTATCTTTAAATTATTATTATTTAGCCAGCTGACTACATCTTCGAGTGCTGTATTTATATCCAACTGGAAGTTATCGGGATCTGTACCTTTGACTACTATTGTTGTATCGTCTGCAAATAGGATACAGTCATGCCTAGTTGATTCTGTCAGATCATTTATATAAATTAGAAATAACAGCGGCCCCAGGATACTGCCTTGGGGCACGCCATATGAATTTATTTTAGAGCTAGATTTAAATGATATTAGGTAATTATTTTCAATTTTATCTATTTGTGTATATTGTTCGCGTTGAAATATGTAACTCTTGACCCAATTATAAGCAGGTCCTCGTATTCCCTGTTTTTCCAGTTTGTCCAATAGGTTCCTGTGACATACAGTGTCAAAGGCTTTGGACATATCAAGAAATAGCACCCCCACCGGTACGCGGTTATCAATGCATTCCGTGATTTTGTCGTTTAGTTTAAAGCACGCTAATGTGGTCGACTTTTTTTTCCTGAAACCATTTTGCTCAGGTTTCAGAATATTATGTTTTTCAAAGAAGCACTCCATTCTGTTGTACATTGCTCTTTCGTATACCTTGGCTATGACAGGAATTAATGTTATAGGTCTATGATTGCCTAGTTCCAGTTTATCACCCTTTTTAAATATCGGTTTGACAACTGATGTTTTCAGTGTCGTGGGGAAGACACCCTGCTCAAAAGATAAATTGATAAGATGCGATAAGTGGATGGACAAGATGGATGATATTTCTTTTAGTATTTTGGTCGGGATTTCATCGTACCCGGTGGACTGCGTGTTTTTAAGTGAGCGAATTATTCTATGTATTTCATAAGGGTCAGTTGGTGAAAGAAAAATGCTTTGCGTAAGTGCACTTGTAGATTTCTTATCAGGAAACGGATTGTTTTTTAAGGGTACGTTATTTAGATTAATAAAATAATCGTTAAACTCTTCAACAATTGCTTGGGGAGTGTGCAATAGGTTTGTGTGTCTATCTTTAATACATGAGATTTCTTTCCTGGATTGTTGGTTAAAGTTACCTTTAACCACGTTCCACGCAGCTCGACACTTATTGGCTGCACCTTCGATCAATTTCGTATTGCACATCTTTTGGGCATGGCTAATACATTTTCTTAAAATTCGAGTATAGTTAACTAGCCTGCTTTTGTTCAATTCTTTATTTTTGGAACATCTATGATATTGGTAATATAATTTTCTTTTTATTATGCAACTACGTTTCAATGATTTAGTTAACCAAAAATGTTTTTTGGGTTTAGTAGAAATTTTAATTTTAATTATGGGAAAACACAAATTATGAAATAGAATAAGTAAATCATGAAAAATAGTAAACGCCTTGTCTGCACATTTCTCATCATACATATCAGAAAATGACAGCTTTTCAACGCAGGATTGTAGGAAAGGTTCACCTGCTTTAGCTATGAAGGAGTAGGGGATGCCATCATGGCCAGGAGTAGAATCCTTTACTGAGCTGAGAACATTTTTTAACTCTTGAAAGGTGAACCTTTCATCTAGAGGATTTGCTGGTTCGGAGGCAGGAAGTTCTATTGGTAAATCAAGGGCGCACGGAACGTGAGGAGGGGCAATGTTGGTCAGAAAAGACTCCGCCCATTCCTGGGAAGCTGGATAAGGGCAAGACCGAGGGTTATAGGACCTTCTAAACCGTCTTATGTTGTTCCAAACTACAGAGGCAGGGGAGGTGGGGCTTAGCGATGAACAAAATTCTTTCCACCCGTCAGACTTTTTTTTTCTAAGTAGTAGTTTTGTTTCATCCATAGCATTCTTTAAAGATTCAAAATTCTCAGACGTCATATTGGCAGAATACGCATGTTCAGCTTTCTTTCTGTTTTTAACTGCTTGAGTACATTCTTTGTCCCACCAGGGTGGGGAAGGAAACCTGCCTATGGCAGAATTCTTCAGAGGGAATACTTTATCTGCGGTGGATTTAATAGCAAGAACTATGGCGTCTGAGCATTCTTCAATTGAGGACGCATTAATTGGAGGAAGTAACTTAACTTTAGAATTAAGGGTTTTTCTATACGTATCCCAGTCAGCTTCATTAATATTATAAACCAAGAGCGGTTTCAATATAGGAGGTCTTTCTGAAGACAAAAAAGGGAGGCTAAGAAGAATAGGGAAGTGATCACTCCCATATGAGCTATCCAAAGTTTCCCAGCTGATCAACGAAGCAAGTACAGGTGAACATAGGGTCAGATCTACTGCACTAGCCGCCTGAGTAGGCAAAGTGCGCAATGTTGGGGATCCTGAGTTTAAAAGGCAAAGATTAACTGAGTCGAGTACATCTAAAAATTGTTCACCGAGTGAATCATTATTATCACACCCCCATAGATGATGGTGAATGTTAAAGTCACCCATGATTACAGTCGGGTGCGGGAGAACCGCGATTAATTGCTTTAACTCGGATAAAATTTGAGTAGAAGGATTTGGAATGTATAAAGAGAGAAAAGTAGTTCCTTCGACGCGAGCACATATTGAATGCCAATCGTTACTGTGCTGAGCAGTGGGAATGACGGTGAATGGGTAATGGTCTCTGATAAACAGGGCACAGCCAGCACGACCATCAGCCCGACAGTCCATCAGAGACACGTAACTGGGTAATTTAAAATTATTGTCTGATCTAAGCCATATTTCCGATACCGCTATTAGGATAGGATTATATTTGTTGATTAAAAAGATGAGGTCATGTTTCTTATTACTGATACTACGGCTGTTCCATTGGATTACCACTTGATCCATAATTGGAAGAATTTAATAAAGATGAAATAAATGGGGCAACGTGGGATAACAGAGAAGGATTAGCCAGAGGGCTGGATGGGGAAAAAACCTTGACAAAAGAAGAAATAATTTTTATCAGTTCATTTATAAGCAATTCATTCGATTGTTCAGTGGGCCTTTCACGGAACACTGGTATTGTTGGAATAATCGGCTCTCTAGTTAGCTCATCATGAGCTTTTCTATCATAGCCTTTCCTAGTAGGGGGAGGAGAGCGAGGCTTACGGAATACAGTTTCTTTATAAGAATGAGACCCTTGGGGTATGGGAAAAGATGTGGCATGAGCGTACGATCTTTGGGTGACCTTCGAGTGTCGACTTGACGCCTCGGCGTAAGAAATGTGTTCATCAGCCATAGTCTTTTTGATGACTGCTTGTCGATTAAACTCAGGACAGGCTTTGCTATTAGCGAAATGTCCCATACCCAACCCCTGGGGACAATTGCAACAGTAGCTCTCCTGAGCGCCTACTGAACATGTATCTCCTATGTGGGAGCCACCGCATCGGTAGCATCTGGGGAGTGAGCGGCACTTTTCTTTTGTGTGCCCAAAACGGCAACAACGAAAACATTGAATTGTGGGTAAATTATATTGTTCTACAGGCAGGGAATTTAAACACATAAAGACTCTATTCGGTAAAGTTTGCCCATCAAAAGTGATGACTACAGTTTCGGACGGCAGCCAGCAATACGATCCATCAGGATTGTTTTTCTTGAAATTCAGTCTTCTCATTTTTATGGGGCGCGCGCCTCCGGAATTTTCAGGAACCTGGATGTTTTCTAAGACTTCTTCTGGAGACAGTTTGGAAGGAACTCCTCGAATTAATCCGAGTCTAGTAACATTGAACGTGGGGACGAAAGCCTTATAGTTGTGTTGCGCTAAAGTCGGTGAGGTCAGAAAGAGATTAGCATCGTCGCCTGAGTGGAAACTAATCGATACTCTATTACGTCCAATTCGTTTAACACTTCCTTCAATAATGTTAGGAAACTCTCTTGTTCTCTTTTGGAGGAAAAATCCAAACGATATAGGGTGCAACGTAGTACCTGAGTCGGGGGAGGTCTCAACTTTCTGCACGTGGACCACATAAGGGCCCTGGTCACGGACGGAATAACTCTCACGCCCAATAGGCGTGAAGGGCGATATTGGTGACTGGGTCTGGGGCTCGATGGGTGAGTCCGTAATTAAATGAGCCGGGGGGGTCGAAAATGGTGGAATCTGATCGCAGCTTTTCTGGGATTTTTGAGCTAACTGCAGTGGCGAATCAGTTTGAGACTCATTATGATTATTATCAGAGTGTTCCGAACATCTCGAGGACGAAGCCGAAGACGAGGCCCTTGAACGGGATCGTCCACTAAGCCTATTTTTGTTTGCGTTACGCTCCCTTTCACGGGCCCGTCTATTTTTCTTTTTTTTCCCCACCATTATGAATGGAGAAAGTTCCATCTGACTTTTTTCAAATTGTTCATGATCGGCTAAAAAGACATTTTTCTCTAATACTGGACGGAAGACTTCCCCTCCAGGGTCATCTAAGCCAGCATTCTCGTTCATGGGAATGCTGGCATAGACTACCCGCACAACGACATAAAAAAATTAATATCTAATTAGTGTACAAAGTTAAACCCAATTACCACAAGACAAAACCACTTACCGATAATACCACCACCAAGGAATGGAGGAATAGCAACTATTTAAGAGAAAACAACTAAAACATTAAACAATTCACAAAAATCGAAAACCGAAGGTAGCTACTACAATCTTGAACACAACCGTTCGCGATCGACACTCAACCGGACTCAAAAGAAATTAACTACTTGTCCACAAAAACGGGAGCCGATAATGTACGCCGGGGAATGCGCGGCCAGTATTTCGCGACCCATAAATTTTGGATTCGGATTATCGTGTCGTACATTATTTAGTCGAGCATTATTCGGCTGTACAAGTCTCTGCACAGCTGGTTAATGTACGACCTGTTTGTGTACGACGAGACAATCGGAATCCAATCGAATCAAATGACCATAGACAATTTTTTTTTCTATCATCATTGTCAAACGGCCTAGTGCGGTAATTCTATCGATATTGGCGTGCTCACTTTTATTTGCAATTTATTTAGTCCTTTTTTTTAGTTTTTTCCGTATAGAAAAGAAAGAGAGAACTGAGCACATACAGCTACCTCTAATCTAAAAAATAAATAAGTAAGTCGTGTCTTTGTTAGGTTTATCCAGGTACGTAAAACAAAGTAAACAAATGTATCGTATTTTTCATTCGGTTCATAAATAAGTACATGGAAAAACAGAACTGGTTTTAATTTTTTTTTTATTAAAGTACTATGAGACACATAAAATAAAATACATATACGTACGGTACGGAGGTGGATTTCAAGATGTTTGGTTTAAAACTTATAAATAAAACTAGCTGTTGCCAGCAACTTCGTCTGCAAAGATTTCGTTTATCGCTATCCCGCGGGAACTAAGCAATTTTCCGGGATAAAAAGTAGCCTATGTGCTATTCCAGACTTTTCTCTATCAATGTGCCGAATTTCATCCAGATCCGTTGGGCCGTTCTGGCGTGATTGAGTAACAAACAAACATCCATCCATCCATCCATCCATCTATCCATCCATCCATACTTTTGCATTTATAATATTAGTTAGATAAAAAAAGAGAAACGAGGTAAAATGAAATCTGTAATCGAATTACTTAAACCCTGCAAGGAAAACCAATGATATATTACTCTTTTTATATATACAATATCATTGAGGAAAACCGGAAAACAGATTGTTTAGAAATAAAACCACAATACCGTGCTTTATGGCTATACGTGCACATTTCGATACTTCTCGGGCCGTGGGCCGTGTGTGAGTTCACTTAATTAAATAATACGCTCCTACAATTCTTAGTGACGTGTTGGTGGTCAAGGAGGAGGTGAGGTGAGTGACTTTTTGACACTTGAACTGATAGTGGAGGAGCGTTGTTTCTACAAATATTCATGCACACAATATCTGGAACACGTGTGGGGGTGTTACTTTACACTTAAAATGAAAGTTTGCAAAGAGTCCTTCAAGTATGTGGGACAGGATCTAGGCTTAGTAGAAAAATTCATGCACGCAGTATACCTACTTATTATCTTTCTGTGAGGTAACTTTTTGGGTGCTTCATTACATCATTTTCGTTCAGTTTTTTTTTTCAGTCAGTTTCATGCTATTAATTGTTAACTTACTTTGTGTTCATAATGGAAAAAACGATACTTTTGTTCACAGTTTTTTTTTATATTAAAGCCAACAAATGGACATGCGGTCCACCTGATGTTAAGTGATCACCGCCACTATTAAACACCTACAGTACCATAAGGACTGCTGGTGCGTTGCCGACCTTGCAAATAGTGGTACTCGCCTTTTATAGTTATAGGCCCCCATGTTATATTATAACAAGTAGGGAAAACCTCAGCCGCCTCAAATTCATTGTGGAACTACTTAATTGTCTTATGGGACGGCTTAGGTCTTTTCGATTTTAGGTAAGAAAAGCGTTTTCAGTTGATTTTCTTCAAAAATACTGACAGATTTAGGCAATGTAGAGCGCTGTAAAGCACTTAGAGAGATAGGGTAACGTGGGAAATGAGCAATAGGTAGGTAGTAAGTAATATAGTAATAATAATAAGTGAGCCACGGCCCACGATGGACCAGAGGACAGCAGATTCGTTGGCAAGCCGGATTGATGTACACATTTAAGTACCTAATACCTACTAGTTAGCTGTTGCCCGCGATTTCGTCAAATAGGTACCTTTACAAAATAAGTACCAGTTGCTTCTCTTCCCGCCCAGATGGTAAAAGCCCATCGATCGAGGGAATGGGCGAAAATCTTAGGAATCATTATATTTTAAGCAGTGCGGATAGCAACCCATCATTGTTATGATTCCCCTCTTGCACCTACCTATACGCCCACAATCATGCTAAACGTTGGCCTTGCTACCCCGTAAGGGATATAGACGTGATTTGTGTGCGTAATACCGAGAGAGAAGAAGAAATCGTCAGTGAATTAAATGGATTAACGGATAGGTAGGTACATACCTAGGCAGTTTACACAATGGAAACTTCACTAAGGATGTTTTTTATCCCGGCAAAACTGCTAAGTTAAACGTAGGTACCCGCGGGATAACGATTTTAAACGAATTCTTATATAGGTAGGTATTTGTGGGTTCACGTGTTTGTGCAAATGAGGCTTAAAATCAGGCTAGTTTTTAGGGTTCTGAACCCAATGGGTAAAAACGGGACCCAATTACTAAGACTTCGCAGTCTATCTGTTACCAGGCTGTACCTATCTCAGGAACCAACCGTGATAACTAGACAGGTGAAATTTTTGATAATGATGTACTTACTTACCTATCTCTTTTGCCGCTATAACAAAAAGTAGCTACTAGAAATATAACTTTTTATGTCTCTCTGTCTATGTAAGTAACCAATATAAACTGATCTCACACTGCCTACATATTCCTTGAGAGTAGTGCTCTTCTAAGACTGGATTTTATATTCACTTGCGGAATTTGTACGGAACCCTCAGTTCGTGAGTCCGACTCGCCCTTGGTCAGTTTTTATATTTTAGTAGGTACTTATAGTTAAACTATAAGTACCTACTATAGGTAAACTTCATAAACTGAGCAACGGTGGGGATTTGAGCATCCCAGAGCAGATCGACGTTGCGCTCGTACCATCGGGCCCCGAAGATGCGTCTAAGCGTGCGGTTTTGAAGAACCTGTAGAGAATAAAGAGAGAGACGTGAGCGAAAACTACACTAGCATAAGTAAATTAAGTAAATACCTACCTACTGGACGGATACAAGTCTTGTAGACGGTGGACTTTTTTCTTTCTTTCTAACTAACTGACTAAGTATTGCTGTTAGGTTAGCCTGAGACGGCTTTTACAGCTTACCGGAGAGAGGGCGAGCCGCCAGCCGGGCAGCTCAGTAAGGGGAGCACGCACGGGCGATCATCGCATCCGCGGGGAGAACCAATGGGAAGCCAGGAAGCAATCGTGTATTGTTGAGAGGGGATAGTGTGTGTGTAAGTTCGTGTTACTGTATAGTGTGACCTAAATGATGCATTTATTTATACTTAAATCTTAATATCTAATTACAATTGGCACATAAATCAACCAGTAAAATAATCAAACAAATTAACAATAGGATTAAATAATAAAGTAAACAAAAACAAAACAATCTACTTCTATGTATATCCTACTTCCTACTAATATTATAAATGCGAAAGTTTGTGAGAATGTAGGTATGGATGTTTGTTACTCTTTCACGCCAGAACGGCTTAACGGATCTGTATAAAATTTGGAACAAAGATAGATGGTCTGGAATAACACATACCTAGGCTACTTTTTATTCCGGAAAATTGCGTAGTTCCCGCAGGATAGCGATAAACGAATTCATTGCAGACGAAATCGCGGGCAACAGCTAGTTTACCTACTATCAAAGATTTTATTTCGTGTGATGAAGAGATATTATAATCACTAAGTTCATGGCCAAAGGCCAATGTTCTTAATAAATAGGTAGATATTGTATAGTACGGGGTCATCCATAAATTAGGTACCTAAGTACCTACGTCACACTTTTAGGGGGCTCTAGAAATCATGAAATTGGTGTAACGTACTTTATGGAAGGCCCCTACAAAAATAATAAGTATAAAAAATCCTATACTTGTCTTTAAAGTATTATTAATATTCACTAATTCTGCCACCAAGCGTGCGCCTTTGAGTAAGACAGCGCGTGAAATTACTGGCACATGAGGTACGAGTACGTAAGTACTTACCTATTCCATCTTATAGCCCTCTCTCGAGATCTGCAATCCTATGGCATTGCATTGCATGTGTCCATTGATGGTGGTATTTACCTACTACCAGGTGATCCACTTGTTCGTTTGCCACTTCATAAAAAACTGTGCAAAAAGTAATGATATGCTATCAAAAACAAAGAAAATCCTACAATTTCTCTTAGGCTGTAATTCAAGTCAAGTTCAAGATTTAACGTTTTATACCTATTAAAGAATCAAAATTTTGGAAAAGTAACAGGCACATTATATTTAATTTTAATATACTCGAAGTACCAAACAAACAAACTCACATTCGCGATTACAATACATAGTTATTAGTTTACTCTTTCACGCTAGAGCGGCTGAACACATCTCGATGAAATTTGGCACAAAGATACTTAGATAGATTAGGTACAGTCACCAGCATAAATATGTGATCATTTTTGTACCTTGTCGCTTTCAGTCGTTACATGATTTCGTATGGCTTTTCAAACATGACTTTAAAGTGACAAGGTACAAAAGTGATCACTTATTTATGCTGGTGACTGTACCTATAATCTGGAATAGAACATAAGCTATAAGTATTTTAGTTCGGAAAAATTTCGCAATTCCTAGTAGGTACCTAAGATAGCCGGTGAAATTACTGGCGCATTTAGCCCTCTGGGCTGGCAACGCATCTGAAATCCTTTAGTGTTGCGGGTGTCCATGGGTAGTGTTGCTCACTTACCTACCATCAGGTGACTCACTTGCTCGTTTTCCTTCCTTGTAGTCCTACTAATATTATAAATGCGAAAGTTTGTGACGATGTGACGATGTGAGTGAGTGAGTGAGTGTGTATGTTTGTTCCTTCTTCACGCTAAAACGACTGGACGGATTTGGATAAATTTTGGAACGAAGATAGCTGGTACCCTAGATTGAAACAAAGGCTACTTTTTATCCCGGAAAATTGTACAGTTCCCGAGGGATAGCGATAAACATGTCAATTGCTAATTCTACGCGGACGAAGTCGCGGGCAGAAGCTAGTAGATAATAAAAGTTAGGTAAAACACTCAAACCTCTTTATTTTCTATCTAATGGAAATTTCGCAAAATCCTGAATAGTTGAATAGTTTTTTATACGATAAGGGTTTTATATGATAAGGCAAACTAGCAAGTGGGTCACCTGATGGCAAGCGAGCACCACCACCCATTGACACCCGTAACACTAGATGATTGCAGATGCGTTGCCCGTCTAGAGGGCTAAGATCAATGCTAGGATAGAATACCTCTTGTGCCAGCTTCTGTGTGCCAGTAATTTCACCGTTTGTCTTACTCCACGTTTTTCAGCTCAGTACAGCGATGTTATAATTATACCCTACTTGTGGGTAACTATGCCAAATTTGAAGACTACCTAGTAATTTAGTTACAAACGGATAGGAATTAAAAAAAAAGTTTATTTTTCAAATAGGACGCCAGGGGCTCTTTTACATGTCTTTTTTAGGGTTCCGTACCCAAAGAGTAAAAACCTAAGAGTTAGAAACCCTATTCGTGAGGCTCCGCTCTGTCTGCCCGTCCGTCCGTCACCAGGCTGTCTCATGAACCGTGATAGCTAGACAGTTGAAATTTTCACAGATGAATGTACTTAGGTATTTCTGTTGCCGCTATAACAACAAATACTAAAAACCAGAATAATGTATGTATATATCAGTGACTACAGTGACCAATAAAAGTGACCCCACACTGCGTACATTTTGCTTTGGAACAGGGCTCTGCTTACAGTGCAATGGGTTATTGATATTTATAGATAAACTAGCTGTTGCCAGCGACTTCGTCTGCAAAGAATTCGTTTAGCGCTATCCCGCGGGAACAACGCAATTTTCCGGGATAAAAAGTAGCCTATGTGCTATTCAAGACTTTTCTCTATCTATGTGCCGAATTTCATCCAGATACGTTGGGCCGTTCTGCCGTGATTGAGTAACAAAGAAACATCCATCCATCCATCCATCCATACTTTCGCATTTATAATATTAGTTAGATATGGTACGGAACCCTTCGTGCGCGAGTCCGACTCGCACTTGGCAGATTTGTTTTAACCTACCATCATTGCCAAGATGAATGCGTCGCAAGAAACTCTTTTCAGAAAGAATATAGGTACTTATCGAAGTAAATGTATACCTACTTACCTAGTACCTAAGATAGCAGTTAAGATTCCTTGCATGCCAAATTTCAAGACTAAAAATATAACCTACATAGGTAGACAGAGAAACCTACACTTTACAGTGAACATATTGTTACCTATATTTAGGTACCTACTTCCCTTAAATCCCTGTTATTCCCTATACCGTGGAAATGTTGAAAAAACAATTTTTAGTGCACCTTTGATACCTACTCAATGAATACCTACACATAAGTAGATACCTACATACATAGATTTGTGGTAATAGATCATCGAGGAAATAAACAGGTAGGTAGGTACTTAGGCGAAAATCTAAGGAATCATGGTTATAGGCGATGCGGCTAGCAACCCATCACTATTTTGATTTTTTGATTTCCTTTTCCACCTATACGCCAACAACCATGCTAAACGTGGCCTTTAAGGTCCTGTTACCTTATGCTCTGTCTACCCCGTAAGGGATAAAAACGTGATTTATGTAGGTATATGCTGTTGCCAGCGACTTCGTCTGCCAAGAATTCGTTTATCGCTATCCCGCGGGAACTACGCAATATTCCGGGATAAAAAGTAGCCTATGTGCTATTCCAGACTTTTCTCTATCTATGTGCCGAATTTCATCCAGATCCGTTGGGCCGTTCTGGCGTGATTGAGTAACAAACAAACAAACATCCATCCATCCATCCATCCATCCATTCATCCATCCATCCATCCATCCATACTTTCGTATTTATAATATTAGTTAGATTAGTTAGATAGTTAGATTAGTTAAGTAGATAAGTAAGTAGGTACCTACTTATATTGTGTCTGCCAAATTTCAAGTCTGTTGGTTTAATAGAGTGGTAAGTACTGGTATTAGTAATCAATCTGTGTATTGTACCTATTGGAATTTCTTCATCTGTCCCATTTCAGATACCTACCGAATCGTCTGATCAGACTGAGGCGAGTAAAATAACTCCAAAAGGGAGAACCACGTGCCCTTGAAAACAGCGACTTGCAATCGTCCGAAACTCCGAATTGGTCGGCCGTTTTGCATTTCCACGAATCGAGCCCCCGCCTGGCCCCCGCGCCGCGGAACACGAGGCGAACGACCCTTGTTGTACTGTAAACCTAACTACTTACACGAATATTTTGAACGATTTTTGAAAGTACGTACGTGTAGTTTAACTTCCAATGGTGAAAAATACGAGTAGGGGGCGAAAGAAAATTACAGCTCTATAATCTGTATCTGTACATACCCACATAAAACTGTTCCGTTAGGTACTACAGTGACTGACAGACAACGCACAGCCTAAACCACTGGACCTAGAAACTTGAAATTTGGCACACATATACCTTGAGTAGGTATCCCAGAGGAGCACTAAGAAGGGATTTTTCGAAATTCCCACGGGATATAACATAAATGATGCTTCTCAGTAATTGTAATAACTAGACTCTTCAAATTCGGCACACAGTCGCCCCCGGAGAATAAAATCGTAATAGGTACTATGTTACGACAATTTTATTGTTTTTGCATTTTTGGCTTCTCCGTAACGTAATGCATCTAAGTAGTGCTTTTTTTTCGTCTCATTTGTTTTCGCCATTAATACCGTAAAAATAGTTTAGTTTAGATTAGCAAACTATAAACCAAAATTCGGTAAAACATGGTTGCGATAGTTATCCTTGTAACAAAATGATTTCGCGGTTTTTCGTAAATAACCTTTACCATTATATTCGGGTGCAACTTAATAGCGGCACTTTGAGTAAGTGCCTGTAACACTGTTAAAAAAATGAATTAAAACATCATACAAACACCCTTAAAATCACCATTCATTTGATATATTACACGTTGGTAGAACGCAAGATATAAAGCAGAACCGGTTTTTTATTTTTCCTGTAAAGTTTACTTTTTTTTTATGTGAATAGGAATGAAAACGAGCAAGCGGGTCACCTGATGGTAAGCGATTACCACTGCCCATAGACACCCGCAACCCCGGAGGGATTCCAGATGCGTTGCCAACCTAGAAGACTTAGATGAAATGCCTCTTGTGCCCGTAATTTCCCCAGCTGTCTTACTCTCCACACCGGAACACAGCACTGCTGCTTAGCGGCAGGATTAGCGAGTACTTTTTCCTATACTTAACCATTTTATTCTGCGAGGACGACGACATGGTAGGTAATTGTAACACTAAAACATGATCTTTGGGAAAATGCAAAATTCCCGCGGGACAGATAAGCGCATTCAACTTCGGAGCTGTTTTTAATAGTAGATTGTACACCGAGGGGATAAAGCACTGTATTATGTCACGGGCGCGATATTGAATCCTGAGCGCAGCGTAGGACTAAATTTAACTCCCGAGCGAAGCGAGGGTGTTATGAGTTAATTCCTGAGCGTAGCGAGGGAATTAAGATGAGTCCTGAGAGGAGCGAAGAATTTAAGCGCACCCAAGACATAAACAGTTTTATCCCCGAGGAGTATACTCTACTTTTCTCACCTTTTGCGAGACAATAAAAACCAAGGCAACTAGAAAAAGAATTTAATTAAAACAACAGTAAAACAGAATTAAAAGTAAAAAATTATATTTGAGACATTGGTCCAGTTGTGTAATGATAAGTTATATTTTTATTTGGAATCTTAATGCGTACCTAACTGTAATTACAGCGTCAGCAAAGGCTCGCGGCTTTTGTTTTATTTGAAATTTGTTTCGGTGGTGGTGGCGCTGCGGCGGGTCGGGTGGCATGGCCGTCTCGATTTTCGGAGTCGTGCGATTTTTACGAAATTAGACTTTAAGTGTATAACAATAAGAACTAAGAGAAGTGAGATTCATATTACTAACCGGCGGGTTATAATGAAATTCAGTACAATATTATTACCCGGCTAGAGCCAAGGGCTATAATGAGTTACTTTGAGTAAGGTTTACATGCTATATAATTAGCCATTGTCGAGCAAGTGGTGTGAAAAAATTATTTCACTAATAGAAAGCCACAGTTTGTCTATAAAGTCGTGTCATTAAAAAGTGGCAATACCATTGGGCAATACTGTAGTGTCGTCCCTGTATCATTGTCTATGCATTGTCTATGGTAAATTGTTATATAAACAAACTGAATTTTAAAATAAAAAAACTGCAATCGACACTTAGAACATACAAGACGTGTTTTACTTCTCTACAAATAATTATAATAATAAAATATCTTCCTTCCCCGCGCCCCGATACATGGTGTCAGAAGTCGAACTTGGGTTGTCAGAATTCGAAGCTGTGTTATCAGAAGTCAAAGTCGGTAACAAAAGTCGTAAAAAGTGAAAAAATAAAGCCGTATAAAACAGAAGTCGTTGAAGCCAGAAGAGGCAATTCAAAAGTCAAGAAGCAAGAACAAAGAAAATGCAGGACAAAGACAAGGTACACAACATTATTTTGGCTAACAGTCTAAAACCTTTATGTCTTACTAAAGAGAATGGCGGAAAGGAGTACGCCAACTCAGAGAAATGGAAATTATGGAAGCAAAAATTCATGATCTATTTCGAAGCCAATGATTTAGAAAAGGTGCCAAACGCTAAACAAATTGCCATATTCCTAAATTCAATCGGTGATGAAGGCCTCCAAATATTCAATTCATTTAACGTCGACTCAAAAAACGAAACTCTACCCTCCATTCTTGAAAAATTTGATTTGAAATTTAACGAATACAAAAATGTAACGGTCGAGAGATTTAATTTCTTTACCCGATATCAAAAAACTAACGAGAGTTTAGATGAATATGTGACTCATTTAAGGCTCGACCTTTCAAATTTTCGTGAAAATGAGTTGTGTTGTAACCATTTTATACATTATAACGTAACAATTTATACGTCGGAAAAAATATATCCTAATCTGGAAGATATGAGAAGTAACATAGTTTTGTTAGAAATCCATTTTAGTGAAAGAAAGCAGAGAAAAAGCAATCTAAAGTCACCCCTATTTTTTCACTTGTAACCATTTTACTGCTCCATTTTTTATCATAAAGAGATGAAATTTTATAATCTGCTTCATAAAATAATGAACAATAACTTTATTTTCCTACTTTGTCAAATTTCTTAAAAAATTACCTCGTTTTCTGAAATATTCCCTCCCAAGTTCCTACCGCTCCCCATTTTCGTCCATACGGTCAGTGCGGGACGAGGCGCGATGCATGACGGACCTGTGTCAATTTGCGCTGCGACCAAACAAAACTCCGTTTTTAAATATTTGTGGAATAATTTTGTTGCGTAGAGTGGACAATCCGTTTCGTGATTCGTAAAGTAGGTAGATCCTACTAATATTATAAATGCCAAAGTTTGTGAGGATATGAGTGAGTGTGTATGTTTGTTCCTTCTTCACACTCAAACGACTGGACGGATTTGGATAAAATTTGGAACGAAGATAGCTGGTACCCTAGATTAAAACATATGCTACTTTTTATCCCGGAAAATTGCATAGTTCCCGCGGGATAGCGATAAACATGTTAAAGGCCGTAGCTGCCTAGAGTTGCAACGTATTTATAAATTGTTGCAGAACTTGAACGAGTGCCGTTCTCAGAGACGTCAGTTAATAATTATGATTAGTTAGAACTTAATTGTCGTCTCTGAGTGTGAAACTTAACTGTAATTGTCCTCTCGGTTGTATTGACTGACGGTGGATATTCTACGCTGTTTTACCGTGTTAACGGATCAAGTTCAAGTTTTAATTTATCATCCCTGCATAACCAAAGATACAAAGGAACAAATAGTGCTTTAATTATGTTAATTGGCGTTTCTGAGTGTGAAAGTTAACCTTTGCTTTCTCTCTTCTTCTTTTTGCGTAAAAGGTAGGTACAGAATAATTGTTTTTTGACCGTTTGTCTTCAAAATCGATATCTAAGGGGTCTTCAAGCATGAATCCGTTGTCAAAAGTTTAGAAAGTGGCCGCCATTTTGAAAATTTTAGTTTTTCAACCGATTGCTTTCAAAATCGATATCTGAGGATCCGAGTGGTCCCCAAACATGAATCCCTTGTTAAAAATTGAAAAAATGGCCGCCATTTTGAAATCTTTAGTTTGTGGGCCGATTGTTTTCAAAATCGATATCTGAGGATCCGAGTGGTCCCCAAGCATGAATCCGCTGTCAAAAATTCAAAAAGTGGCCGCCATTTTGAAATTTTTAGTTTATCGACCGATTGATTTCAAAATCGATATCTGAGGATCCGAGAGGTTTCCAAGCATGAATCCGTTATCAAAAATTGAAAAAGTGGCCGCCATCTTGAAATCTTTAGTTTTTCAACCGATTGCTTTCAAAATCGATATCTGAGGATCCGAGTGGTCCCCAAACATGAATCCCTTGTTCAAAATTGAAAAAATGGCCGCCATTTTGAAATCTTTAGTTTGTGGGCCGATTGTTTTCAAAATCGATATCTGAGAATCCGAGTGGTCCCCAAACATGAATCCGTTGTCAAAAAATCAAAAAGTGGCCGCCATTTTGAAATTTTTAGTTTATCGACCGATTGATTTCAAAATCGATATCTGAGAGACCAGCAACAATCAAACTAAAACAAAACACATCACATCAAATAACCTGAAATAACAAAACGCAGGAAACAACAACCCAACACCTACAAGCGACATCAGAAAAACTCGCCAAGGCCGCACCATCCGCCTGCCGAATGGGGAATCCTGTAGGTAGATGATAAGATGGTTGACGTTGTTTCAAAGAAACGCGACCATCAAAAATGGTCGATGCTCTGAAAAGAACAGTTTGCTTTTCGATCTTCGTTTTTCAAGATCAGCAGCACTAATCATCATCTTCAACAAGCTCGAAGCAATCTTCGTTCGTCGTGTTCCCTCCCATTCCCATAATAGTAAGTAACGGAGCGCACGCAGCGAAGTCCGGAGCAACCACGGAGTAACAGCGTGTTGATAATACTTCGACGGCCGCGCGCAGAAAAGAACGAATTTTCGCCGCGTCCTATTTTATAGGCGAGCCGCGCGCGCCGCATGAGAGCGTGCGCGAGAGCGAGACAACCGCATCGAAATTATTACTCACACACTGCCGACACGGTATTGGTCGGATACGACTCGCTTGAGATCCGCGCTCCTAGCTATTAAGTGTACCATGTAAATATTCCATAGTCTAGTCTTAAGTTTTTCGTAAAGTAAATAAATTCATTTTCATTCGCTCGCAGGGGTGGTGGCGACCTTCGCGCTCGGGCCGATTATCGGCGTCATATTCTTTGCAGTCGCTATCCTTGCGCAGTATTCTCGACGCCCCGTACTACGTATGAAGTCGCTGAAAGGGGCATCGCCCCGAACAGCATCCCCGCCCTCCTTTACAGAGGACGAGATGAAACCCCAGAGAGAAAATTCGTCCATCTTATCTACTCCTTCTAGCTACAACTTAAAATAGGAAGTTTTAATATAACAACACTATCCATACTAAACTAGAACCCACACTTCCTAAAAATCTACCCTAAGGGTTTTTCATTCAGTGCGGCGCACGATTTCATATTTCATACCTCTGTGCGGCAGGTAATAGCAGCTGACTGAATTACTACGTGTATGACGGAGGCAAATATAGAGACTTGCTTCCTGCTTAAAGATTAGCTCACCTACGTATTAAAAAAATTGATTAGGTCCCTAACGCACTGAGTAATCTGAGTAACTATATCTAACTAATATTATAAATGCGAAAGTATGGATGGATGTTTGTTTGTTACTCAATCACGCCAGAATGGCCCAACGGATCGGATGAAATTCGGCGCATAGATAGAGAAAAGTCCGGAATAGTCTGCTGTGTTCCGGTGTGGAGAGTAAGACAGCCGGGGAAATTACGGGCACAAGAGGCATTTCATCTTAGCCCTCTAGGTTGGCAACGCATCTGCAATTCCTCCGGGGGTTGCGGGTGTCTATAGGCAGTGGTGATCGCTTACCATCAGGTGACCCACTTGCTCGTTTGCCTTCCTATTCGCATAAAAAAAAAAAAAAAAAAATAGCACATAGGCTACATTTTATCCCGTAAAATTGCGTAGTTCCCGCGAGCTAGCGATAAACGAATTCTTTGCAGACGAAGAAGCTGGCAACAGCTAGTAACTTCATACATTCGATCGTTGTGAGATCTTTCGAGTCTCTAAAATTGCAGGATTCGTAGCCGCAACGAGGGTAGAGCGAGCACATTTTGAGTATCGAGTATCGCATTTCGAGTGTTGTTCAAGTATCGATGCAAAACGCCGCGGGTGGATTACGAAAAAAAAATCTATAAGAACTGCAAATTTAGTGCGGCTGTACTTATGCCGAGTTAATCCTTATTAGTAAATTATAAATGCGAAAGTAAGGGTGCGACCATACCGCCGCTTAAAAAACGGTGACGTTACGGAATCGCAACAAAATGTATGAAGAAACGGTGAGAAAACGTGACGCATAAGACACGTCACTGCGTATACGCGGCGGTTTGGTCGCACCCTTACTCTGTCTCTGTCTGTTACGCTCTCACGCCTAAACCACTGAACCGATTTTAGTGAAATTTGGTACAGAGATAGTTTTAATCCCGCCGGGGTAGCACAAATGATAGTTTTTATCCCGGAAGATTGCATAGTTCCCGTGGGATAGCGATAAGCGAATTCTACGTAGATGGAGTCACGGGCAACCGCTAGTTTTTAATTAGTTTAGGTATTTATTGAAAGAAATAAGTAACAGTTAAGTAGTAACAATGAAATAAAAGCCTGATTTATATTGCCATTGATCAATTTACAATGCTATGGTTTTATAAGTAGGTAACGTTACTGATGCTGATGTCGCGTTTCTCAACTACCGTTAGCCAGGCTCTACCTACTATTTTTCTAAAGTAAAAAATAACGGAGACCCAATTAGATTGAGAGTAAATGTAGTAACTATACATTTAGTTTGATTTTCGGCTGGCTCGCCTCGCTGGAGCCAGCAAGCCTCAAAGGTGAGCTATGTGTCGCTACTCTGTTGATGAATATTTTAACTTCAGGACTAATAATGGATACAGTAACATTGGTTGTTTATGTGACAAATAATTTAAAATAGAATTAAAATATTTCTGAATCTGCTCGTGTTCTTCAGCAAATTCAGAAATTCCATATTTTTGCATGCTCAATAATCGTATATCAGAAGTGGTGCTGGGGAATGATGATGATGATGATGACACCATCGCCCTCAGTGCCGCGGCTGCCGAGCCCCCGGCGCCCCGCGCCCGCGACGGCCGCTCGCCTGCAGGGACGAGCCGCCCACAACAGTTCTCTCATACCGTGTGGCCACGCGTTGTGTGCCCATTGTAGGGGGGGCATCACCGTTTCAGCATTCCCATCGAGATGCCCCTTTTATCGGGAACAATTTACGAACGACATAGCTTTTTACCTGCTATAATGCATTGTGGAAAAGTTGGGGAGAGGCCTTTGCTCAGCAGTGGGACACAATAGGCTGATGATGATAATAATAATAATGCATTCAATGAAGGTAAATAGCCATGTTGTTCGCAATTTGAAAGATGTGCATAATGTGCTACATTTCTACTTTCAAAAAAAAAATCAAATTCAAAATTATTTATTTATAAGAATACAGTATATGTACAGTACAGTGGTCTTAAATGATAAAGTAGTCCTTGTATTCAGCATGCAAGCAAGCGTACAAATATTTAAACATATTTTAAACTAACACGGGTAGGTATTTAATTAAAATGGTCAACAATATTGATAAAAATAAAATAATAACAATTATAGATAATAATGATAATGATAATAGCAATGTCAACTTAATGTAAAAAACAATAATAATAATGTAATGAATAATGAATAATGTCAATTTTGTCTATAATTTAAGTAGTCCTTGACACTGTAAAAACATTTCTCCAATAACCATCTCGTCAAATTACGCTTGAACATTTTTCCTGATAACGTTTTCAGCTCATCCGGCAAATGATTATAAATTTCTATGCACATATTGTACGCATTTCTTTTGTAAATCACTTTACGACAGCGGGGTTTATACAAGAGGGACATAATGCATGCCCTTGTCGGTCTCTGTATGATTTCAGCACGTTTTTTAAAGTATTCTGGATGGGAGTCGACAAAAACACACATATCCCTAATGTATAAACACGGTAAATGTAAAATATTTAACTTTCTAAATAGTGGGACACAGCTATCATCCCTCCAAGCATTACTTATTATTACCCTCAAGCACTTTTTTTGAATTTTAAATATCCTTCCAAAATCTACAGAGTTCCCCCACAATATCAAGCCATAACCAAGCTCAGAGGACACATATTCCATTTCCATAGTAAACTTAATTATTCTTCTGTTGCTTATTATTACTGTGTGCTGGCCACTTACGAGTACATTGAAGCACCAATATCATAAAGATTTGTGAGATTCAGTGAGTCATCATAGATAACTGACACTTAAGATAACTGGAACTTAATACAGAGTAGTGAAACAGGCCCTTACTCTTTATTAATCATTGTTGTAGATATTGCTTCAGGTGAATAAATACGACTTGCTTTGAATAAATTTGTAATAAAATAAGAAAGACAGATATTAGGAACATGAATTTAGCACACGTCCTTAGACCTCGGTTGTCTGTCGGCAAGTGGCGGAGCAGAGCGGAGCGGCGTGGGCGGAGGCCCGCGGTCGCTTGATGCGAAAACATAAACAATCATGAATTTAAGTTAACTTTTAATATCACTTATAGAATAACTAGCTTTTGCCCGCGACTTCGTCCGTGTAGACTTCATTTATTGACAAGTCTCATATTGCTATGCATATTTGAACAGGCACTTAACACCCCACATCTGACATTTAATTGGATTTTTTTTATAATAAACGATGTTAATTCCGTGGGAATTTTGTAAATCCCTCCTTAGTGCACCTCTATGATATGAATCAATATTTATATACGTTGCGACTCTAGGCAGCTGCGATTTTCGACATGTTCATCGCTATCCCGCGGGAACTATGCACTTTTCCGGGATAAAAAGTAGCCTATAACCTGGCCGGTGATTTTCTCAACAGAAATTTGAAGTTTCCAACAAAATCCGTTCAGCCGTTTTTACGTGATGCGCGCACAAATATACAGCCAAACAGATAAACAGACAAAAATTCTAAAAACTATTGGAACGTGTTCTGTTATCGATTCTAAGTATCCCCAGGCTATTTTTTTTTTTAATATCTTCCATGTACAACTTTCGACCCTCTTCAGCTTTATTGTATGTATAGATATTAGATAATGACACTTTAGTGATATGTATTTGTGTAGACTGAGATACAGATAGAGATGACAACATTTCATTTTTATAACACCTGAAAATGTATATATGGTTCGAAAGCATTTTGCCTCCTGATCACTGCAATATGTTTATATAATTTTAATATCGCTTATTATAAAAAATAATTAAAAATATGTCCTAATTTTACCAAAACTACCACAGGATAGGTGAAACGCCTTTGCTTTTTTCACGAGAAAAAATAAGCGATCATGATTTTGTATTTTTGACAACTTCAAAGTACAAGAGGGGCAACTGAAATTCTATTTTCGAAGTTCGTTGCATACCTTCTCTCTCACTCTTAAGATAATGACTATTAGTATGAGCGGAACAGCACGAAGCGAACCTCGAAAATCGAATATTGGAGAATAGGCCCTGACATTGACAATTTGAAATTGACGTCAGTTTTTTTTTCTATAGAGAAAAGACAAAGGGATAAGTGTTTATTCTGTGATAGTATCGGAGTTACGCCCTTTTAGAATAAGCACAAATTAATAAATTAATTATAAATTAAATACAAGCCCTAGCGAAAAAATTTAACTGTCAGCATGTTCATATTTTCAAACAAAATACAGAGAACCATTAAAACTATAGGCTCAGAAATATGAAATGTTGTCAATTTATTTGCATGAACATGACTGATTAAATATAATTTAGAAACCACCATACAAAAATTGTTAATATAGACATTGTAATGAAAAAAAAAAGGTAGTTTAAATGTAAATAAATACTAAAAAATAATAAAATAGACCTTGTTTTATTAACTCGAACACAGCCATGATACTAAACTATCTCTAAATAAATGTACTTAATCGACAGCCTATGTAAGTTACAATACTTTCTTTATGAGCACAGATTTTAATACTATACATACTATGTACTATACTATACGATGATTTGTGACACCAATAAAGCTAGAGGTTCAGGTTCATAACTGTTTCTGTTATGAACAAGTGTGGGCCCACTTTTTCTTCATTTTTCCACTTGGTAGGTTACTTCTTCATACTCTTCTTGGTGTCTGCTTGTTGGAGATGGAAGGGGTGGGGGAGCAGCAGCCCCCGCACTGTAATTGCGCTACTGTCTAGTCTAGACGGCCAAGTTTCCTCAGTAGTTATGATCGCGCTGCTGTCTCACGATGGCTGCTTGGCGACCTAAAAAAATGTTTTAATTAGTGATAACAAACAAACTCAGCAGTCACACACAAACGACTTGTTCGCGATCATCCGGCAGCGAACAGCGTGCAGCGTCGCTGATACAGAGACTAAAGTCGTCACAATTTAAAAGGCCCGTTTTGACAGTTCACGCCCATGAAGTTCTCTATTTTTTACCGATCGAAATGTTCTGAAGGTAATTGTATTTTTCATTGATGGGTATCGCTCACTCTGCTAAGTGCTGTGCATAACGATTTTTTCATATTGTCCACAGACTATTAAAAATCGGTTAAGGAAAAAATAAATCGATCTAGATAATTTTTTTTAAGGCCAACTCGCACTTGGCCTTTATTTGTATTTTATTTAGACCCATTAATTACTGCATTTCACCAGATGTGTAGTGATCTTTACTGAAAATTATGACCTTGGAGCTCAAAGCCGTAAACAATGACAACACTGATTTCAATAGAATGGCTCGTCTTCATCATCTGAAGAAAATGATTGACTGAAGATTCACTTTCTAATCAGAACTTTAATCCAATGCCACTTTACGATACATATTTAAATCGATCAAATACTCATGCAAACTTGAATCGATTTATCGTGAGTATCGAGTACCTACCGAGTCGTACGGTGACATCACTAGTTACGTCGGGAAGACAAATGTCAAAACGGGCCTTTTATTTTGCGACGACTCTAAAGGGTACGATTACTTGGAGTTAACGCTTGACAGATGGGCGTGCCTTCAGTCAATTTTCAACTTTGACGTCATACAAATAAAATAGTTTTTATATAATCTGTAAACGTGGATAGCGGTATACTAAAAATGGCTTTATGTATATGATATCAAATTGAAAATTGACTGAAGGCACGCCATCTGTCAAGTGTTAACTCGAATTAATCAAACTGTAACAGCTTCGCGAAAGCATTAAGAGTCAAGATATTTAGATGGGCCAGTACCGAGACACTGGAACAAGCTGCTATGTTTGTGTAGTGAACGAGGAACTCTTATAGTTTCGCTATGTCCGTCCGTCTGTCTGTCTGTAAATAGTAAAATAAAATCTAGAATATTTCTTTTTTTGGGTACCTCCCCTACACGTAAAGTGGGTATTTAAAACTACAATGAATAGGCACTGGTTTTCCTTATAGAACAAAACGTATAATCAAAGTAAAAAAAAACCATAAACAATAAAAAGAGTAAAAAACATCTAAAAAGGTGCAGTCTTGCACAGTGGGGATGTTTTTTTTTCTCTCTTTTTTTCCCATAGTGTGGGAGTGTGGGGTGTCGTTGGAAAAGTCGTTTAAAAATCAACAATAACATGCCGTTGTATTAGAATGACAAATTCTAAAAGTATTTTCGAAACATACTTACTTACCACGTTTAGGCTCGTCCGGAGAAGAGACGGTTAGTTTTCCTTATTTGATAAATTTACGTCAAAAGCGGCGTAATTAAAACCGGTCTACAGGATTACCATTTGGTACAGGTACTTTAGAGCAAAACAACGGATGATCTCAGACTTTAATAACCCCTTCAGATGTGCAGGAAGTGCTTTATTAGTAGTGAAATGGTGCATTACCTCGGATTTGTCCTTCATTAAGTAAGTCTCCCTAGTGTTTCTAGTGCAATCGTCTGTGGACTTCACTAAGCACCTCGCCCCTCCAGCTGGGCGCGTCGCTGTGAGTCAGCTGCAGCGGTTGCCGCACGCGTTGCTTGTTTCTTGGGATGCGGCCGTCATATTCCCCACTATTCTTGATGTCTTTGTCCTGAAACGTCATAACACATGCAACATCTTGTAAACCTTACATAATATATTGAAGTTAATGTGACCAAGACGCTTGTGCCATAGTTCTGCGGAAATTCCTGCTGCAACATTGGCCCTCGTTGTTCCCTGGCTAGCTTCCAGAGTACACTTTTGACGAAGACTTTTTAAATTGGACACATATATTTAAAAAGAAAGAAAGAAAGAAAAAATGTTTATTACCACAACCACAAAAAACATAAAAACACAAAAACAAAAAGCTTAGTGGTAAATGGTTCGGTGGTGGTGGATTTAACTCAAACCATTCCAACATACACATACAACAACATTCATATCGTTCCTTTCCAATGCCCCACATAAAATTTGTTATCCGCAACGCCCGTGACTTTGACGACCCCCGGGCCATCAAGCTTGTTTATACTGCCCTGGTCAGGAGCAAGCTTGAGGCAGCATCTATTGTGTGGAACCCTCACGAAGTCACTCATGCCTTGCTCATCGAAAAAATCCGTTACGCTAAATAAAAAAAGTTACGCCGGGTACTATACTTTCCGATACCCAACAAAGTTTCTGCTTGGCACCTTGGGGCTTAGTTCTCTGGAGGTAAAGCGTAATTATGGGCTATTGACCAGCGCTTGTCGAATATTGCGTGGTGATTCTGACTGCCCGGAGTTGGTGGCGCTGTTAGTACGCCTATCAGCATCCCCGCTGTCCCAATCCAGCTTCAATTTGCGCCTCCGCAACCGTGCTTTGCTGGCAGTTCCCAAGGCGCGCACTGTGTCACACAGGAATTCACCACTTGTTTGCGCCATGCGTCAGTGGTGCCTTGCTTCAGCACCTGACTGTGATATATTTGCTAGTAGCTGGAGTATTATATGCAGTGAGTGTATGAATTTCTGTGAGGCGAAGGATGACCACCGTCCGTCTTCACTTAATTGTTTGTAAATGTTAATGCTGTTTTCTGTTTATTTTCTATACTACGTGTTATACATGTTGTACTGCTATAATTAAGTTATGTGTATGAATTTCACAGTGCCTTGGCTTGTCTGTAATGCTGTGTAATTATTTCAATAAATAAATAAATAAAATAAATAAAAAATGTTAGCCATCCTTTGCAATTCGTCCTCCGCGGATGATAACAACACTTGCTCATCCTTAGTCCACAGTCATTCTCTTTAGTTTTAATTATTCAGGCACGTATCCATGAATAGGTTGAACAGTGACACAACACAACACTAAACCATTCAGTGTACGCCGCGTTTATCCTCACACAAGCACTAGACATAGAGAGATTTTAGTGCTCGTACCAGATCACTGGCCACCCCATGCATGGATAACGCTGACCACAATTACCACAACTCATTCCTCATCACCCTGTCATAAGCCTTACAAGACAAACATAACATCTTTAGGGTGACGGCACCAGTAATGGGCACGGACAGTAACTCTTATTTAAAAGACACTAAGGCATAGTAATTTATTTTACAACCATCAATTTAAAACCATATCATCTTTAAAATAAGAACGAAGTGTTCATTACTGGTGCTTGTCAGATTAAAGTGTCCAATACTGGTGCCGTCACCCTGCTTAATATTATAAATGTTAAAGTAATTCTGTCTGTCTTTCTGTTACGCTTTCACGTCTAAACCACTGAACCGATTTTAATGAAATTTTGTACAGCGATAGTTTCAGTCCCGAGGAAGGACATAGGATAGTTTTTATTCCAGAAAATCGCATAGTTTCCGCGGGATAGCGATTAGTAAATTCTGCGCAACAGCTAGTTGGCTATAAAGACAGCGGACGATATTGTCCCGCGACCCTCACAGAAATTTTATAATCATCTGAGACAGTGAAGCTGTGTACAGATTATGCGCGGCAGCCGCGCCAGCCAGTGTTCGCGTGAACATTGGCTCGCGCGGCAAATGGTCGATGGAATTTAGGTAGACCGCGGCGGCCGCGCGAGGCAAGCGATCCAGCTCGAGCAGTGCGCGGCGCGCGCGCCAATTATTTCTAAACCATGGACGCGCGTGGTCGTGCGGCAGTCGCGTTTATTGTGATCCATCACATCATTGCAATAATTTTAAACGAAAAAGGCGTTGGTGGGTGAAGAAAAGATATTTGTTTTTTAATGTGGTATACAACTAATGGCGGACATGAGACATGAAGTCGTGGAAAACACCATAAAAAACTCAACCAATCTTCCTACTAATTTCCGTCCACGCATCATGCCTTAGTGCCTTGTTGTGGTGTAAAAGCGATTTGCTGTTCTACAGCAAATTATAACTTCATAAAATTGAATTAACTCGCGACAGTTCTTGTCGTTAAATCCATAATTTAAGCAAAACGTTCGTCGCAACACTTCAACCGTCCAAACTGCGCGCGCGGCAGCGACTGAAGTTCCTTTGATGCGGCCTCAAAAACCGACAGCGCTCGGATCGCCGCGCGGCGCGTTCGAGCGCGGCGATGTTCGAGCTGCCGCGCGCGGCAACCCCGTCCCCATTGCGCGCCCACGCCGCGCGAGCCAATGTTAGAGTGATTGCCGCGCGTAATCTGTACGCGCCTTTACAGCCGTCGTTTTACTGTGGCGGTATTTGCGGCATGAATGCAGAAACCAAATTGGACTTCTCAGTCTCACCAAGCCTTGGTAGCCTGCTTGGTGGCCTGATCGCGTACATAAGTCATACACGAATAGGAAGGACACACAGGAATGTAAGTCGTCTAAAATACAGCACTCATTACCGAGAATACCGAAGAGATTTATACTGTACTAGCTGTTGGCCGCGACTTCGTCTGCAATAAATTCGTTTATCGCTATCCCGCGGGAATTTTCCGGGATAAAAAGTAGCCTATGTGCTATTCCAGACTTTTCTCTATCTATGTGCCGAATTTCATCCAAATTCGTTGGGCCGTTCTGGCGTGATTGAGTAACAAACAAAAATCCATCCATCCAAACATTCGCATTTATAATATTACTTGCTGTTGCCAGCGACTTCGTCTGCAAAGAATTCGTGTATCGCTATCCCGCGGGAACTACGCAATTTTCCGGGATAAAAAGTAGCCTATGTGCTATTCCAGACTTTTCTCTATATATGTGCCGAATTTCATCCAAATCCGTTGGGCCGGTCTGGCGTGATTGAGTAACAAACAAACATCCATCCATCCATCCATCCATCCATCCATCCATCCATCCATCCATCTATCCATCCATACTTTCGCATTTATAATATTAGTTAGATTAGATAGTTAGATTTAAGACATAGCGTACCAATTAGCAACGGTGGGTGTGATCACTTCCTTGTCTTGGCTCGAGCTTGGCTCTAACTGCTTACAATCGGCCAAGTCCCGGCGCGACTTCAAGTCGGACGAAGTGCTTATATGCGATGGAAGGGGCGCGGGCGCGGGGGAGCTCCCGCACTCTGGTTGCTCTGTCCAGACGGCCAAGTTTCTTCAGTTGTTATATCGCGCTGTCTCTCGATACCTGCTTGAACATCTAAAACAAATAGTCTTAATTAGTGATGCAACAAATACAAACATGTTTTTTTTTACATAGAACCACCTTCAAATGTAGCCTAAATCATCCTATAGATTTCCTTGGTATGTTAGCCTAGTGGCTTAACCAGACCAGTGGCCTCTCAAGCAGAGGGTCGTGAGTTCGAATCCCAGGCTCGTACCTCAATACAATTACAATTTATTTATTTGTCAAACATAGGTGTACAGAAAAGGTGTTACATTAAATATAGAGTCGTCCATGTTTTGCCCGATACGGCGTACCTACAAATATATTTCCTCTGAGTTTTTGTGTTCGGAATTTATCTGCGATATCTCATTTGCCATTTATCATGAGCTTTTCGGTGAAGGAAAACATCGTGAGGAAACCTACACACAACTGCGAAGCAATGGTGTGTGAAGTTCCCAATCCGCACTGGTTCCCTCTTCGCGGCACTTGTGCAATGCAGGTTTGGGAATTCTCGAATCCCGCTCTCCCACGCTGGTGCCGCTTGTATTTTTTATAGAGGTTATCTCCTCGTGACCCCCATCTTGAAAAAAACAGCAGCTAGGTACGGAGTTCTCACCGCGCGTATCTGCCTTGCACATGGCTGGCTTTTTTGTTAACAAGCATTTTGGAGAATAAAATAATTTTATTTACCTTGCATTCCCTCTCTCTGCCAAAGTACTCTTACTATGAGGATGCTCCCACGGTTCGAAACGCGTCAGTGTTTTGTGTGGTGTAGTTCAGTTTGTGGGGTTTATCTGTTTTTCGACGAGGACATCAGAAAAGTAGATGCGCCATGCTGTGGCTGGTGTGGCCACTGCGACGTTTATACCGGAAGCACAGCTGTCGAGCCGTCATTGCACTGAAAACAAAAATAAAGTGTTAGCTTAGCTTATAGGCAAGTGTTGGTATTTTCGCACTGAAAAAGTAGGAGAAGTACCTAAGGACAGATTGCGTCTCAAGCATTAAAGACTGACTGACCGACATTGGTGAACAAACTAATATAATATAGTAAAGACAACTAGATGTTCACAGAATTTCATTAATTAGAATTAAGTTAATGTGTCGTTAAGTAGTTTGATTTGATAGACAGACAGAAGGATGGATAAACAGATGGAAAGTCAGATAGACAGACACTCAAACAGCAGAGGCTTTGCTGTTTTCAACAACACACACACAGGGACCTTTTAGAAATGAAACTAAAGTATTGTATCATACCGGTTGATTCTCGGCATAACATCCTCAGCTAGAGGCAGGGGCGGCAGCCGGAGGGCCAGCGTGCCAGCGCTCATGGTGGTCAGTTCGAGTGTGATGTGTCCAATGTCAGCCATAGCTGGAAATTATAATAATTTCATTCAATATCTTATTAGTGCCACTCATTCGCCAATAAAGCGAATTTGTCTAGTCCAGCCCATGGGTATGGGTTGCGGCCCACCAGGCCTTTGTGATTGGCTCACCTGCCGCTACAAATTTATTGTATGGTATTTATTTACATGTACATGATTTTGCTTGTGGCTCACGACACCATGACTGGAACGTGTTAGCCCTATAAAAAAGAGGTTGACTACCTCTGGTCTAGTCAGTAATGAGTCGGTATCAAAATTAAAATCACATTCAAACATTTTTACACTAAGTAAAACATTTAGGTATACATTTGAAGCTAAAGGTCCCGAATTCGAATCCCGGCAGGGGCAGACAGTTGTATGATGAATACGAATGTTTGTGCCAGAGTCATGGATGTTGTATATATTTAAGTATATATTAATGAGCGATTACTTAATATTGTTTAAGTATATATTTATCTACATTACATTATATAAGTATGTTTGTCCGTTGCCTGGTACCCATAGTACAAGCTTTTCTTAGTTTGGGGCTGGGTCAATTGGCGTAATTAATTTGCCTCAAGATATTTATTTATTATTATTTTAAGTGGCAGTGGGCTGGTCACATTAGCCAAAGAACCGACAACCAATGGGCTACACGAGTTCTTGAGTGGAGACCGCCGATCGGCAAGCATAGTGTAGGACGCCGTCAGATTAGGTGGAGCAATGATCTTCACAGAGTGGCTGTCGTCCAAGTGCTCCCCCTATCCAAGGAGCGTCAAGTATTACACCTTCAAGCACAAGCTGAAAGTTCCAATCCAAAAATCCTTAAAATAGTCCTCCCCTAATTTATGTCCAGCAGTAGATTGTACTACACACATACAAACAGCCTGACCAGAAATATAAAAACCCTGCATTGGTGTCGCCATTGTATCTTTTATACAGTACAACACATAGTATAAGTCCATACAGAAATTAGTTCCGAATTTTTCCGCAATATGGCGAAGTTTTTTTATATTTCTGGTCAGGCTTTAGATACATACACAAATCAAGTTTATATCCCTTACTGGGTAGACAGAGCCTACGGTAACAAGACCTAAAGGCCACATTTAGCTTATTTAGGATGAGTATAGGGCTGATGATAATGATGAAAACATTATCTCTAGCTAATGTAACTTAAGTTAAGAGCCACAAGTTGCATAAAGGAAGGCAAACAAGCAAGTGGGTTACCTGATGCTCAGCTAGCACCACCACTGGTACTTTTGGGATTAAGAATAAATTTATACCTACTTTCTCTTTTAAATGGCCTTATCTCTGTAGCTAAAATGCAAGATTGCTGTCATAGAGACATTATAACTGTGTGTGTGTGTGTGTGTGTGTGTGTGTGTGTGTGTGTGTGTGTTAAATGATAATTAATGATATGTTTGTTTGTTACTTTTTCAAAAAAATTGCAGGAAGATTTTAAATGGAGTTTGGCACATAGATAGTCCAGTCTTTTTTGCAGACAAAGCCACAGGCAAAAGCTAGTATGTAATAGAGTAGAATGATACTGTGAGAGTACATTATTAACCAAGTTAGTAAAACTAGTATGTACTTATATTATATCATTATAAAACATTAGTATGGGTGGTTAGAAATTATAGGTACTAGGTATCTGCTTTTAATGGTAATAAGCAGTGGTTTATTTGAGAGAGTTTATTTTTATTATGCATTCACCAAAGACAACAAAAGACAGATATACTTTATAACTGCAAAAATAGCTTGATTTGGGGATTGAATTCCAACTTTGCCATTATTTGGTGATGGCCGGTTTTAGCTCAAAACAGGAAAACATGTAATTACAATAAATTTTCAGAACACATAAATCTCAAGCCTGACTGACTGACTGAGCAAGCTTGCCTCACGTTACAGCCAGTTTCAGTTTGTTCATAAGTCATTTCTCAAACAAAATCATGCCTCACACAGAATTGGGAGGCAGCTCGCTCAGTGACACTCAGTCAAAACACCACACTTACCAATAAAGTGATTATAAGTGAATATAATGACCAAATCTTTATCAACTGAAACTGAAATTACTGTGACTGACATACAATGAACAGTCTAAAGATTATATTCTAAACCACTGGTCATGAAATTTGACAGGCTTAGCTTTAGTGTCTTCCAAGGTGCAAAAATTCAAAACTTTATTTCGCAAATAGGCCACCAAGGACTCTTTTACATGTCTTTTTTTTAAACAACCTGCAAATTCAGAAAGACTATCATTATCAAGAATAACGCGCAGCAAGAAACTTGGCGCTAAAAAGTGATAAATAGTTTTGAACTAAATCCATCAGCATGAACAATATTTAGCCATGCCACACAGGTTCATCTAAACTTAGTTATTTCTAGATGCAATGTTCAATCAAACATACAAACATCCTTATCCATATCCAGTCGTTTTCCCCGATCACACCTGCATTGAACAGCGCTATCTCCAGATATTTTAATAAAATTAAGTAACACTAATCACCTTGTAAGTATGTAGGGCTTCAACCGGACCCACACAGTAGTTTCGTTGCATCCCGACCGACCTCCATCGAGCGTTCATACGTAGGTACCACTTTCCCAGTCTTGGATTTGAGCCAGCGTAACCGTGGACCGCCACTTCTAATAACTACACGCCAGGATATCCCTGATATAATCTCCGTAATCTCCTCGTACAAGGCAAGAAGTATTGTATGGCCATTGACTTAACTTAACATTGACAGTTTCACGTCGATATCGACAACTCATTTCATTAGCTGTCATTTTTGAGCTTATGCAATCCCTAGATTTTCACTCCCAACCATCGATTATGACCATCGATTACTCGCTTTCAAAAATGGATTCCGATTATCTGGTCGTACAATACCGGACGTACAAAGTTAGTTCTCGATTTGAACGGTACGAGGGGGGAATGCGCGGCCAATATTTCGCATACATTATCTGGCCGCGCATTGTTTGGTCGTACATTGACTGGTCGTACAATGTCCGCACTCAACAAAACAATACCGAACCCAGCCAAAACAACCAGGGTTGCCAGATGTCAGCTAACTCAATTGGCCTAATTTTGACTACCGAGTAGCCTAAATCGCCTTATAGGTTTTTATTTTCAAGTAGCCTAATTCGCCTAACATTTTGAGCTAAGCAGCCTAGCCAGGTAAAGAAGAAACGTAAAAAAATACAAGGTAAAGCAATCAATCAAAAAGATTCTGTGAAAGCAAGAATGCAAAAAATTTCGTATCCGTTATGTTGCGGGTGGTAGGGCCTTGTGCAAGGTCCGTCCGGATCGCTACCACCATCTTACTCGCTAATCCTGCCGCAAAGCAGCAGTGCTTGCACTGCTGTGTTCCGGTGTGGAGAGTAAGACAGCCGGGGAAATTACGGGCACAAGAGGCATTTCATCTAAGTCCTCTAGGTTGGCAACGCATCTGCAATCCCTCCGGGGTTGCGGGTGTCTATGGGCAGTGCTGATCGCTTACCATCAGGTGACCCACTTGCTCGTTTGCCTTCCTAATCACATAAAAAAAAAAAAAAAAAAAAAAAAAAAAGTCGTAACTTTTCTATATTTTGGCTAGTTTGTTGTCTTTAAAATTCATTCCGCAAGGGAATAAGCGAAGGTTTTGCACCATACAGCCATTTTATTTTAAATGCATAATTACGTTTCGTTACATGCATTTTTGGAATTATTAAGGAATGATTCTATAAATTTGCGTAATCCTGAAATAGCCTAAATCGCCCGTAAATGTTTTCCTAGGTAGCCTTGATGGCTACTGGTAGCCGATCGAATTTTTTGGTCGCCATTTGACCCCCTAAGGTAGCCTAAATGGCGATAAGTCGCCTAATCTGGCACCACTGAAAACAACCACAAAACAACCCTATAACAACACAACCAGTGTTGCCAGGTCACTTCCCTTGAAAATTACATTAAAAAGTTCCATTTTTGGTTGAAAAGTTCCATTTTACTCAAAATCATTAAATACCTATGAGTAATTAAATACACACCGTTTAAAAAGTTCCTTCCAAGTTCCGCGGGGGTGTCAAAAGTTCCGCAAAACGGAAGAAACGGAACCAAACGGCAACACTGAACACAACGTTAGTCAATTACGTTACGTCAGTCAAATGTATGTCACATTAACATTACACAGAAATATTTTCCTCTAATACTTTACAATATTTATTTTAAAAAATCAGATATGAAGGGTTTTTAAAAAGGTATCTTAAATAGCTTTCAGGTCATAGACAATTTAAAATAGAATAATGTTTTTTTTTTCTTTTAAATTAAAGTTCTTGTTCCCGCCTTCTCCTTCATTCTCTCCTGTCATGTCATGTCTGTCCTGTCCTCTGTCAGGGATCACAAAAAATCCGCAGTCTGTCCAGTCCTTGTCCAGTCAGTGTGTTTATTTAAATAAATAGTAATACGTAATTGTAAATGTCTGTTTTAAAGTATAATTTAGTTCTGAATGTGTTGCAATAAAAATATTAAACTATACATACAGTATTAATTTCTAAACGACACTGAAAATTAGAACACATAGAAAAATCCGAAAAGTAAAGCTATGGCCGGGAATCGAACCCGGGTCCTCGTCATTCCGTGACGCGTGCTATACCCCTACACCACCCATAGCAGGTGAGTAAGCCTCCGAATTTTTCTATCTGTTTCCAACTGTCACGTGACCTTGTTACTATGCGAATATTTGTCGCTAAGCGTCATCTGTTTGAATGATGTGTCTGTACGACACAATTACATACATACAGTATTCATTTGACCCATTTTATTACCGGACACAGCGGGTATGTCTACTTTAGTTTTAGTTAATCTTTCAGTTTTAAGTGTATTTTGCATGTTCTGGTTCTAACTGCTAATTGCGGTGCCTACATAGGTATATGTATTTAATCACAAGTGAGGGATAATTGGAAAAAAACAAATAATATACCTACCAGTGGCGTGGCGTCCATAGAACTCGATTCCCACTGGCTTGCCTATTTTAAGGCAGTTGAGCAATTTATTGTGCAGAATTAGAGGAAAAGGCTAGTTAAGTTCCCTTCGGCTTGCCTTCTGAAATACTTGACGCCACGCCACTGATACCTACCATCAGAAACACTTTCTACACTAGTATGCCATTCGAGCAAATGGGTTACCACCGGTACATTGCCAGCCAGCACAGAGGGCTACGATAAAATACCTACCTCTTCATTAATTTCACCGGCTGTCCTACTCTTCACGCTGGAATATTGCAGCGCAAGCAATAGCGCAAGCACTGCTGCTTGAAGGCAGGTTTAGGTAGCTACTACTTACATACCTGTGTAGGGACTTACTGCAAGTTTTAAGTGAATTGAATCTTGTATACCTACCTAACTGAAATGATTTTCAAATTTTTTTAAAGATCATCATTTCATTAAAGGTAGACAGTTCATTGCAATAATGACAGTGATAGACCGTATTCATAATCATAACGGCTTGTCGGGAAGGTGTAATAAGTACCGACTTAGTTATCCGCGTATGCGCGAGTTATTAGCGTGTGAGTGTATGCAAGGGCGTGATGTGAACCGACGGTGGCTCACAGGCCGATCCAATCCGCTCATACCTATGAATGACAAAACCCTTAGCCAATATAAAAGCTCCCCGCTAATGATTTCATTAGTTTCAACCATGAATTGAATTATGTAACCCTTGGGAATTTTAAGATAGTTACCAACTCTAGGTCTGATGTTATCCCTATTCGCATGTTCCATCTTTACGGTACTACCCCTTTTTTGAAGGTATGTGTCTGTTGTGTCGTGTTACGAATTGGATAACCTTATCTATACTTACGCACTAATTCAATTTTGATGTCTTGTCGCTTCTCAGGTTTTAACGTTGACTAGGTAATAGAGGGTCGACCCCTGACACCTGCAAACTTGTATAACGCATGGACCTACATTACATCTACATTATATGAGGTACGTACAGTTCACATACTTAATGTATGCAGACATCCGACCAAGCATATTGTTAAGTCGAGGTGCCACTCCCAGTCTCACTCAAATATTCGTGGGGATTCGGAACTGGGTCAAACCTGTGGCCCTTTTTCACTCCTCGTTTTTGCGAAACCCTATCTCAGTTCTTGCTTCTGAAACTACCTCATATTCCATTCTGGGTTTAATAATGACCTGTATCTATGCACATACATATCGCGGGACACATTGAACATTAATTGTGTGGCTCCATCCATGTGCAACTGAGGCTTTTAGGAAAATAATGTAAGGCATCGAGGGCTGGCGCTACTAGGCATGCGCGTAGTGGCGCTGGCATCGCGACGGGCGCGCGGCGCAGCGGGCGGCACGGCATCGCTCTGCAGTCCCGCGCGCGTCTCCGCACTCGAATCACCTGTCCCGCCGACCGCGTCCACTCACCTGTTTCTGTGTCCGCACGAATTACATCAAAAACAACGTTTACACGATGCCGTTCTTCCGTTCAACTCATTTCAGTGTGCTAGTAGACGTTTAAGTGATAGCTTTATCATTCAAGTTGGGACACCCAGAGCCCTGGTAAACAACCGGTCCAGATAGGGAAGCTGCGCCAGCCCGATTACAGTGGAATGCGGCAATTTTAACTACACACTGCAGACTCCTGAACCCGTTCATGAATAGATCTTGCATTCAAGTATCATAAGGTGAGTGGGCTGTCTTACCTTTCAGGTAAACATAACTAAAGTACTACCTACATGCATCATGTACCCTTGCGTGATTTACGAATGAACGCAAGAATCTTAGACGACCACCAGAGGAGAGACTTTTTTACAGTTAATCATTTCAGATTCATCCAATTTAACTAATGATTATTTCATTTCTACTTACTGTATTTCTTGAATAGTAGTTTCTGAGACGAATTTAAAAATCTGACTTTTATGTGGCCACAATATGGATTGAAAACGGTTCATGTCATGTGACAGTGGTAGAGACACTGCACTAGCATTAATGTTACACAATTGGGACATTCGCAAACCTAACTTTGCATCACTAAATATTTTAGTTCCTGAATCGAAATTGAACTGGGTACTATTCGCACTATTACGAAAGTAATGCCTAGGCAAAAATCCACTTTATCATAAAATACTTTATCAACAACTCAAAAAAGGTTCAAATATAACTATTTAAATTCCTTTCAGTCTTTAATTGCACCGAAGCTTCACTAATATGAATTTTTAATAATGAATATGCATTAGGTATTAGTAATAGCAGTAAATAATTCATTCAGTTCTTTCTCTTCTTATTGTTTTTCATTGATGAATGAATAGATAAAAGTAAAAACTATATAGGTATATAAGTACATTACTTGTAATTAACTGCTTGTAGTCTGACAGAAAACACGGTACATACCTACTTAGGTATAAGACGGATTAAGTGAGACAGATCACTTTCTTTTTGGCCAACTGTCTTAATGCAGACTGTGGTATGTTTTCTTTATCCTAAGTCATTCTTGTATCACTGTTTCGATTCATGCTGTCTTTGTCGTTTCACACGGAGTCGCTGTGAGTTGGAAGGCGCTGCCGAGTTATTGAACCGACGGCGTGCTTTTGGACAAAATAACTGAGAATAGGAGGAGCTGCACTGTTCTCAATTTCTCACGGTACCTACTAAAGCCTGCGAACAAAAAAAAGTTGTACTTAATCTCAACACTCCGCTTTGTTGGTGCTAGAAACTTACGAAACTATTGAGACGAAACAAGGGTAACTACTGCTACGACGATTTTATTTTTCCAATTTGTCAACTAAGCTTCCGTTTGCAATGTTACGTATATGATTGTCATTCTATCACTGATAGTCTTATCTCTACACTAGTCCATAATTTTGTCTGGAGAAGACGCGTATACAATCCTTTGGGAGCCAGTCTGCTTTTTAACAGATGCCTACTACACTACGGGTCTAGATGAACACCATACCTAAGGCGCCGGCGCTGGTTAATAGACACCATAAAGCATACAACCTAAACGATAGGTACTGAAAACTAGAACAGAAAAATCAGAAAAGTAAAGCTATGGCCGGTAATCGAACCCGGATCCTCATCATTCCGTGATGCGTGCTTTTACCCCTACACCACCAATAACAGGCAGGTAAATGTATTTATGTAAGTATGTAAACTCTTAATGTATTGTAAGTGGTTGTTTCCTCTATGACACAGACAACACCTAGAAAATAATCAACGAAATAATGATTTCAAAAGCATACTAAATAGGTACATAGGTGTTCCTAACTTCTTCCCATCACTTGGCATAGTATAGTGGGTATCATTCTCGGAATCTTCTAAACCCCAAACCAAAGACCAAATAAGAAATTACTTCCACTGAACAACATTAAGCCTTAGCAGTTGAATGAAAACCCATTCATACATTTCTATCTAATGGGAAAATAAATACGCCATCGTGAGAAACTAAATAAACAGCTTACCCGGTATGTTTACCCTGATGATTTACCGGGATTTGTACCTGTTAGTTTAGTAATACGTACCGCCTTGCTTTTTTTCTCTTTTTTGGGGATTGCTAAAGTAAACACCGGAACATCTTTAACGTAAAAATATTCCGTCTTTTTTCAGCACTTAGAATTTTTACAGTAAATACATAAGAAAGTAAGAAGGTAAGTCCAACCAGTAAGTAGATGTACCTATCTGTTACGTAAAAAAACGGTTGCTTCGTCTGCGATGTAGGTATGTTTGTTTTTCTGTCTGTACAGGGCATGACCTGGATAGAGATACGTACCTATTCTAATGGGGTTTGTTTTAACTTTAAAATCCTTTTCTGTTGCAACTAATAAAAATCTCCAAACTTCACAAGCTTCATGAACATTTTTATCGTGTAGGTTTGGGAAGTGACCAAGTAGTATAGGTAGGTACATTATGTATACTGGTCCCTAGATTTCAAGTGTTTTATTTTATATATCGAATAGTGATTTAATCATATGAAGCAAGTCATTAAAACATTGAACCTGACGAATTAGGTCGAGCGTGGTACACTTCAGACCCGAGCCTCGGTCCGGGACCGGAGGGTCGCGTGGCGCCACCACCTATTTAAAATTCACACCACGTAACTGTGGCATGTGTGACCAGCCTCATGATCAACAATCTGTTTCTATTTTCTTTCCTACCTTATTCACTTGCAATAGTTGATGAAACCTAATTTGTGGAATTTATCGCATGATCACAAAAGGGCCGTCAGGTGGTGTTCTCAAAGGCTCTACCAGCTGTCGCGTATACCATCACCACTGCAAGCCCGCAAAGTCGACGTAACTATTTCGATCTCATACTCACAAATCTCACAATGACAGAATTCGTAATTTTGTGTGTTTATAATATATTTCGACATAATAAAATGGAGACAGGGAATGATTTAATAACTAAACGCTTTTAAGTGTTAAGTTTTTTAGATCATGTATTGATGCCGCAATTTTTCCGAGTACCTTACATGGATAAACGCAAATGTCACTAAGTCATCATCATCATCATATCAGCCGAAAGACGTCCACTGCTGGACATAGGCCTCCCCCAAGGCTCTCCACTCGGACCGGTCCTATGTCACTAAGTAGGACAATGTAATTATGACAATTATGTCGGTATATTCTATCATTAGCAGTAAATTCTCACTACGCACGTAACGTACCAAATAATGTAATTATTTTGTACCATACCACTGAAATAAATTTTGATCGGATGTTTTTGTCCATTTGTCTGCGCTGCTGTTAGCTGTGATGTTGATTTTTTCCTAGTGGAAACTTATGACTTCTTAGGAATCCACTGTAGTAAACTAACAGTCTTATAAAGGCATCGAATTAGTTTTTTCACACCACTTGCTCGACAATGGCTAATTATATAGCATGTAAACCTTACTCAAAGTAACTCATTATAGCCCTTGGCTCTAGCCGGGTAATAATATTGTACTGAATTTCATTATAACCCGCCGGTTAGTAAGTAATATGAATCTCACTTCTCATAGTTCTTATTGTTATACTCTTAAAGTCTAATTTCGTAAAAATCGCACGGCTCCGAAAATCGAGATGGCCATGCCACGGCAAGCGGCGGCGTTCGATTTTCAAACGAATGAAACAAATTTCAAATAAAACAATAGCCGCGAGTGTTTGCTGGCGCTGTGATATAGTCAGGTACGCATTAGAACTACTAAGATTCCAAATAAAAATATTACAACTGGACCAATGTCTCAAATAATATTTTTTACTTTTAATTTTGTTTTCAAATTCTTTCTCTAGTTTCCTTGGTTTTTATTGTCTCGCAAAAGGTGAGAAAAGTAGAGTATACTCCTCGGAGATAAAACTGTTTATGTCTTGGGTGCGCTTAAATTCTTCGCTCCTCTCAGGACTCAATCTTAATTCCCTCGCTACGCTCAGGAATTAACTCATAACACCCTCGCTTCGCTCGGGAGTTAAATCTAGTCCTTCGCTGCGCTCAGGATTCAATATCGCGCCCGTGACATAATACAGTGCTTTATCCCCTCGGTGTACAATCTACTATAACAGTATTAATACCCATAATGTTGGTACCCATAGTACAAGCTTTGCTTAGTTTGGGTCTGGGTCAATTGGTGTAATTTGTCCAATGATATTTATTATTATTATTATTTATTTAATAACTTGACTTCTCTTACTTTTAATAACTAAGACATCAACGCGCTCCCCCTCCCAGAAATCTATTGTTAATAAATTCTCATTAGGATCAGTTTTATTCTTTATCCATGTATTCAGCTATTCCAATGTATCTACTTAGTTACCTACTAAATAAAACTGCATAATATTACACTTAATCAAACAGTAATTACTTAGTTCTCGACTCGAGTGGCATAAGGTCTGATGTGAAAATCAGATCAAAATGACTTATTTCAACTTCAAGGTTTATGCTTCAAAATTTGTTTTCCTTCATGACTGGCGTCATGTCACTAAAAGCCTTCTGCTTTGCAAAGGTTGATACAACATAGGTACGTATCACTAGATACGACGTAATGCTTCAAATATTTTTAGCTGTTTAATTTTATACAGTAATTCGTATATTAGTTTGAGACCTTATGCCTGTAATAACGTTAACTTTTGAGAATAATATGTGTAGTTATGTGCAAATAGAACATGCCTTCAACCAGTTCAATAGCAAGCATAGAGTCGGAAGTCGCTGTTTTCATAAAAAAAATGTTGTACCTATCGATATTATTTAAACCGAAAAAAAAAAAATTAAATATATGAAAATTTAGGTACAAGATATCTTCTAAAGCTGCAAAAAGTTTCGTGATCCTAACTATAATAATTCAATAATTATAAGCCGATTCATTTACCAATTTTATTTTTGCTCTCCTGAAAAGTTAAGAAATCACACATTATACCTTATGCTTCTCGAGTCGAGAGTTAATTACACCATAATGTACGCAATGTGCCACTAAGACGAAAAAATAAACAAATCTAATAATAATCAAAGAAATTATTTGTCGTGACCGCCACGTTAACCAGAGGGGAAACTCTCATTTTACGTACTACGTGTAATTATGTTGGGCAGGCGGAATGCTTAATGCCCTCAATTAAAATGATCGTGAGAATGGATTTGTTACGATTCACGCAGTCTGGTGCGGCTTCGATCATTACAAGCCCCGGTAATAGTCGGGGACGATTTGGACACCTTCAGCCCGTCACAATATAACTTACGTGCTATGATCATTTCCGCCGAATTTTGAGATTTATGACCTGGGACAGTCTCTATCAACGATGACTGCATTTTTAATCTTACAATGTGTAAATACTTCTTCATGTTTAGATAAAAGTACGAGTATAAATTCGGGATTCTGAATATATTTATTCCGAAAACGTCCCCGTTTGAGATATGTTCTTCCAAAATTTTCTTATTTTAAGTAAACCTTGTCCAGGCAATTACGAACACAACTACAGACAAGAGGAAGAAAAGAAAGGAACATTTGTCTAGATGGATTTAAAATACTTAACACCAATCCCTGAACTATTGCACTGGGTCAGAAAATTAACGTAGGTACCTAGTCCTTACTTTGGTTGGTACAGTTCTGAGTTCTCAGCCAAACTTATGAAGAGCTTAGTGGGTATATCGTTGCGATGCGAAATAATAAAAGAAATTGAGATCGGTGATCAAAAATACAAAGATTCGACCTTTCGAGTCTTCCGTGCTGCTAATTTTCCCATGTGGGGTCACTCATGCTCTTCTGATAGGTAGGTACGTTTTGTTCAGCAAGCCATTTGTAGGCGTCAAGTGTTTACTGAAGAGTGTCGGAGTGGCATCGCTAATGAGCTGGGAGTCGGTGAAAGTGCCAGTGTGTTTGCAAACCACAGAAGCCGCAGTAGACGCTGAGTGTGCACACTTGTGTCGCGAATAGTGTAACCGCTGCCTGCTCCCTCTTCGCTTGCCACACTCACCCCGCTTATTTTGGCACTGTGTGCTAAAATGGAATACTTGGACTTAATTCCGTTTCGTTTGTTTTGATACTTTAAAATGCTCTAGATGTGTTTTCGGCTTTACAACCGGCATACTTTGATCAAAACTTTCTGAAAATTAAGCAACGGAGCATGTTAAGCATATCCATAAAAAAAAATCGCCAATTTTATGGCCAATTGTGTGGAAAGTGACGCCCTCGTTTAATCTTTACTCTTCTATGTGGGAGTATAATAGGTACATTTTTTATAAGTACATAATTTAAGTATCTAAATGTACTTGTGCCTGAACTTGGTAATCCTGTGATCAGGCTTGTGAATATTGGACTTGTTCATAAAACGTGCGTGTTGTGTAATTAATTCATATGTGAAGTCGCGAACAGGCCGTATAGGAGTTAGGAGCCGGTGGCAGCGCGTGTAACCACACACCGACAGGACGCGCAAACCTGCTGGACCAGCCGGCGGTTCGATGCCCGGCTTGAACACTTGTTGTGCGCCCAACGCGTATCATTTTATCTCGCTTCTAGCTACCTAACAGAATGACCTTGAACATTACGTTTGACCGACTTGGGAAAGGTTTCAGCTTTATTTTCTTGCAAATTAAATTAAATTTTTACCGGTGCATGGCACACGGGGTCGCTCTACCTGTTAATGCAATTTTACTTCATTCAATGTAATGTAAGAAAGAAAAACATGGGTGTGTTTGGGATGAACTGAAAAAAAAAAACTTTCCAAAAAAGACAACTACAAAACCACGATAATCTCAGTTTTCCTAAATTACTATCATTATTCATTCATAAGCATAAGGTAATTTACAGCTATGAATTAAGAACTATTTTGTTTCTTGAAATTGACAGCAGCAAATACTGATCGCACTCACTTATTAAATTGTCACATCAAAATTATGCTGATGAGATTCCAATAACCGCCTAGCCGGTTTATAGAAGATCTTGGTTGAACCGAACACACCAATATAACGGAGTGACGCTCCGCAGCCGCAGTGTTTGCACCCAATAAGCAACGGCAAACAATCTCCGCCTCCGCTAGACTCGGCTATTCAACTATTTTGTAATCCCCTGCTATCTTTGCTTAAGCTTTGGAAAATCAGCTTTTTAGCATAAGCTGTGACTACCCCAAATTTGTAGAGATGGTATTATTTTCTGTGGCTAAAGTACGTATGCTTTTAAAACGGTTTTATACTTACACACTCATTCAGTTTTTCCTCAGACTTCCTTTGATTTGGGGCATTTTAAGATTATGTAGAGTCGATAATATCAATCGTCGCAAATACGAATTCCTCGAATTTACCTGCATAGACGGCTACATGCATACGTCCTCATCACGATATTTGTGACAAATTAGAAAAGTTATTAATTATTTTAATTAAAACCTGAAGAAATGCGTAGTTTCTCGGTAGCGTAGCCAAACTCAAATAGCAAGCAAGATAGTAGGTACACGTACAAGTACGTTATGATTACGACACAACGATAGGTAAACGGTCTACCAGCGCCATCGAACTAGCAATTTGCCGAGAAATAATAATATAACAATGAATGGATACGTCATCGGCGTTTTGTAGTTGTTACACAATGCAGACTCTTTGCAACATGAGTTGGGCGTGCGGCAGACGAGTGGCCATGGTGGCCCTGAAATATGTATGTATGTAAAACTCTTTATTGTACATAAAACACATGAAAACGATGAATACAGGAAAACACAAATGAATGATAAATAAATGAATGAATGTAGTCTAAGTACGTTGATTCCGCGCCACCAACAAAATTGCACTGGGTCAGCATTAACCCCAGCCCTAACAGCATCCTGGCGGCGCTATCTGACGGGTGGGACTCGCCCTTGCTTCAGCGATGGACGAAGCTCCACGCTCCTTTATTTTAACTGTGCATAATGAACCATGAATATTACAATTTAACAACATTGGACTAGTAAGAATCATATAAACAACTTTGACATCCACTATAGTTTGCACAGCTGATCGCTTTGGTTTAAAGGCCCAAATCCAAGGATCTTGGTATCATCACGTATCACTAAACATTAGGCTAGGCCAGCATGTGAACGGTGTTGCCAGCGGGCTGGCCCAACGCGTAGAGGCCATGACACGTGGCCGGCTCCAACGGTTACCAACGGTTTCGTTTCGACGCCCGAGCTCCGTAAACCAAACTACGTTATAAGTACCTACAGATACAGAAGTAATTACGGAATAGATTATCTGCATTTTTGCCGCAGTAAAGCTGACCTGTAATCAGGCTTTTAATATTTCTTTTATTAGTTTCACTCATGTGATTTAATTTAACTGTATTAGTTAGGTAATGTAGCTTGTAGAGCTACTAAGTTACCAAATTTATCCATTTCGAATTTGATTCTTCTTTTCTTATTGGAATTTTAGCTTCTTCTGGTGGTATGTCAAATTGACAACATTTCATTTTTATAACACTTGAAAATGTATATATGGTTCGAAAGCATTTTGCCTCCTGATCACTGCAATATGTTTATATAATTTTAATACCGCTTATTATAAAAAATAAAAAATAATTAAAAATATGTCCTAATTTTACCAAAACTACCACAGGATAGGTGAAACGCCTTTGCTTTTTTCACGAGAAAAAATAAGCGACCATAATTTTGTATTTGACAACTTCAAAGTACAAGGGGGGCAACTCTGAAATTCTATTTTTGAAGTTCGTTGCATACCTTCTCTCTCACTGTCAAGTTAATGACTATATTAGTATGAGCCGAACAGCACGAAGCGAACCTCGAAAATCGAATATCGGAGAATAGGGCCTGACATTGACAATTTGAAATTGACGTCAGTTTTTTTTTCTATAGAGAAAAGATAAAAGGATAAGTGTCTATTCTGTGATAGTATCGGAGTTACGCCCTTTTATAATAAGCACAAATTAATAAATTAATTATAAATTAAATACAAGCCCTAGCGAAAAAATTAAACTGTCAGCATGTTCATCTTTTCAAACAAAATACAGAGAACCATTAAAGTTATAGGCTCAGAAATATGAAATGTTGTCAATTATATTTCAGTCATTTTACGGAATTTTCCTTTTCTATTCGCTTCTAATTATGACTTCTCATGGTTTTTTCCGGTGAATTATATCAACACAAGTACAGGTGTAATAAAACAGATGAGTTTGCGGGGAGGTTTTCATTAAAATTAAGTGTTTCTGTATCGCGTGGCGAATATTTTTGCTCGGTTTATTGCGACGCGGCGGCGGCGGCGGCCGGCGCTGCACTCGGTACGAATGATGTCGCTTCAATTTGATTTAGCGTCGTTCCGCGGAATTTAATGAAATTTTCTTCTGCATGTCCAGGGAGAGGGCACATCGCAACAAAACGTGATGAAAGAGGATCTAAAAAAAGGTATATTTGTTCACAAAATTATCTTTTTACTCTGGCTCTGTGTCGCATCTTCTGGATTTGCGCAATCGTAGATAAAAAAAGTCTTAAAGATTTGAACACTCAGTTTATTATCTATCATTTAATATTGTGAGTGAAAGATGTAAATCTCTTAACGTTAGCGTAACGTAAAAGCAATATAGTTAAATTAGATCAAAAATGGTCTTTTTTATATAAATAGGATTGAACTAGCCATTAACAAAACTACCCCATCTCAAATTGCCAAGGAACTTTAACCATAATGTTGTGTGCGCCATCTACAAATAGCTGTATATGTATTAGGTAGTTTCAGTTTACACTCCGACAACGTGTAGGTCATAGCGAAAGTTTTTTTTATTACAATAACAAGTTGGGGCCAATAAGTTGAGTGTGCGGTATCATTGTTTGGGCGTCCGCGGAGTTTTCTCATATCGCTCCTTCCGCTCATTTCCCCCTAACTTATGCCGGCGCTCGCCGCTCACCGCGAAACTTCACCTTAATTAACTCTTCTGTACCTCCCGCAGTAACAACTGATAAACTAGCATTATTACTCTTGGCTACAGCTGAGAAGCGTAACTCAATTAACTTCGGAAATAACAAGACTATTGCTATGGTGAACAAGGAAGGGCCTAACTGTATGAAAGTTATTGAAACGTGTTTAACCCTTTTGGAGAAAAATTGTTTGCCTTAATTATTTAGTAGTGTCTAAAGTTTCTTAAATTAACCAAATATGTCCTGTTTGGTTAGATTAAAGCAGATAAAGTTAAGTAGATAAACCATACTAAGATTAGTACCAAACTACGTTCATTTAAGTATGGTGTGCAATATTGCTTGCAAAGTATATGTAAATGCACGACTGCGCAGAAAACGGTGATTTTGTATTGAGTTTGAGAACGGTTTTGCCAGCACACTTTCGAGCAGCTGATATATTATATTTGGTGATTATATAAACATCCGAAACCACGGTTGCCAACTTTACAATATATATCGGTTAGGTACGGCTTTTAGTATACTTAAGTATTATTTCTACCTATACTTATTGCTTTCTTTCAGAGAGTACTTACCTACCTACCTAAGTAAGATAAGTGAATCTCTTTTTATAGCAAAATTGCGTTCAAAAAATACCGTAATATGGTGTGATAAATACCTTCTCAAGCATAAGATGATCGATTCGAACGGCGGCTTGCATTTGAGCTATTTGGTGAAGAACCCAGCGCACACCTGTATGTGTGAAGTACGCATACAAGGCCGAGTGGGAACTACAGCCCAAACCATCTCATTCTGAGAGGAGGCCTGTGCCTAGGCACAGTACTACTGGCCGCTACTAGTATCGAGGTGTTAATATCCATTGATATGGCGATAATGTGTTGACTTTCCTCCATAATTCCACGAAATAAACTTTGGGACAAATCTTTAATACGTCAATCCCAATTAATAAATAAAAATAAGTGTGTATACCATACACTGCAATATAGTTACAAAGCGATATTGGTTTCCAGTCGATAACACAAGAATGAGAATAAACTAGTTCCCGATATGAGATAATATCAGGAGATAGCTGGCGTACGATATTTACGTCGGTAAACAGACATGGCGGCCCGCGGCGCTGGCAAACTTGGCTAATAGCAATAAGGGGTCCCATCACATTGTCCTGAACCGCCTCCATTCCGACTAGCGGATATACGACTAAAGTTTGACAGGTGCCTACACTAACAGCAGCAATAACGAGTTTCAGGTGAAATTGAAAACACTGTAGGCGATTTTCGAATTTAGAACTTTTTGCTACCGCTCGTGTTTTTAATCGCTGTAAAAATGCGCTCAAAAATTCCTCCTAGCATTTTTTAAATATTATTCTTAATGTTCTGTCAGCCGTGAGTAATGGGGTGGTAAAACATGTTTTTTGTAATACAAACTCAATGAAACAACGCCCTTTACTTTACCCGATGACGTAAATACAAAACACGCAATGGAAAAGCTAGCTAAGCTCGTCGTATTGAGGCCGCCGCATTCAGCTTACACGAAAGCCCGTACAGCACGTAAAATATACATCCCACCAAAACATATAAACGTAAAAATAGGCCAAGTTCTTGTATGACACAAATCTGTGGTACATATTTTGAAATGAAGTTTGGTACTGACTTAATTATGACGTTTAGATAACGTCCGCTGACCCTAGGCATTTTAACGAGCAATATAGAAAAAAAAAAACCGAAAATGCTTAAATATTGGTTCAGTAAGTTCAGATTGTATGTTCAGTAGGTTTTCAACCAACATTTGACCTGCATCTTTTCGCAAAGCCTTATAAAAATATAGAGATAAGCGCTCGAGAGGATAGGTAAAGGTACGTCTAAATATGTATAATATTCACTGCAATATCGCTCAGCTTTTGTTTCGAAGTTCGAACTTTGACCGAATACGCTGCCGTGTGTCTTGAACAACGCACCAAAAGAAATATTCCGCGTGCCCATAAAAGCGAACACTGCTGTACAAATACATATACTATACGTCCGGGAAGTTAAAAGTGCAGAAGGTAGAGTCATTACGTGCTTCGTAGTAGGTAACCAAAGTGTGTTACTGGTACGGCAGAACATCATTAAGGCATAGACGTAGCAAAACAAAGTCGCACGTTCCTTACATTAATGGCTTAATAGTATTAAATCAACGTGCCACACCCTGCAAACACATACTTACACAAATAGAATATAGTAGAGCAGAAAACGACATTACAGTGTGTTAATTAAAAAAAAGTTTCAACCTACCTACCTACTCAGGTCACGCAAATAGGTTAATAGCCAACAAAAAGCGCCATAGAGAGAGTGAGTGAGAAAGAGAGAGGAAGCATAATCAAAGAAAATATTGCCACTTTTCTTTTGATTTTCCGTTTCTCAGTGAACAAACGATGTACACGGAAGTCGTCTGTGATTCAAAGCCAAAAAATTGAAGGAGTTTCCAATTAATCATGAGCGTTTCAAATATTGACTCATGAGCGAAGTTATTTGATCGTTACTTTGGTGAGGTACACATTTTGATTGACTGGTAATTATTGGGGTTCTACCTAAAAGTTACCTTGCATTGACCAGTTTAATAAAGGTTGTGGTGTGGACTGCAGTTTACATATAACTATCGTAATTCTCCCTCGAGGTTTGTTTATTTTCTCTTTCTAAGGTTTCTCAAGTATGTCGTAAGTCGTAATTGCTCAGTACTCACTGCTTGAGATGTTACCAATGTTGCTATTGCACGCATAGGGCCCGTGATAGTTATTTTTTTGTGTCGCACGCAAGAGCCCGCCATCGGCCTGGGGCTAAAGTACTTGATCGATTCCAATTTTAAACAGTTACCTATTAATGCAGGCAGATAACCTACTTACTTACATGTTTTAACCATAATGCCCCATTTTTTAACTCGATATCTTTACAAACTTTTATTTCACTATCCGTCTCAAATTGGACCCACTTCTAATCGTCTGATTGTCTTGATGAAATGAGGCATAAATACTTAATTAATTCTACAATGTATATAGGGCAGACGACAATTCAAGTACAATCAAGAAGAATTACAGTCAGCAAAAAAAACATATCCCTACTTAAGTTTTTTTTTTGTAAAAAACTGAGTACTTGTCGTAAATTTTGTTCTTACGCCTAACGGTGGTGGTTCTACTTCAGTTACACTCAATTACATGTGAACATCACTCTAACACCTTCACATCTGAACATTTAAGTAGGTATTCGTATTGTCTCATCTAAATTTTACGAATTTAATGGTTCTTTGTAATGTAATGATGACATTATTCATTTAAAGCTCAGAAGGTACCGTAAGAGTAAGTGACAGATGGTAATAAGCAGAGTAAGGACGTAGTCAAATATTTCTTGTTCCTTACATAAGAAACATTGCCTTCCCTCATTTGTAGTACTTGTTATTTACTTCTCCATTAATCTTGTATTCAGAGCTAAGGGCCAGAATTGATTACGATTAGTACCTAACTGGACCTTATCTTTTGAATTCAATACTTAATGTATTTATAGGTATCTATCATACCTACCTACTCTATTTAAGTCTTGGGTTGTGGCTGATTGGTAAACATTGACTTCGACCTTCGTATAAAATCTTTTAAGATACCGTTTTTATCTGTAATTTATGTGACAATATTTTTCTCTAAATTCAATAACATTATGAGGATATTGACTCGATGTTGGTCAAAAAAACCGGGTCCCGCTATACAGTTACACCGGTGTTTTAAATATAGGTACGTATTCTGTCGTATAGCAATTGCTACGATCGTTTAAATATTAGTTTGCCTGTTTACGTCAACAAATTACGAATGTAATACCTAAACGACTTCAGCGGTGTGGCGGGCTATGGCACGGAGCGTATATTAGAGAGACCAAGTTCTGATTAAACCATAAAAGAGATTGGTTCCTCGGCTGAATGCTTTATCGTTGACGTTATGTCGGCAATTTAGTGTCTTCCCGCCCTCGCTCGTGAGCTCGTTCCGTGGTGCGCGGTTGACACGCCTCGGTGCAGTCTCTCGCCCCAGACCTCGTTGCTCCTAAACATTTAGAGGGGTAACCCTACCCTACTACAGCCAATCAAGATACTTATCAAACATCGAAACGAAATACCGCAGTAAAGTTTGGAGCATTGCGCTGTTTTTTTGAATTATCCATTCGAACTGAGCGGCTGTTATTATAAATTATATGAGTTGACATTTTGCCAAGCATGTAAACAGTTCGTTCATTGTAGAGCCTACTGGCGATGGCGCTTGCAGTATAAAACAGCAGGCAGGACAGATAAAACAGGTGCCGGTTGAAATATGGGTCCGCATTGGCGAGTCTCCTCCGCCCGCCACTGCAGCTGTGCGTCTCGCGAGTCGCGAGCCCTCACCTGGCTGTGATTACACTTTTACTCACGCTTTAAATGCTTCAGTAGGAAAACTTCCGCGCCTTTATTAGTATATTCAAATCTAACATGCTTTTAGGAACCAACCATTAAGGAATTACTTAAATTAGATAACCGCACCGGACACGCATACCTGTATTGGATGGGCCCAAACCGGAATCGATTGGTTTACGCTTCTAGAGGTATCGTACTATTCTCAAGTTTACACGCAAGTTTTACTAGACGATTAGATAATTGCGGATGTCGGCCGTTTAGACCAGTCTTGAAATCGAGTATAACTTGGTTACGGGGTTAAGGCGAGTTCGCATTCACGTACATATGTTACGTACGTACGAGCTTTCATAGGTACCTATCAGATGCAGCATGTTGATTTCGGGGGTTAAGGATCGTGTTTGCGATAATTTATTAAATAAGGGTGTTAGTTTTAATCGAATTAAGTTACGCCTCGTTAAGATCGATAATGGCGTCCCGTTCGAAGTTTGGACTGAGAGCAAATTATTAATGAATTTCTTAATTATTAGTAATTGCGAGCACTTTCCCAAGAAACTGGGTCAAGTGACGTCGGTTTATTTTAAAAACGCTGTTTCAGCTAAAGTTAACGCAGTCGCCGTAGGTAAAATTTGCGTATTTTTTTTTTATTATTTTATTACGAAATAGTCAAATTATGAAAACATCAAACTTTCATCAAACTTAAAATGCATGAATCCGTAATCCGTAACGTATTCCATTTCGTTATTAGAATCCTTTTGTATTTAGGTCACCAGGGTTCGTCTTGAAGTCGAATTATAATGATGCCACATTCGTAGCAGTGGAGGTACAAGCTTACAAAGGTGCCCATACGCCCACCCGTCCCGTGAATAGCGCAACATCCGGTTTGGATCAATCTCTTGATTTTATTTACAATACAATGAAGCCCTGAGACTGAGAAGACGTTGTAAGTACATACCTACCTAGTGTATACTAATAATTTGAGTACTTAATAGATACCAAAAAAATCCGTAGCTGTATGATCCCAAATGCTAGGTGTATTTGTAATTATTTTATCCCATTCAGTACCACGATTTTTTTAGGAATACGTAATCTTTTAGCGCAAGCTTTTTTTGCTAAAGGTATTTGATTGTCAACAAAGCTCTATGTATATATTATGTAAAACATGTACTAAATAAATTTCAATTCAAGGAAGTGGGTAAAATTCAGTTGCAAGAAAAACTACTAGTAGAGAGAGAAGCTGCTAGTAGTGTAGTGCCGTTATCTTTCTCGATTTTCCGCGACATTTCTATTTACAAGCGGGTCCCTAAGCCCTAACACATGAATACAGAGCTAAAGCTAGCGAACGGTTTGAACAATAAAGAATAGATTTTGATTTTAACGTCACGCGCTGTTAGCATTTCAGCAGTGGAGGACCTTACCTCAGCCTAGTTATAAATAATATCGGGCTAGCGGAGCGGGCACTACGCAGGCTCTACTCTAGCAGGGTCAACAACCGGAGACCGGTTAGGCGCGCGATAACTCCCTGTACCAGTACTATTACACTACCACTGTTTCCGATTTTGTGTTGCACTCATCAATTTGGCCACTTACTCTACTTTTTAGGTACGAGTACTACTATTTTTTGACTAGTTATTAAGGAAATTATAGCTAGAGATGATTTATCTTGGCCTTATTCATCCATAGACCCGACTTTCATAAGGACAGCTTTAGAAAGTACCCTTCGAAATTGGTGGAAAATTGTGCTGACTCTGAAATAAGAGTATACCTCTAGAGGAAACTAAAATTACAGCTCTCATTGTCAACAAGTTATATAACAAACGCAATTAAAGCTGTATAGTTTTGTAGCCATAATACATACGTTTTTTACCGCTTTCGAGTGGTGATTTCAAAAATCGGGACCCAGCCGTAAACGTGAAAATATCATCACTAGTTATGAATGATGTAATCCGGCACGTTTATGAGATTTTATAAGTCAATGGCACTGACGACTAACAATGGAGAGTGCGTGTGGGAACACAGCTAGGTACTAAGTAAGTTAGTAACATATCCCGTCACAGTTGGGTGCGTAGGCGCCTCCTCTCGAGCTGGTATTCGAGCGATGTGACACAGCTGTTTACTTACTGTTAGGTTAGGTACATTTCGAGTTGTAAAAATGTATGTTCAATGCACTTTAGCGCTTCACTTCAGCGCAGCTTAACATATACATACATATGAAAGGAAAATATTGATACTCGTATTTAGGAAAAGATTTTTTTTTAACTTGCAATGTATTTTTGTTCGGGTCAAGTCCTGCAAGTCAAATCTGTTCCACTTCTCGTGAGCGGATTGACTTGAAATTTGGGTTCATTATGTAGGATGGATAACAATGCAAGTATAGCCTGCAAAAAGGCTAGTAATTCAAAATGAAATTTTCCTCTTTTCCCAAATACAGTAACAATTCCCAAGTCCCGCAAAGCTAAAAGGAATCGAGTAAACGTTCAACACAATAGCAACCTTTTATTACTTAAGTGTTCCAGTTCATTCTTAAATGTGCGATATGTTTTCCATTGTTTATGTGGGTCATAGGAGTCACCGCGCGAGGCGAGGATGGCTCGTCGCCGCACCCGCTTCAGGGAATTGTACAAAGAGAACAAACAGATGTACACTTACTATTTATTTTCCGTCTATATATTCGTTTACTTAATTATGTTTATATTGAGTAAGCTGTGTGTAAGTAGGTATGTATTTACGTATTATGTTGTCCTTACGCTGTCTGATCAATTAATCAAACACAGTGTGGCTCATTGATGGTTTTTTGTTGAAATATTTGTTTCATTCGTAGTAAACGTGCATCGTTCACACCCACAATGGCTAGTAGTTCAATATAGTGACATTGAAAAGTTTTTATGAGTATTTGATAACCGTCCACGTAATACGTAGGCGGTTAACATTTACATAAGTTATGAGAAAGCAATTTAGGTCAAGGTTTTATGACGCCATAGTTGATTAAAGTAATCTATTATGGCTGGTCGCGTAAGTAAGCTTATTTCTTTATTTTTCCTGCCTGTGCTTGTCCTTATCAGCATCTTAACCCATTTTACCAACATTTGGCGACGACAGATACGACGGTAGAGCCTTCATCAATCTTCGTTAAGATACTATTAAGTTAATTTCCAAATAAGTTATAAAGTTATATTACAAATCAACAACAGAATAACAGAACTCAGGAATTGTGTAACACCGCTAACTTGCCCTTCGCTCTGTATAAATCAGCGCAGTAGGTTATACCATGGCCGGCAGGCCCTTAGTTGTTTATTAACTTTTTTTACTGTGGAGATGATACAACTCGTTTGTTTTACTGTTACATTTAAGGTTTGAAAAGCCACATATTTTACTTATGTATATATGCCATTTCAGGCCATGTTCACATTGTAACTGAGCCTCTATGTAAAAGTACCTAAGTATAGTTTAGTTTTAGCTAATCGAATTTGAACTACTTAAGTAAGCAAGCACTTAAATACGTAATATTTCTCGTGCCTTATTTATGCAAATATAACATTCGGGCCAACAGCCATTGATAATTCGCGAATCGCGGAAAATTTATAGATTTGATATTGAATCCTCGGTTAATGAACGAGTAGGGTGGGCCAAAGTGTTTTACGGTTATTCACAATAGGTACTTATTGAATATTGTATCACTTTCGATTTTACATAAGCTTTTGTCAAACAACAGTTACATATTGATTTAAGCACATTCAGTTGTTTCAGTTGAGACGGATCGTTGGAGGACGCGAGTGCGCGCGGGTTGGGGAGAGGGGAGGGTCTCGTAGGCAGTAAAACGGCAACCAAACCTCCACACGTGAATATTTGATGGCAGAATCTCGCTGCGGCTACATACACACGGTGCCCGAGTCGGATGTACTTACCATGTCGCAAATTGTGTCTCTATCTCTGTCCTAGCTTATTTCTCGACTCGGAATTCCTGTCGCTCTGGTTTACCGGTTTATTGACACAATTTTAAAGCGTAACAATGGTTTACATATTGTATCAACGCTGATTTGTTGATTTTACTGTAGAATAGATACTTTTACGGAAGATATTTTTGTTTCATTGGGTATCAACATATCAAAGTTTGATTGCAGTTTGGTTTTTTCAACAACGAGTAAGTAGCTAGGTAAGTAAGTACTAAGTACAATACACAAAGTATTTTATTAGTACCTACTACTAACTAATATAATATGTAGGTACGTACACGTGAATGAATTTGTGTGATCAAGACGCGTGGTAACGGTAGGTACCTTTTTATACGACAAGGAAGGAAAACGAGCAAGTGGGTTACCTGATGGTAAGCGAGCATCACCACCCCTGGACAATCGAAACGTAAGAGGATTGCAGATACGTTGCCATCCTAGAAAGCTAGGATAGAATACCTCTTGTTCAAGTAATATCACTGGTTAGGTTATCCAACTACAGCAGCAATCGCGGTAAAACTCTATGAAAAATAAATACTCGTGTATCTATACTTTGCATAATGAGGCTCCGGAGTTGGAGTCATCTCCGCCGGAGGGGACGGTGTGACTGATGGGCACGGCTCTCCGGAGGAGAGCGCATGGAATATCATATTTTACTCCTACCAGACTGCGAATATTGATGACTGTACTGAACTTAATTTAAATGTTCCCCAAACACCCCTTGTATTTTAGCATTCAACTTATATAATAGCCTTCGGGCCTGTACTCCTTCGGTTTTTCCGTAGAAAGTTAACCTATTTAAAGTTGTGTTCCGGGAAAGTTACCTTCGTTATTAAGAAAAGTAAGTTCAAACGACGATTCGAGATTTTTCAAACCGACCTCTACTTAGGTATATTGTACCTACCTGCTAGCTGTTACCTTGGCTGATGGCTGCAACTTTACGTCCCGTGGGTACAATTTCCCGGGTTAAAAATAACCTATGATAATTAGTATAGTGTTGTTTTAATCTTAAAACTAATCCAGATGAATACTTCAGTGGGTGGTTGGGCTTGTGAATGGTTTTCAGATTTTTTTACTGTGGTTGACAAATATTTTCATAATGATGAAACATTAAGAGGAATAACCTTTACAGGAGTGTTAAGTCTACCTCTTAGTACTTAACCTGACCACCTGCTGAAAAAATATTCCAGAATAATTTTGAGACACCTTGTATCATTGACATATTTTTATTACTAGTCCGATTACTTTCTGCCAAGTTTCGTGCGGCGCTTTCTCGACTATGATGGTTTTTCCAAACGCGCTGGTAGTGGTTGGATTAAATAAAAAACCGGCCAAGTGCGAGTCGGACTCGCGCACCGGGGCACAGTACATATAAGCACAAGCAGTAGGGAATCTACGAACAAATCGGTCGAAACGAACGCACACATAGACACGCGCTTTTACACGGCCCCTAAGCGGATCTCGCGGTGCCGTCAGTCGCGCGTGGCGCATTGAGACGAGCGGCCGTGTTCATTTTAAACATGCCAAGAGCGTATTGCGCAATGTACGGCTGCTTGAACTCGGCTTCTTCAAAACCGGAGCTTTCGTTTTTTAAACTCCCTGCTGATGTTGAAAGGTTGAATATTATTATGAAATAAAATGTATATATTATTTTTATAACGAGAAATGTCAGATGTCACTTCTCCGACAAATGCTTTTTCTGTTAAATAAAACGTTTGGCTGTTTAGATGATAAGTAAGTAGTTGCCGTATATTATAGACCGTGTTTTTGATGAAAAAAAAATCTACGGACTTTCATTGTTATCATCTTGCATCTATAGTATAATATATGTACTAATATATTATAGAAAACTACACTTGAAGGATAACTTGTCAAATACCTATAGGTAGTGCAAACCTTGGTTAAAAAAACTATTCAATTTAACAAGAATTAAATCGACAACCCTAACGCTTTATTGGAGCGTAGGTACTTATTTCAAAAAGTAGGCCTATCTTCCCTACTGCTTTAGCTTATATATATATACTGTGACCGGGGTTTCCGTACCATATATACATATATTATCTATAAATGTCTATTTTATTTATTTATTTATAAGCTTTTTTTATTCCGAATTCGCTACAATTTCAGTAAGTACATATTATGTTGTTATTGTCGTTTATTTATTAAACTGTCGCGTAATTCAGCGTGACTCATGGCATAGGCCTCCTCCGTGTATTGGAGGGTTTGGGCTATAGTTCCCACGCGCGCCCAGTGCGGATTGGGAACTTAACACACACCATTAAATTTCTTCGCAGATGTGTGCAGGTTTCCTCACGATGTTTTCCTTCACCGAAAAGCTCATGGCAAATTACAAATGTAATTTTCGCACATAAATTCCGAAAAACTCAGAGGTGCGAAGCCTGGGATTTGAACCCACAACGCTCTGCTTGAGAGGCCACAGGTCAAACCACTAGGCTACCATACCACGGCAAATTTCAAGATTCTGCGTTCACGGTACTGTTCGCAATACTGTAGGTTTTGATTCCCTTGAGAGTAAAAAAAAAATGCGGAAATTTGCGGCATAAACGGCTTTATCTTTTGATTGCGTTGGCTTAGAAGATTGAGTTTTTCACAGCTCTAAGGGGCAGTAGACCTGAGTATTTGATATAAATTTCAGCTTGATACCTCCACGCGTTCCTGAGAAAAAGGGTCTTGACAGACGGACGGACGGACGGACAACAAAGTTATCCTATAAGGGTTCCGTTTTTTCCTTTTGAGGTACGGAACCCTAAAAAAGACGCGTAAAACAGGCCTTGGCGGCCTATTTGCAAAATAAAGTTTTGAATATTTGAATTTTGAGTATTTAGTGCCAGAGATTACAGCAGTGACCTAACATAACGTGTAAAATGAACTTTATGTTCAAAGATTGTCTAAGTTTTCGTAGAAACACTGAGAGAATTTATTTAAGTAGGTACCTTCTTTTGATATTAATTTACTTATTTAATATACTTATTAGTGTACTTATATGTACAACATACATACATACCGTCACGCCTCTTTCCCACAGGGGTAGGCAGAGACTACTTTGTTCCACTTGCTACGATCCTGACATATCTCTTTCGCTTAATCCACATTCATCAATCTCTTCATACATGCTCGTCGGGTACTCTTGACCTGACCTTTTTCCAAAACGTCCCCAATTTGATCACGAAACGTCCGTCTAGGCCTTCCCCTCCCAACGCACCCATTCATGTACAACAGTCGAGGCATAGATATATATTGTTTGTGTCATAAAGGTGTATATGTATTGTTTTTGACGTCTTGGTAATGTACATTATATTTATGCCCTTGACTATACAGGTTAGTTACCTCTCTTATTGTATTAGTAGAAATAGATAACATCTTGTACTAAATTAATGTTCACTGCAAATTGAGTTATTGTAGCGTGAATAATGTCACAGAAATTACAGGACCGTTCATGTGAGACATGAGACGTGAGTTTCCGAAGCTTGGTTACATCTAATAGGTATGGCTGCATGCGACGGTACCTACGCCAACGCAGTTGGCAAACACTTAACGTGGTCGTAATTGACCATTAATGCACCACCATGTACTCCTAAATGCCCACCGACTGTACGATTTTGATTTAGGAACCACATGATGCAATTCACATTTGGTGTTGCCTGTGTTGAAACTTATCTTCGTGTTATTCCTCTACTCTATAGAGTACACATCACTTTCGCTAAGTAATAAGGTGATTAATCCGTTTAATAATGTACACAGGCAGGCCATTGTCTAAATGCGCTCAGAATCGCAATCGCATTCACCGTTTTCTTTCCACAGCCGATATATTATGTTGAGGGTGAAAAGAGATGGTCAATTCGATTGCGAGCACCCGCGCGTTATACAATACTAGCTGTTGCCAGCGACTTCGTCTGCAAAGAATTCGTTTATCGCTATCCCCCGGGAACTACGCAATTTTCCGGGATAAAAAGTAGCCTATGTGCTATTCCAGACTTTTCTCTATCTATGTGCCGAATTTCATCCAGATCCGTTGGGCCGTTCTGGCGTTATTGAGTAACAAACAAACATCCATCCATCCATCCATCCATCTATCCATCTATCCATCCATCCATACTTTCGCATTTATAATATTAGTTAGATGGCATCAATTTTGGTCCAATGAAGGCGCAATCTGTCGAACGACCACTGCATTTGCTTTGCAGTCGTCACATCAACATACTTCCCATAAAGGGGTATAAAAAGATGCGTTCGCAGTGCGACGAGTGCGGCGCTCGTGGGAACCGATTGTTAGCGATAATGACGTCCCGCGTCGAAACTTTTGTCATTTCCTGCATTCATTACACGCCCAGGTAAAAAGTCTGCAAAGTTTCATTCAGTTCTAATGACAATTAGATAGGTACTAAAAGTGTAGTCGTTTCCTGAAACTTGCTTTATGATTGGTTTTGTGCATTGCGGCTCGACAAACGCAACTATGAATCACATACACTTGGTAAAGGAATGTTTTTATTTGAAAAGCCTCGACTAGAATTGACAACATTTCATATTTCTGAGCCTATAATTTTAATGGTTCTCTGTATTTTGTTTGAAAAGATGAACATGCTGGCAGTTTAATTTTTTCGCTAGGGTTTGTATTTAATTTATAATTAATTTATTAATTTTTGCTTATTCTAAAAGGGCGTAACTCCGATACTATCACAGAATAGACACTTATCCTTTTGTCTTTTCTGTATAGAAAAAAAATTGACGTCAATTTCAAATTGACAATCTCAGGCCTTATTCTCTGATATTCGAGTTTTGAGGTTCGCTTTGTGCTGTTCCGCTCATACTAATATAGTCATTAACTTGAGAGTGAGAGAGAAGGTATGCAACGAACTTCAAAAATAGAATTACAGAGTTGCCCCCCTTGTACTTTGAAGTTGTCAAATACAAAATTACGGTCGCTTACTTTTTCTCGTGAAAAAGGCAAAGGCATTTCACCTATCCTGTGGTAGAATTTGTAAAATTAAGACATGTTTTTAATTAATTTTTATTTTCTACAATAAGCAATATTAAAATTATATAAACATATTGCAGTGATTAAGAGGCAAAATGCTTTCGAACCATATATACATTTTCAGGTGTTATAAAAATGAAATGTTGTCAATTGGTTAAGTATAGGTATGATTTGGTAGCACACGGCCGGTTCTCACGCAAAATTTACGTTTTTTAGTAAGTGAAACAAAATAACAATAATCAGTAACATTATGATATGTGAATGACAAAGAATGAAGATTACATACTCATATACTTAAACGAAATCAGCAATTGTCCAGCAGGCGTCATCGGCAAATAGCTCTACTATGGCGAAAGTAAATAAATCTCTCGGGAGCCAGACAAAATTAATTTCAGACCAATCATAGTTACAACTTAAATGGATAAATGGAGGTTTTCGAATTGGATTATTGCGAATATGCGCAAACTGTAGTTACCTGATACAAGACGTTGCTTGAACGATGCAAAGTTTAGTGAATCGTCGGTAATTACATAAAATACATACGAGTATACAGGTGGCGGCACGTAAGTCTAACGTGGAGTACGCCCGCCCGCGTCCCCTGCACTCCCCCGCGATACCTTACATTCGACTACTGCGCACCAACGGTCATCGCTAGACTTACGTGCCGGCACTTGTACATACAATGACAAAAGTTTAAAGCGATTTAAAACAATATTCACCGTATCAGCACGTCTAGCACGACAGCGCACAAGTCGCGTCGCGCGCGAGATAGATTGCCCGTCTTTTTCTTACTGTTCGTTCTAGAAAGAGACGGGTAATCTATCTCGCGCGCGACGCGGCTCTTGTGGGCTGTCGTGCTAGCCGGGCTGTTAACCAAATGTTTAACACCGTACAAAAATGGCATGCGATACAGTGTTCTTACTTGCAGGTATTTTTTGAGTTTACTCATTGCGCTTTCGTGTGTACGTTTTAGTGCAATACAAATTACTTTCGCGTCAAATTCGTATCACAACCATATTTTGGACGGTGCCGTAATAGAGGCACGAAGACGAGGGAAGTGAGCCTACCATATATCTCGTCAGGTAGCTCCAAGTTGAGATTGGCTGGACCCTTCTCGGTGGTCATAGTCACAAAATGCACTGAACAACAATGCGTTCTTACTCATAACCCATGCCTGTAACAGACACATTTCTAATCTAACTAGCAGGTAGTCGGCGTGTGCGTTGTCCTCCTGTATTAAAAAAAAAGGTGAATGGAACGGTCACACTAGTATCCTGTCTTTTATTTTATGTGAAAAATATCGTAACTGCCAGTTTTTATCCCATGCAGGTTTAATAAAATCACCCCAATTGACTGTACTTGACTCATCGATCGTCCTACGTAAAATGAGATGCCTTTTACATGATACAATTTTATTTACTGATTAGCATGTTATTGATTTAAAAAACTTGTGCAACGCTTTTTTCTCTTGCATCGCAAAGAAACAATTAAAACAGCTGACGACAAATACGAGCATATTGTCCAAGACAGGTCAAATCAACCTATCTTGTAATTAGGAGGATTCGAACTAATGAACTTTTTTTATTGTTTTTAAATTTATTCCCTAAAAATTCTGTAATTTTATTCAGACAAAATTTAATTACGTTGAATGAACCATTAGGTAATTTTGATCTCTTCCGATTTTCAACTTCAGTTATTTTTAACCTAAATATTCTTACACATTATTGACTAGTTTGGCTACCACTATTATTGCTTTTCGTTTATTGAGCAGGGTTTCAATTTTTCTTGACCCGAAAGTCGGCCCGTTACCCAGCAAAAGAGGCCCAAGAAATTGGTTAGGTTAGTAGCCTTGGCCGATGGGGTCCGCAGATCCCAAAGGACCAAGCCGGTCTGAACAACTCGAAGTTGTTCGCAACCTATTTATGGGCGCGGGGAAGAATCTCGTTAGCGCCATTCAGCCGAGCGAACAGCGCCATCTCGGGAGCTAATTTAGTAACCTGTCACATGACTTATGGATTACGTTACATACTTACCTGTTATTATTTTTCACAAAATTAATAAGCCCTTTTAAGTAAGTAAATAAAATAACACAAGTAATTATATTTTTTTTGTAACATACATAGGTACTAAATGGCGACAAATTTGAATAGAACCATGTTATTTTAGTAACTTTTAAACAATTTGATTAATGTTTTGCAGCTTGGGTGATCAATTTTCAATAGGTATCAAAAACGTGCCTAGTTTTTGTTCTAAGTATTCATTATGTAAGTAAGTTATTATACTCGTACGTATAGAAGTAAATTTACCCTCACTTCAATAGTGCAAGTTAAATCCTTATCCTGCATATTAATTGATTTACATGTGTGCAAATAGTTTGCATTGACTAGCTTTTTAATTAGGTACCATCAAATTATTTAGTTACCGCGTCAACAGTATTCCAAGATGCACAGATCGATCAAACAATAATATTAAAAATACTTCGCGCTTTGTCAGTTTTTCCTTGTCCCTTGCATAAAGTTCAGCGGTGTAATGTTCCACACTTCGAGGACGATTCAAGACTTCAAGTTACAGTTAATTAAACTGAACCAAACAAGTCTCACGTCACGCCCGCTTGATAACGAGGCACCTATTAAGTTGCAAATGTTGCCATAGTGTTCATTTTGTGCAGTGGAGTGTCGCGTTCGCACCGCCGTCACGTCACGCTTACAGCTGGAACAAAAGCTTTTATTCCCCTTTCAGTCAAGTCTGGAACAGAACCTAAGTGCACGGGTTTCACGTCATTGTAATAAAAGGTTATCGAGATTATTATAGTAAAAGCTTATTAGATCTCGCCTTTCTATTAGGTACATGGCTATTATCTTTTACAGGCTGTCTCGGGGAGTGCTTACGGATCAAATGAGAATAGAGAGTTTTAGGACTTAACTTTTCTACACTTAGTTATAGTTATAGCTAGTATTTTATACGTATACCTACATAATTTTGTAGGTGCACACGTAGAAGTTGGCCATAACATAATTATGGTAGTTTCTAGTAGGTATACTCGTAACATAATTTTCAATATTTTTTATAATAAAATTAACGATAAACTAATAAAAACACCGAATCGATTTTGCAAAACCGTAGCTCTAAATATCTACTTGTTATGATTTTTTTTATATTATTTGGAAAATTCTTTTAAAACAAAGACTAGTAGGTCCTTAGTAGTGTTTAAAATTACACTTATTTTGCACAGCTTTTGTTGTGTTGGTTTTTATTAATTTTTCACTCAGATGTTTTAATCCTTTGCCTTAGGTCTTATATACTGAGAACACTTAGGTACCGTACCGTCGCTCCGTGTTCTCTATAAGACAAGCTGCTGGATACCATTACGTACCGTTAACTATCGTAAATCCCATTTCTCTTAGTCAACACTGGCTTCCTCTGCAAATCCCGTCCTGAAAATTGAACTAACTTCGTGGCAAATATTTTTATTTCTTTCATTTCAGTTTCCTTTATTACTTACTTACTAGTTGTAGAACAAGTTGAATTTTTACTGTTTTGTGAAATAACGTAAACAATGGTTGGTAGAGATCGCTTTACCAATCTCTTGTGGCTTCCCAATCATTCGAAGAGAAGGCCTAATGCTTAGAAGTGGGAAATATATGTATATGGCTGATGATGAGAAATTATTTCGGGGTCGGGTCATAATTCCTTTATCTCAGTGCATTTAACATTCAATTCAATAGTCTTTTTTACATCTGTTTAAACCAAAATTACAATATTAAGTAGAGTAATGTCAAAGTAACCGTCAAGTACAGATGAGCTTGTTATTTCTTGAAGTAGTTACTTTACCTTGTTTTCCGAGCGGATGCGAGCTTCCCGGCCGACACGTAAGGCATCTCGGGATGCACCCGAGCCTGCGGTCGCCCGTCGGACGTAACCAGGACGTAACCATTAAGTCACCTTGGAGACTTCGTTCACCCCTTGCACTTGTGGTTTTCTTTCCGGAGCCAAACTTCAATGTTTTCATTTCGAAATAAATAAGATATAGTTAGTTAGGTATGGTAGCTCTAAGGTTTCCGCCTAGAAGAAAGAGGAATGCCTATAAGGACGGGCGGCTGTGAATGTGAATTATTGAATTTTATACGGCATCGCCATGCCCATGTGAAACGTATTTGTAAAAGCTGTCTCGCTGGTCAGTGTATGTCGCCGGTATTCGCACAGCTGTCGCTACGACAGGCATTTTAGCCAAAAGATAAAGCCGCTCCACCGGAAATATGTTCCTGTTATCGGTCTGGAGAAATTCGGATTTAGGTGCGCCACTTCTACCGCTTGGAAATTAAATTCATTTGAAATTATCTCGAATATGAATCGCCCGGAGTGGAAATTAAAGCATTAGAGAATTTACTACGTGCGTTAACTTGTCTACTAATTTAGGTTAATAGGTTTTCATGGTAGTTTTTGGCACTTCTTTTCTTGAATTGCACGGTTTATTTTTTGTCGTTTGGTTTCGTTGAATCAAGAGAAGGTTGTAGCTAGAGCTACCGATAACAGAGTCAATCGAAATAAAATAAAAGCTTACTTTTATTCCGCTATATTTACTACTACATACTTAACTTAATAACAACGTACTACATATAGGTTTGTAGACAAACAAAAATTGCTCTGACTTATGATCTCGAGCATCCGCGACGGAAATAAGTTTAATTACATAAAACATATCGATAAGCAAAGAGATACTCGTGTACTAAACTTCGTACCTATATTTAGTGCTTGTGCTTAGGTATACCTATACCTATTCGATACAAAATAAATGAGGCAGAGTGAGAAGGCCGCGACGGAAGCGCATTTCCTGCAGCCTCCACCGCGCTGCGCAAATACGCCCAGTTCACTTAACTTCCTTCCTCATCAGCTATCACTATCACACTTAATAGATAGTTAACTTATATCTCTCATCCCCGGGTAGGATTTCACTCTGGCTAAGGCTGTTCTCTGAACCTGGCCTGGTAAATTTTATCAACCAACAATTTAAAAGTGTTAAAAATAAAAACATAGTTCCTAGTACAGACATACATGCTTATAATAATCATAATAAAAATAATAATTCATTTATTCACGAACAACGAAGGTCCACAATTAGGTTAGGTACACACAAATGGAAAATAGCATTAGGTAAATTGCAAAACAAAAAAGGTCAAAAATATATTTATTATAAGATTATAGCTATACGAACTTAAAGGGATAAGTCCGCCTTTGTGCATGTATCTCAGTGTTTGACAATTGTATTTTTTTATGTTTATTTTGTACAATAAAGACTTTACATAACAATAACATACATACATATGGGTACGAAGACTACAGAGTCAGAGCGTAAAGTTCCATGATGATGTTGGCGATCTAAGTACAGTTTTGGCCATAATTGGTTAATGATAAAACTTCGAAAAAAGTAAGACAAGGTTTGTAAAGGTACTTTAAAATGAGAGACGTAGCCTGAATATATACCTAAATAAAGTATAGCAATAATATGATTACGTCGGGGGCCGTTGAATTTTCTACTGAGGATTAATAAGTGTTGGGGCGAGGGCAGTGTTATTAAATCATTGGTGTTTATTGGGTGCAGGCCGCTCGGTAGTCCGCGCACGTCCAGCCCGCTGCCGCCCTAATTAATACTCCTTGTTCCCCTGATCCCTTTGTACTGTTTCTTAGCGGACCTTTAGACAGGCCTATAGCTAGGCTAGTCGGCCTTGCTGACTGGCTGAATAGCGCCAATGAAACATTCCAAACAATAGTCTCTATAACTATGCTACTATTACCTACGTAGGTATTCTATATTTATTTAAAGCAGCATCATTAGACTGGAGCGTTCTGATGGCACAGAATTTAGGTGACTGATTAGGTGTATGTAATAGGTACCACTGTAGTTACCAACTGCAGTTGGCGAACAGATTTGATGTTCGCGGCGGGACCCGCTGCGCCAACTCCGAGGATTACGCAAGGGTTTTAACATTACACGAAATTATATTACGCCAGGAAACGTGCCGAGAAAAAATATCAAATATTTTTTTCTATATTGGCGACATTGGCGCTCTCTCTTACTTATCATTTCCCCGATGCTCTCGGCAACGTCATTTTATTCGCCAAATGTAAAAACGTAGTCGTAAATTACATTTTATTTATGCCGACGAATATCAGACTTGATTTATACGTTTTTTGGTGCTTAGCACATTTTCGGTAAAAGGAAATTATGCGGAAAATGAGTGAAAAGATGTCAGTACGAATTACAAAGTAAAAATATTGTTTGTTTATAAGGAAGCCGATTGCCAATATGACGACTTGATGCATTTAGTGGTTTTTATGATGACAGTGCTACCTATTATTAACTCAGTATTTCAGTAAACATTTGACTTTTACCCGATTTTTTAACGAACTTTTACTGACCTTTTAACTTCTGCTTGATATAGTACCCTGACGAGCAAAAATAGCGAACACTTTTCATACAAAGTTCTGTGAAAAGCGACCCGTTATTTTTGCTCGTGAGTAGATTATGTAATTTTCCCATTTATTTTCAACTTTACATTACTTATTAGGATTAAAAGTTTATCTTGCACATTGCCTTGAAAACTTTGGAGACTATTCATTGCACAATAAGAAACGAGTAAAATATATGAGAATTTCCTTACGTTCTTTGTTACAAACTTTTCTTATTATCAGCATAAGCTAGCATAGTTGCGGGACCGTCTGAGCTAGCGAGCTGCGTGACGCCGCCATGGTTCCATAAACCGCCGAGGGTGGCCGCCCTCCGCTGGGAACCATTCGCCTTGAAAGCCTTTTAATAACTGATCCCAACTCGCTTTCAGAAACGCCATGTTCCACCTCATAATTAATGAAAACGTGAGCTTTTAATAAACCCGCCACGAACGTAGTATACAGCTTCTTACTCTGCAGTGCAGCCTGTGGGTTATACCAGCAACTATGTAGTCGCTTGACTGCAAATTAACTTGATTAAAAGGTAACAAATATATAGTCTCTCCAACAGTCGTTACGGATTGGATCTGTTACGATGTTCCCAATTCTTGTTCTATTTTATGGGGGCTATCTGAAAACAATAACCGAAATTGAATATCCGTGAAAAATGTTGGCAATATCTGACAAAGTTGAAAAGTTCAATGCTTAAAAATGTCCATATCGTATTGTGGGCGTTTTCGTTCGATGGAATAGGATTAAAATGTTAGCATTGCGGCTGCCATGTATCCGTCGGGCGGCGGTCGACATTCACGATGATTAAAATGACCAAAGTTAATTAAAACGGCATGTATGCTTCTTCTCTACACAAGTACTTACAATAGGAACTATAGTTTACAATTTTAAAGTTTTAAGTGGTACGTACTTATTGAATTTGTTACAATTATAGAATTAAACGTATGAAATCATGAATTTGACAATTTGTACTACTATCAAGTTGATTTTAACCACCTTTCTATGATCCAATTGACATGAAAGCCTTGAAAAATGATAATTTTTAAGAAAATGCAATAAGAAAGTTATATATCTATCGTTAGCAGAAAGAGTGTTCTAAAAAATTTTTTTTCCAAAAACCCAATAAGTATCAATTAATTAGCTTACAGTTGGAGAAAATTTGAAATTAGGATAAATTATTAGTTTACATATCTAAATAATTAAGTACCTAGTAACTAAATTCAAATTTAATAATTTTGTCGTCTAGTTTTTTTAATATGTAATTGACTTTTGCATAGATAAATTAGTAGGCTACATAACCTTATCTACACATACTATTGCAGTTATTAAACAACGCCTTTTCATTTAATTTACATAAACGTGATATTCGTATTGATTCTGAATTCCAATTAAGTAACCGTTGAATTTAGCAGCAATAGAGGGCACGGGGATCTGCGCCATCCGCGCTGTGCGTTGTGTGACAGCGCTAAGCCATCCCAGCCGAGCCGGAACCATTGTCGCCATTATTTGATCGTCCCTATTATTAAAGGAACGTCGAATATTATTTTAATAACAGGATTTTTATTATGTTATTTTACCTATTGTACCTTTACTAAACACAGTTTTTAATCAATGTTTACAAGCAAGTCCTTGTTAATATTCTTTGTTCTGATTATTCTGTCCATTTTCTTGTTACAAGGCTCAGTCAAGGCAAGTTTTGGTAGAGCAGGATATTTAATTCCAGCCCTTCCTTTCCCGCTTCATCCTTCCGCTCTTCTTTTCTACCGTCTCTACCATCACTCTACTGCCTCTTAGCAGACGTAACGCGAATCCTGACAGACAACTGGACGCTTAGAGTCTTTTGAGGCTGCTTTCATACCCTCTCTTACCTTTCTACCTACCCAGCAGTCACTAGAATTTGTACATACTTTTTGTTTAGCGGTAGTACCTATCGATTATTATACTTTTTCTTTCACAACCACGCTTTATTATTTAACTCTTCAACCAGGGCCCCGATTTTTAAAGCACATCATTCAAAAGTGCGTCTCGAAAGTAGTAAAAAGCTGCGTATTGCTACAAAACGACAGTCCAAATTAGTTTCGACAATATGATTAGATTAATTTTAGAGCTGTAGTTTTCTTCTAATCTACTATTATTTTAAATTCAGCACAATTTTTCACCAATTTCGGGTGGCATTTTCAGATATGTAATAAATAATAAATAAATAAACATCATGGGACTAATTACACCAATTGACCCAGTCCCAAACTAAGCACAAGGCTTGTACTATAGGTACCAGGCAACGGATAAACATACTTATACAATGTAGGTAAATACATACATCATCCATGACTCGGGCACAAACATTCGTATTCATCATACATTCGGGATTCGAACCCGGGACCTCTAGCTTCATAGTCAGGGTCACAACAACTAGGCTATCCGGTCGGTCAAAAATTATGCATTCAAAAATTGGTCTCCAGATATTAACCGATAGACAGAAAACGGATTGATCTTTGGTTCGAGAACTACCAATATAAAATTTTATAAACTATCTCTGCCTACGTATGGGTGGAATATCAGCGATTGGGTTTTATATTTAATATTTAAAAGCCCAATATACATATTTCAATTACGATATATACCCGTTACGTGCGCAGTGCGACCCCAGGTTCTGCGGGGCTATTCCGAAATTCGAAGTTCGCATTAAACCGTCCCTCTCATTCTCATATGAATAACTATTAGCGTGATCGGAACGGCACGAAACGAACTTTAGAGTAGCCCCCTGGCCGTTCTGTCGCGCGCGTCCCCTATGATTGATTGGTGCCGTATCCGCAACTCTGCATCCTCGCGCTTCCCTCAATGACAACTCTTGATGGAAACATTTCTTGTATCATCATGGTTATCACGATGCTTGTCATAACTCTGTCACGTGAATATTACAATGCTTAAATTAAAACCGTAGATTTAGACCAGAGGTTTCTTACAACTTACTTTACAACCTTATTATCAAAAATAACGAGTCACTCTTCATACAACTTTGTATGGAACACTTCCCACCCTTTATTTATGCTCGTCAGTGTAGATAAATTTAGGAACTATCGACCTTCAACTAAAGTTCAATAAATCGTTAAGCTAGCTTAGTTACTCTGAAATCTAAGAAGTTCACGGATATCGCAAAAATCATTAGATACGAGTACGTGGAATGCAAACTAAACGCGGAGGTAATCGAGGAAGCGTCGCACGTGAAATCGCGTGCCACGTCTGCATTTGCCACACTCCACGTGAAGCACAAAGCCAATCGAATCTCAAGCTGCACTGTAGGTACTTTACAATGGATACGACCTCGCAGCTCGTCACGGAAATAAGCTGCTATCTCTTCATCTGCGAGTATTACGTAAATCTCAAATAGTGGGATGCGCGATGCGTACCTCGATATGCGTACATAATTAATTGTTAATTGTGATATAAAAGCGTAGAACTTAAAGAGAACTTAGTTTGAAACATGTTTTACATTATATTCACGAATGTATCGCCGTCACAACAAAGTTGAGGATAATTTTTGACGAGTGTCAGAGACTGTCATTGGACATCGCGATTCAGTCAATGCATATTTCACGTTTATCATCATCACTTAGGTATGTCATGATCATGACGTCCGGTTAACGCGTTGATATTTTTATTAAATTTAATTATCATCTAATAGGTCTTACTCGTGCTTTTAGTGTTTCATTTCACGAGCCTCATCAAACTTTGTCACTATTTCCGTTACGGTTAGATACAATTCTGTTACGTAATTGGCTTCTTCAACAAAATTAGGGCTGAGAAAAGGGGTCTGCACACGGCGACCCTTTGATCGCTCTAAAGACACTCAAAGTTTGCCCCTAATAAGCTCTTGGGAAGTCGGCGGGATCACAGATCGAATAATTATTGCATAATTTATAGCGTATAATGGAGAATATTAATAGGTATGCAATGCAAGTGGTTTGCAACTTCACAACGCTGTATTTATGGTAGTCAGATAAATTAGGTTTTACGCTAAACGCTACCTACTTTTCTAGTGCAATGCTGGATTTATTTCTGCATTGTGACACTAAATATGAAATAAAAGTATTTGGATGGGCACATTTTTAGGGTTCCGTACCTCAAAAGGAAAAAACGGAACCCTTATAGGATCACTTTGTTGTCCGTCCGTCCGTCCGTCTGTCAAGACCCTTTTTCTCAGGAACGCTGAAATTTATATCAAATACTCCACTGTCTCTTGGAGCTGTGAAAAAATCAAACTTCTAAGCCAACGCAATCAAAAGATACTGCCGTTTATGCCGCAAATTTCCGCAACTCTCAAGGGAATCAGGGTACTTCCCGTAAACGTAGAATCTTGAAATTTGGTATGAAGGTAGGTCTTATAGCACAGATTAAGGAATAATTGCGAAAACCGTAAATATGTATGTATGTCTGTATATATCAGTGACCAATATAAAGTGACCCCACACTGCGTACATTTTGCTTTGGAGCAGGGCTCTGCACTGAGAAAAATAATGCTTCACAAAGCACAATATTAGCGTTGTACATTTTTTATTGTCTGGGTAACAAAAAACTTTAATGCCGCATTTAAGTTAATTTATGTACAGACACAATCTTTTTATTGTGCGACTAATTATTGTGCAGTACACAACTTGAATTTTGTCAAATTGAAATTGATTAAGTTTTATTGTTACAATAACAGCAATACTTTGAGAGTTCGTTAACGTTTAACGTTGTACAAATATCACAAAGGCCAACGTAGTAAATCTGACAACATTAATTTTGTGGTGGCCACAACGCACGCAACTTTGCTTTTGTCAAATTAATATCAACTAAACTGTATTGTTGCAACAACAACAATACTTTGAGAGTTCGTTAACGTTTAACGTTGTACAAATATCACAAAGGCCAACGTAGTAAATCTGACAACATTAATTTTGTGGTGGCAACAACGCACGCAACTTTGTTTTTGTTAAATTAATATGAACTAAACTGTATTGTTGCGACAACAACAATACTTTGCGAGTTCGTTAACGTTTAACGTTGTACAAATATCACAAAGGCCAACGTAGTAAATCTGACAACACTAATTTTGTGGTGGCAACAACGCACACAACTTTGCTTTTGTCAAATTAATATCAACTAAACTGTATTGTTACAATAACAAGAATATTTTGAAAGTTCGTTAACGTTTAACGTTGTACAAATATCACAAAGACCAACGTAGTAAATCTGACAACATTAATTTTGTGGTGGCAACAACGCACGCAACTTTGCTTTTGTCAAATTAATATCAACTAAACTGTATTGTTGCGACAACTACAATACTTTGCGAGTTCGTTAACGTTTAACGTTGTACAAATTTCATAAAGTTCAACGTAATAAATTTGACAACACTAATTTGTTGGTGGCAACACTGCACACAACTTTACTTTTGTCAAATTAATATCAACTAAACTATATTGTTACAATAACAGCAATACTTTGAGAATTCGTTTACGTATAACTTTGTACGAATTTCACAAAGTTCCACGTAATTAAATCTGACAACATTAATTTTGTTTTGACAACACCGCATACAACTTTTCTTTTGTCAAATAAACATTAACAAAATCGTATTGTTACAATAACAGCAATACTTTGAGAGTTCATCAACGTAAAACATTCTGCAAATTTCATAAATTTTAGAGCACCCAAATTTCATAGATTTTGAAAAAACCCGGACAAGTGCGAGTCGGACTCGCGCACCAAGGGTTCCGTAGGTACGAATTTTTAGATATGTAGGTAAATAGTTATTCTATCACGGTAATCGAGTCTCGCATATTTATTCCGCTTTTCCGATCGTTTTGAATTATCCAGTGTTAGCACAGAGCTCTACTCCTTAGCAAAATTTACGCAGTGTGGGGTCATTTTATATTGGCTATACATATAATACTTTTGATACCATAGATTTCTTAAAAGTTTTCCTGTAACCTATAGGGGGGTAAATTTTTGCCTATTTTCTTAAATTACTAATAACTATTTATCTTAAAATTTAAATATATATATAATTATCAAATGTTCACAATGAGCCCTTTCATTTGATATGTAACACGATACGTATAGTTTGTAAAACTTTTTTTATACACATTATGTATCTTTTGAATATTTTTGGAAACCTGAACCTAGCATTTAAAGACATAGGTATCATTTTATTTTGCTGTACCTAATCTAATTTCGAAATTAATTCTAGTTACGTGTAATAATTTCAGATATTTTTAAAACGCTTTTATTAGCTTAACCTGGGGCCTTACTTATGACGTCCTAATTCCGACTCAGTTCAAGTTTTAGCTGTCACTTTTAGTATGAATCTGACAGCACGCGAACCTAAACTGAAACGCATTAAGACGTCATGGTAAGGCCCCTGTATACTGTACCTACCTTTTGAAGGGGGTGAAAATCAACAATCAAATTAGTAAACATTATTTATTTTTAAAAAATCGTGGGATGCAATTTACTAATTTTAAACATTTAATATCAAGAGCCCCACGCTTGTTTAAAAATAAAAAATGTTTACTACTTTTTAGTTCGGTTTGCTACTAAAGCGTGTTTTTAGGGTTCCGTAGCCAAATTAAAATACATATTTTCAAGATTGTTTACCTTTATTTAAGTACCTAAACAAATGGACTATAGATGGGACGCAGAATCACATTTTTCTGTTGTTGATAGATACAACGATAAACAACATAGTGGTAAAAAGTTCATTCATCAATATGTAAGTATTCATAATTACTTATTACTTAATAATACAAGTTAATTCGTACAATTGAAAATAGAACCGGGACCTTTATCAGTGTATAAGAATGGTAAGTAAAGGTCGACGTTAATTTAATGCCTTTTCTCAAATACCTACGCTACCTATATAAAACATTGACGTTATGTTCCATACAAAACGCCAGGCCGGGACCTCAAGTTTCAGAGTCAGGTTTTCATTTAAAATTACGTAAAACACCCCTGTTTTCATATTTAGGTAGTAATTTGTTGAAAATCATACGAATTAGTATTCGTTTTGGAACTGAACTTAAAGCATTCGACAAAGTTGAATGTGGTCATACGAATCTTCATTCACATCTCACAAAGTGCACTTATTACATTCGACAAAGTTGTACTGTGGTGACCACAATATAACTTTGTCGAATTGTCACAACTTGTATGTTTCTGTCTCAGTTAGTTTAATTTGTCTTTCAACACGGCCGCGTCTAGTTGTGCTTCACTGCAGCAGTACAAGACTAATAAAAAAATGGATGATCTAAATACATTCCTGAAGAGCGCCGGGCTGGGTCATTTGATACAGCGTATGATGGGTAAGTTTTTATTTATGATAAAGTGCTTATTAAATCACGGTGCTTTCATCATCAGGTCAGGACATGGTTTAGTAGGGACTTACCCACCGTCCACCTATTTTGGTCCACCCGGAAAAAATGCTGCCATTATTTCGAATCACTGATTATTATTTTAATACAAAAATAGGTACTAGGTTAGGTTAGTCAGGTATCTTCAGTTGTTTCTTTTTACATACCTAACGTAACTAAAATAGTAATGTAGCATGCTTACACTTTTTTGCACATGTACTACCTACTTATATGCAACAGTAAGTGGATATTGTATTCTTGTGAGTAAATAAATATGTATCTTGAACCGTAACTTGATATTGGCGTATCTACTCAACTGAACTGGCATAGGTATTCAACAAAAGGTGAATTTTGGGTCATCAAGTAAATCTAGAGACTTTAAAATAAACAATTTATTTATTTCCTTTGTCTTGCTTTCAGAGGAAGAACTGACGCTTGATATTTTACTACAAGCAAGTGTTGTAGACTTGTCTAAGCTCACAAAAAAACTTGCAGACAAAATAAAACTGAGGGCTTCCCTTGAGAAAATTAAACTGCATCATGTTTGTCTTTTTTTTTTTTTTAGTAGAAGTGCTTCATAGTTTCGTTTATTGTATGATTTTTTTTCCGTTTCTCTCCACTGTCCCATCTCAACAGGCCCCATCTTTCAGGCTCCATCCAATACTTGAATATAAATAATTTATATAAGTAAATAATTTTTCAGGATCCTAATGGACTATTTTCTCCAAGGTCCAGTACCTGTAGTCCAGTATCTGTAGCTTTGCCAGAAAGGCAGAGTATTTTAATTTTAGGACCAGGAGGAACTTTCTAGGTATGTAATTCAAAACAATACACTAAAAAAAAACATTTGGCAGATTAATTTGTTATGTGTGATAAGGGTTTTGAGTGATCCTGGGAGCGTTTAGGCTCTTAATATCCAGCAAACATTAGACTTACCTACATTTTTGCAGGGTACACCTTTTGATGACACACCTGTACAAGCCGCACTGGTACAGCAAAATTCATCTGTTCAAGATACAACGGTACAACAATCATCTATTCAAGACACAACGGTACATGTACCTGTACAAACTACTCTTGTTCTGCCGCAGTCTGCTTCACTGGAAAATCGGGAGAGATCTTTAGCAAAGGTAAGAAACCGCGCATGTCCAATTCTCATGCCCGTAAAGTAGCCTTCTGCTGGGTTTAGGCTGCACAAAATAAGCTGAATACCCACATTATCAACCCCCGACGCAAAAAGAGGTGTTATAAGTTTGCCTGCTATACACTGTCTCTCTGGGGCACCTTAGCTCAACGGGTCAACTGATTTGAATGCAGTTTTTTTTTTTACTTGAAAACCGGTTTTTTAGGGATGGTTCTTAGACATTGTCTTATCAAAATTGATTGAGCTGTTATTGAGATTTGCTTACGTCATAACTATCCGTGTGTCAAATTACAGTGCAATCCGTTCAGTAGTTTATGCTGTGTGTTGATAGAACAGTCAGTAACTGTTGCCTTATATACTATACACAACAGATTATTATGTTAGTTTTTACAAGCTTTATGATTTTGACTTGGCATCATTTTACTGTCATTATTACTATCAGCAAACCCCTTAGGATTTCAGGACAACAAAAATTATGTTTTTGTGTTTATTTTGCAGCTGGTGAAGAGCAAGCAAGCTTAGCCGCATTACTTGGGATTGTTGCCCTGCTCCGACAGATGCACACCGTCACCGTACCTAAAAAGAAATTGTGGATGCTGACTAGGAAAGAAACTAGGAGTGGATTCTTGGCGCACGTTGCAGCAGCGTCTGATAAAACTAAACTTTGTGTAAAAGAACAATATCACGCCTGCCGTTGTTGAAAACAGTGATCCTTAGACGGAGTTATGTTAGTTGAAATTAACCAGATAGTTGCAACCTCTTTTAAAGGGGTTGCGACAAATTTATTTTTAGTAACCCTGTAGTGAACAGTAGGTATCTATCAATTTACTATTATTAGAATAAATGATTGTTCAAGTTAAAATTTTATTCTATAATATGTTATCCCGCCCTATCATAGATAGAGGGCAAGGTACTTCTTAATTACGGCGAATTAATTGACTTATGTGTTATGAATGAATAAAAAAGAAGAGGACTGACAATGTCTATACAAAATCGTGTTCTTCCAAAATTCAGGCTATTGCTCTAGCGCCTTCTAATATGGCGTCACTAACGCAGCAGGTCTCAGTTCCATCCATTTTGTTCAGCGGTTAGGCCTCTGAATAAAACAACCACTTCCGTTTAATAGATGGCGCTGCAGAACCAGAACCAGAGGTGTAAGCGCCGAACAAAATGGATGTAACTGAGACCTACTGCGTTAGTAAAACGATATAGCAATAGCCTAAATTTTAGATGAACGCGATATGTATAGGCATTGTCAGTCCTCTTATTTTATTCATTCATGGTCTTCACATCACGTAGTAACTCGATTTTAGCTTCCAACTCTGAAAACATAGAATTTTTGTTTTTCCAATTAACAAGTTGTGTGTACCCCTATCAAATATGATCAATAATGTATACCCACGGCCTGAAATCACTAACTCATAACTTATATAGGCCGCTTTCTTATCGGTAATCAGACTTTGGTTGGGTACCTTACCTCAGTTTGTGATTGACAGATGTACAATTGATTTTCTACCTTGCCAAAAGTGTAATATATATAAGGATAGTATTATTAAGAAACATGAAATATTTCGATATTTCATATTAGCGAATATGAAATATCGACTGCATTTTGTGTTAAAGTAAAAAATCAAATGTTTAAAAATCCTTTTTCATGCTTTCTTTACAACTTTACATTGTTGGCATGTTAATAAGTACCTTGCTCGTCTAACAAAGTTCAGTCAAAGTGTTCGACTGTACATTGTGAGACATACATCTATTGTTGTCACTCTGACAACAGAAATGTGGTCTATGTGACACAGCTCTGCTGTCACATAGACAACATTTCTGTTGTCAGAGTGACAACAATAGATGTAGGTCTCACAATGTTCGGTCGAACACATTGCTACAGTGACACAGCTTTGCTGTCAAAACGACAACATTGCTGTTGTCAGAGTGACAACAGTAGATGTAGGTCTCACAACGTTCGGCCGAACGTATTGCTACAGTGACACAGCTTTGTTGTCAAAATGATAACATTCTGTTTGTCAGAGTGACAACAATAAATGTAGGTCTCACAACGTTCGGCCGAACATTTTGCTACAGTGACATAGCTTTGTTGTCAAAATGACAACATTCTGTTTGTCAGAGTGACAACAATAAATGTAGGTCTCACAATGTTTGGTCGAACACATTGCTACATTAACACAGCTTCACTGTCAAAATGACAACATTCTGTTAGTCAGAGTGACAACAATACATGTAGGTCTCACAATGTTCGGTCGAACACATTGCTACAGTGACACAGCTTTGCAGTCAAAACAACAACATTGCTGTTATCGGAATGACAACAGTAGATGTAGGTCTCACAACGTTCGGCCGAACATATTGCTACAGTGACACAGCTTTGTTGTCAAAATGACAACATTCTGTTTGTCACAGTGACAACAATAATGAGCTCATTTGCAAAGTTCCAATGTGGGTTGTGTGCCGTTAAAGTTTTCCTGTTAGATTGACACAGTTCTGCTGTCAAAAAGACAACATTCCTGTTGTCAGAGTGTCAACAATACTTGAACTCATTTGCAAAGTTCCAATGTTGGTTGTGTGCCATTAAAGTTTTCCTGTTAGATTGACATAGCTCTGCTGTCAAAAATACAACATTTATGTTGTCAGAGTGACAACAATACATGAACTATATGACAATATGATAATAACAAAACGAAGTTGTTGTGGAATTGACAACGTTTTCGTTAGCAATGTAAAATTTGTGTATTCAACAAAACGTTAAATGTTGTGAAATTGGCAACGTTGACATTAGAAATTGAATTTTGTGTATTTAACAAAACGGTTAGTTGTTGTTAAATTGACAATGTTAAATATGTAAAAGTGGCCACAATAAAAACGTAGACTCATTAGCAAAGTTCCAATGTGGGTTGTGTGCCGTTAAAGTTTTCCTGTTAGATTGACAATAATTTTCTCTCAGTGTGCTTACACTGGTTTATAGATATTTCTAGATAATGGTACGGAACCCTCGGTGCGCGAGTCCGACTCGCGCTTGGCCGGTTGTTATTAAAGAAGTGGCAGCGTAATCACGGATTGTGAACTTATTTCTAATACCTATTCCATATTTCGAAAACTACTTTGATGTACGTTTCCATCATCATTTTTTTCATTTTTTTACATTTTTCACACATATTCTGGATACATGCATTATTGTCTGCGTGAATAAGCTCTTATCTTATATATCTGTATTGTTTTGTTGCAGAGGCGGCGCTGCACGGATGCCGCGGCTGTCGGTGAGATATCCACTTTGTCTGTCATTGAAACCTCTTCTGCCCTCTACTTTGGCTCCGTGCCTTTTGGCTAATTATAACGGTCACCAACTTTTTACTCGAGAACGGAATTAATTTTTCACACTTGAAGTATTTTCTCTTAATGTTGGTACTTAATAACTGAAAAATGATCTTTCAATTGTTTAGATCTCAACTTTGAACGGTAGACAATTAGCTTATTATTAATGAAGCTATTAAGATCAGGAAGTGAATGTACCTGCGCTTGTTGAGAAACTTCGATACTACTGGTCTTTACATTAAAAATGCTTTGAAGCGAGAATTATAAAATTGACCTTGTGTTACGTCGAGCGCTTCTTTTTTGCTGTATCTTAACATCGTTATATTTGTTAATTCGCGAATTACTGCAATAGGTTTGGATATTTTAGGAACGGGCCGCGAGACGCGCTTTTGATATTTAGGATAGTCCAATAAAAACGATTCTATTGTACAAACAGTCAGGTTACTTACCCTAAAATAACTACGTCAAGCGACGATTTTGTATGCCAGCTTCCAAAATACAAACAAGGTGTTACCCCAACTATCCTTACGAGTAGTGCGGTGGCAAGAAGCCCCGACAGTCGGCAGACGATTTGTTCACGTTACGCATTCCATTACGCAGAGATAAGGGCCTTGATTTGCACTCAATTTGGTACGCTTATGGGTTGCTTTGCCTTACGTAACACAAATACGACGCTCGTTTAGCATTTGTCTTGTAGCGCTGTAGATAGTTTTCATTCGTTAATGAACGTTTTATGAGCTGTCAGACTTTTAAAATTGTATTGTGTAGATTTATGTATGGTGTATGGCGGTTTAAGTTACAATCACCAAATGAGTACCTACCTACTGACATTTTAGTTCTCCAGCAGAAGACACAAAACCGAATGATATTTGAGAAAACTTACTTGAAAAACCTTAAATATTCTATAACTACTTACTCCACCATTTTGCATTCGCCGCAACATCCCATGCTAACGACAAAATAATTTATTCAAGATAATTCAGAGAGGTTAAAAAATACGAACTCTAAACTGAGAACGATAATAGGTTCAAATAATCGAGTTACCAGAAAGTCGGCAGCCGGGCCGGGCTGCCGGCTGCGCGGCGCGGAACCAAGTACTTAATCCGCTTTGGTCACGACACCGCAACTTCGTCGATCGCTCTCCCAGCTAGCTCTACTTTAAACTTGTGCACCGCGTCGCGAATCTCCTACAAAAGATTAATAAGATACAAGCGGAGCAACTTTCTGAAAGCTACCTAATTTTAGAAAAAAAATCTGCGAGAGTTGTAAAACGATGTAAGATATTGACTGTGTGACAGAACACCGTAAATATTTCTGCAAGACACATCATTCTGTGCATCATTTGTGTTTAATTTTTCTTATCCTTTTCATTAATATGTGAGCGACTTGACTTTTGCAGTGGTAGTACCTATACTCGTAAACTTATTGAAGGATAAGTACTAAAATCCCGTCGAGAAAATAATGAAAGCTTATTGTACTTGAGCATTTTTTTTTTCAAACGTTCGATTGCCGAGGTATTAGGTCTCGTAGTCAGTTCAATGTGAATAACAATGTATTTTCTTTATGTACAATCCTGAAATGATCATTCGTAATTTCCATTCCATAAATTATGCGCAGACAATTCCAGGGTTTATTCAAACATTTTTTTATTTTTTTATATAAAAAAAAAAAAAAAAAAAAAAAAAAAGACTAACAACAACAACAACAACATGTAATTACTTACCGAAATTGTAGCGAATTCGGAATAAAAAAGGCTTATAAAAAAAAAAATATTCAAACATAGACGTTACTAAATATACTAACGTCTTACTGTTAGGCCTTTGTTATTTTTTATTCTATCTACGCCAGTTCACTGCTACGGCCCGGCGTGCTACGGACTCGTAGCACCACTGAGATAATCTTATTTGGTCTATATAGTATAGACTACACTATATATAGGATCAGTCCGCATTTTAAAGATAACAGTGTCCGAAAAAAACGGCAATTTAACATTTTAGTACACATAAATTAAATAGCGTATAACAGCAATTTAAGACGCTAAAATGTAACAAAATTTTCGTTTACTTAAATTTAATATTTATTGCTCAGTTAATATTCATAGTGCTACGAGTAGGTATGAATAATTATGGAAATCAAAAGCGAGTTGGTAATACACTGTTTTACTTGGTAATATTATTTAATCGATACAAATTATGTATCAACATTATGAATGCATCGCATGTGTTCGTGATTACGCGGGATGACGTGTCTGGTACCGACGGTATTTGGGTCAATCACAACATTTTATTTAAATTGTTCTAAATTTTTAACCTTTTTTGTGTGTATTAGTAATATACATAAAAAATAAATAGAGTAAATAGTTTAAATGATTTTTAAACAATATAAGTAATATAACTCATTTTAAAGTAGCTTGAAATGACTAAAATCTGGATGAACAGCCAGTTTATGTTGACTTTACGAAGCAACTCTGGAATGAAAAGCTGAAACTAAGTACTTTCAACGTAGTAAAATAGGAAAATAAATCCTCATACCCAAGCGAAACACAGCAGCTACTTTATTTTGATTTAATAATAAGCTGGGTACTTGCAAATAATAGATGGGAATGATAAATAATTGATTTATGGTGGGAAGGCAAACCAATGTAGGGTAACAAATGTGGTTCAAGGCAAGACGCGAGTAAATAACTTGGCAAGTTGACCGAAACTGTTCGCATCAATCATGCACCTGTGTCAAAAGTATCACACGCCGAGCCGACCGCGCGACCGGGATACATTTTCCCTTGATATTCTACAATCTTTTTAAGTCCCAAGGAATGGCTTTTCACTTTTCAATGTCTTTAAGATAATAGCCTAAACCTTTCACTGAGAAGTTTACATACCTAAAATTGGAGCGTTAAAGATTCTGTAGGTATGTACCTACCTATTGTAGTTCCAACGGATATAGGTCATGTAGGTATTATAGCATCTCGAGTCCGATAATACTCTGCATACCTGTGCATTTTGCAAGGAGGACCTTACAAAGTGTATTTTGAAAAGTAGGTATCAAACTTTATTAGTATGAACTAAAACCAACCTTGCTACTCTGCGACCACATTTATCTGTGATTTGCTGTCAGCTTAGTTCATAGAAATACACTCTGTAAAGTAGTCACTTCATAGAGGTGTAGCTTGATTCAATTAATTATTCGATCTTTACTCGTTTTCCTATTTGTCTGTATCCAGTTATTGTCGTGACTATATTGCTCTACATCTTAATATTGACCACCTCCGCCGGTTGGACGCTCAGCGCTCGAACCAATCCCTACTCCCAGACCTATAGATTCACCCTGTTTGATTGTTTTAGACGTTATACAAACAGTTCGGCCACTATGAATAATGACTAATTAATCACTAAGCTAGAGCGTAGATAGATACATTCCAATCAGGGTCGGGTAATGTTTATCCATTTGATTTGGGTCGGGATTGAGAGCTGATTGTTAGTGCTGCTTAGCTAGGCGGCCACATGTTACGGCACTTAGGCCGGTGCATGCCGCTGCTCGCCGATATCAAGCGATAAAAGGAATAGCGTACGTCGCCTCACTATTAAACAAGCTTTATTTGTTAATGTGTTTTTCGGCGGTTGCCGTTGCCGCGTATGCGTAGCGATTATCAAGTGCATTTAGCGTGTCCTAAAATTGAGCATGACAAACGCGGTCGAGTACAACACAATCGCGCCAAATTATACGCATCGCAGTGTGACAACGACAATTGATTAAGCGGTATTGCATTGCAGTGAACGCGAAAACAATACAATAACAGTTGCGTTCATTCCAAATGTTAATTGATTGGACCTTTAAAAATTAGAGTTGTTGTAGAGCTGATTTTATCCAATTTATTTTTATTGCTGAGTGGTTCCGCATAATTTTACCCATTAAAATGTAAAATAGCAATAAAATATGCAAGCAGGTAGAAATCACCCTAGACGTATTACTTAATGCATAGGCTTTTGTCGAATCCTCCAGCTGATTTTCCCTATCAAGGTACAACAACTTATAAAGCAATTAGAGGCGTGTGTTGATAATCGATAGGTATGTAAGTTCAGCGGTTGCAAGACGTCAGTGGGGTGATCGGTAATGGGCGATGGGCACCGACGAGGTCGCGACGACCAGGGGCGAACAAGCACGTGAGCTCCGCACCGGGGACCATTCATGGGCGAGGGCGGCGCAGGCGCGCGGCCCGATCAATACGGCCGCCGGCGGGCAGTGCCCGGCTCGCCTCGCGACGACTCGCACGCGCCGCGCCGTCGCGACCCATGACCGCCCTCCACAGATGACGGAGCACCGCACGCCACAGCAACCTCACTGTCGCCCGCTGCCCACGCCCGAGCTCGCCGCGCCGCCCCGGCCGCGAACCACCCGACCGACGTCAAGGTACGAAAATCAATACGTGACCAGCACGAGCCGCAACATCCAGACCAGACCCGGGCTGCGGGACCGCGCGCCCGCCGCTCGCGCACTCAGCTCCCCACTTGCACTTCTGGAGCACCTGCACTACACAACCCTACACTACACCATACATTTAAATATACATAATTTAAACACTTTAACAAAGTAAATGTTCTTGAGCTCAAAGGGCAAAAGTCACTTTTATCGTATTCTTATCGGGTTCATACTGTAAGAGCAGATATTTAAGTAATCAATGTAATCATGATTCAACTTAGTTTTAGTTTCACGATTCAAAGTATGTATATATAATACCTACTAGGTAAATAATTTACCAAAATAAAAAAACAATCGATTCGGAACCTGAGTTCGGAACTCCCTGATGCCAATGTGCTACGGCGTCGTAAATATTAGCTACAAAATTGTTCATGATCGAGTTCAATTTGTATAAAACGCATCACTGATAAATAACCGCCCCATTTCAATACAGTAAAATTTTACGACTTCAACCCTTTTGTATTTTGTTACTGTTTTTGGTTGTGACAGCAAAGGCGTATACGAGGTTCATTTTCATTAGCGTTAAATTTGTAAACGTGTTTTTTAAAAGCCACATCACGTGATTGAACTTGATTTTATGGTCCGTGCTCAAACAGGGTACGACTAAATGTGCAGTAACCACACTGCACTGCACACAGTTAAAGTATTTTCGAGCTCTACATATGCCCTTCCACTTTTTGGGAAGCGTTTTCTGACTTCGTAAATATGTAAGTTACTGCAGCAATTTGTATTTTTTACCCTCCAAATGTAGGCATTTACGTTCCTAAAACCTAAAATTTTAATACGGTAAGTAGACTAGATATTGTACGTATGTAGATAGATATACCTATAAAAAATTACACAGATGAGCTCAGTCTCGTTTGAGGTAGCTACCTAGCACGTAGCGAGCTAAGATGGCGCCAAAATTGCTTTTGACTATAGGCAACCCTTTTCTTGTTCACACTATAACCTGCAGTTTTGTCTGAACATCCGTTTCAATTCGAAAACGAAATTACCTTAGTTACATCTTCCAATGTTTTCTCGAAAGGTAGCCCAACCGATTGTGAAATAGATCCCGTGAGACAACGACACCTAAATTTGAATTTGATATGGGTATGCTGTGTGCTAGACCGCATTACTGTTACAATGCGTTATTTGGTTGCTCCGAAACATCATTATTCGCGGGAATAGATACTTTATCTTGGCATATTCTGTTTATGCAAATTCGTAGTCTAAATGAAGTTAATTATTTATTTATTTTACTTGACAGGATTTTACTACTTACTTAAGTATTATGTACCTACATCAGTGTCAAATTACAATTTTCTTTCTAATAGATTCTGAGTTAAGCCGAGAACAGACAGACAGGCAGCTATAGCAGCAAAACTTAAGGGTTCCGTTTTTGCCATTTTGACTATAAATCCCTAAATAGCAATAGAATAAAATTTAAATGAAAGAAATAAGGTAAGACGTTCTTTTAAATTCAGAACTTTTTATTGAGTTTTATTCATGGCCAAAAAATGGTTGGGTGGAATAGGTGTGTATTAGAACTGCACTTCGGGATTTTTTCTACGATTTTCAGTTAACAAAATACTAAAGTACCTCTTGCTTTAAAATTGTTTCTTTTTAAATCTGGAATCACTGGAACGGCTCTTTATCACACGCAAAACATGTTTGTTTCGGCTTTATTGCAACGGCCGTGATCTCGACCGCCGCAGACCGTCTACAAAACAAAAATACAGTCGAATTGAGAATTCACTTCTGAGGAGCCGGTGAAAAAAAGTGGTCAATTTGAAACTTCCATTACTTCAATAGACCAAGAGCTGGGGATAAAATAAAATAAATCGTTATCAGGGGCCCATTAGTGTGATGTTAAAGGAAAATTCATCTCAAACTTTAGCTCAAATTCTTACGCATGATAAAAATCCGCGGCGAGAACTATTTAACAATTAATAAGCTTGCCAAGCTATCTGACACGAGCTAAGCTACTTGGAATATTAAACTTCATTGCAAACTAGGCGATATTAAATAGATTTCATAGATAATAGCAGGGACTGGATACTGGTATTTCTTCATGCAAAAATACCGGTATTATTTCGTTCTTTGGTAAATCACTTAATTTTTAATGGGAAAATTTAATAAAACGAAGTTGTTACTTAAATACATGATTGAGACCTACATAAAGAGCATAAAATATTTCAATATGCTAGGCAATATCGGGAGGTTTTAAAAATACCGGTTCCGGTCCCTGGATAATAGTAAAAAAAAACAGTCGTCTACACAGTACTAGGTATTTGGAGATGTATAATTATGATCTAATGTGTAGGGTGGGGTATAGTTGATATACCTACTCGTAGGTACTTTACTTTGTTGTAATCACTTCAGGACTCGAGTTAAATCGTCAGCCTCATTTACATTTAGCCAGCGCTAGTGCAACCACCCTCGCACTGGGTATTTTGTGATGCAGCAGATGCAGTAGGATGCGAGGCAAGCTAATGCACAAAATAGAAATACTACGAGTCGCAATAATGCCACATTTACATATACAGCCAGTAAAAGCCACACATTCAGCTTCCGGTGTAAGGGATAATAATTTGCTATGTGTGAATGAAATGCACAGAAACGTAATGTGAAATTATTAACGTAATGTAAAATTTATCTTGCTAAAATATTTTACTTAGGTATCAATTTTAATAATGCTAAAGTATGTGGGTACCGGAAGATGAAATGTTGGTAGGCCTCCCGCAAGACGGATGGACGATGTGGTAAAGATCGCCAGAAAAGCCATGGCTACAGACAGCCGGGTAGCACAAAACTGACCGTTGTTGAGATCTTCTTGGGGAAGACCTATGTCAATTAAGTACCTAGTGATGAATCTCTAAGACGATTTCAATCACGTAAAATTTACAACTCCGCCAAAGAAAATGAGGGATTACATAGTGCTATTAAAATTTTGTAGAATATTAAATGCCTCTAAAAAGTAATTACCGCTGTCTTTGAAACATAATCATTGGGTATAGATGATCGCTAGTTTGAGAGGATTATAATTATTAAGTGGCGTTTTTGTGACGAGTGGAGATAGTAGGTATATGTAGATAAAGCACGGCAATTTCAGAATTAAAAAGCAACCGAGATTTTCGTGATTAAAAGTTTCGTTTGTACTTATTTTAAATAATATTTTTAGGGTTCCGTACCTCAAAAGGAAAAAACGGAACCCTTATAGGATCACTTTGTTGTCCGTCCGCCCGTCCGTCTGTCTGTCAAGACCCTTTGTCACAGGAACGCGTGGAGGTATCAAGCTGAAATTTATATCAAATACTCAGGTCTACTGCCCCTTGGAGCTCTGAAAAAATCAATTTTCTAAGCCGACGGAATCAAAAGATGGTTTATAGATATTATAAATGGTACGGAACTCTCGGTGCGCGAGTCGGACTCGCACTTGGCCGGTTTTTAAGAGGCTGACAACACCTAATTTTGTAGAAATTGATGTTATTGAAGCACTTTTTTAAGAAAAACTACACACAAAAAAAAATTAATGTTAATTTTCATCATATTTCAAACACGCTAGACGGACTCGATACATAATTGAACAAAATCGGCTCGATAGAAAATAATTGCAAAGATTGGTCTTAAAATCATCATTAAACGGTTCTATGTCTTTATTTTTTCGACGTATGGGTCTGCAATTAAAAACATGAAGTCAACATATTCATACCTACACGGCTAACGAGTCATATTTCACAAATAATCCATACTTTTTTTATTTCTTCTTATTTGTGTCTTATTTGCAAGATTTTAGACGCGCGCCAAGCTGCCGGAATAGTTTCTTCTCTTTCACTCACAGGCACGCGAACCGTATGTGTGAAGAGTGGCGCTGCTCAAGGTCATTTGCTGTTGACAGCGCCTTAATGTCAAATACTCGATGGTAGCCTAGTTTAGGCGGGAACTTGAGGCTCGAATAAAACCCCATACAGCTTTAACTAATTCTATCCAGTCAAGGAAAAAACGGTGCGTGAAATAATTTCAACATCCAAAATAAATATCCCGTAGGCCGTAGATCGTAGATGTCCGGCACTGGCGTACTTTACCGGAGCAGTCTTAAGTAGGCACGGGAGAACTTTGATTCGGCCTTCGAAGTCGCAAGCAGCTTATAAAAGCAGGTAACAACAAAATCGATAAGCTTATTAACTTACTCGCTAAGTACGCAAACTGGCTGAATGAATGCTGAGTCGGACGTGGGCGCGGCCGAGCGCCGAACGTCGAGGCTCTGGTGGCCGAGCGCCGAAAACCGAGGCTCTGTGGACGAACGCTGAATGCCATAGATTGCTAAATAGTTACTATATCTCTACTAAAGCCGGGCCGGCCGGATGCTGACGAGCTGCCCTTATTGGTAGCAGCTTTAAAGCACTACCTATTAAGCACCTTAGTTTGAGAGTTGGGACCGCAAAAGCAAAAATAAAGCAAAACCGACGCGACCCCCTTATATTTGTGGAACGAAAGGAAGACCCCTGTCAAAGTCGCCATTAGGTGCACAATACGTGTAATTTTGCTTTGGCCCAGGGTTTTGCTTTCATCCCTCAACTATAAGGTCAATGTGGGGAAGACCGGCATACTTCATTTTTTTTTTACTTCGGAGTGATCTAGCTGCGTTAATTATTCACCTACGTTACCGCTTGTAATCGCATAAGATGAAAAATTTCATAAATAATAGTTGAGCTATAGTGACAGATCATTTTAATCACAAATTAAGCAGAAACAATAGTATTTTTAAAACTTCGGCGAGTAGACGGACTTCCCGTGTAGTTTAAGGTAAGTCCGTCTAGTAATGTTATCAGCCAAACTATGGGTGCTTATATGTTCGTATTCGAATCCTAAAAAAAATGAAACAAGACGATGAAAAGTGTACTTTCAACTTGTTAAAATAAGGTTTAGATTCGAAATAAACACAATTTTTCGAATTCAAAGGCAAGTCCGGCATATATATTACGTAAATGGGGTGGTAAACCTTTTTTGGCAAATAATTATACTATACGTACTTACTTATTTTTTAGGTTTCCCAAATAAAATATCAATAGTAATTTGTATAATATGTATATTGTCGTCACCTAGCACTGATAGCGCAAGATTTGCTTAGTTTGTGCAATGTTGAAAGGATTTATCTATGAAATTTTACCTTATGAAATCGTAATAATAATTGAAGTCGTAAAAACAGTTGGTAACCTCTGATTTCAGGGAAGTCCGGCATATGACGGTCTTGCCTTGTAACATAGTAGACGGACTTTCCAACTTAACGAAATTTTAATGTGATAAATGATAGAACGTATAATTACAAAACTAAGCCAATTTCTGATAATTTTAATACAGAAGAAAGATGGCCGGTTCTTGTATTACATTTGTAGTTACTTTCTGGCGCAAAATCTAGTCACCAACTATTTTTAAAAAAAATATTAGCAGAGACCGTCGCACTATCACTTCGAGTTCCATACACGTGATGACTTGTTTAGGCGGATTTCTCTGAAGTTTATTGTCACAGCGTCATCTAAATTAAAGTGCCGGAACTAGCGCGACAAACTGTTTTATCTACTGGACGCTAAAGCGGGAAACGCTTTCAAATTCAAAAGTTATAACGTGTTGACGGACTTGCCTTGTAGACGGTCTTACCCACATTGACCTTACTCATAAGCGAATATATTGTGTAACAGTTACGCCTTTCCTGTTAAGTTTAGTAGCTGTGCCGTCAATGCTTAATGGTTATTTCCAGTTATTTCCAATTTAGGTTATTTCCAATGTTTGACCAGTTGTAAACCGCACTCCAGGGATTACTAGGTTAAAATCAGTTCTATTTCTACTATTAACACAATGAAGGCAGGAGTGCCTCACGTGGCCTTGCTGACGCCCCGGGGCGTCATGGCGCCCCTGGCTTTGGCAATACACCCGTACGCCGACTCTGGTTGGGCACTACGGTAACTGCGGCCGTGCCCCGGCCCGGTGGGCTGGCCGAGCTCTGAGCTTGCCGTGCTGCAACGCAATTACCCGCGACCCTCCATACCTGGAAATAGTCCAAGGACGATCGCAGCTAATACGCTATAGCAACAAACGTGCCCGCTGTAAATAATCTAAGTACTACAAAATTTATATATATACTCGTAAATCAAACTCCGCACCCTATATTTTCCATTGTTAGGGTGTTTACTTACATTTACCGTAGCTTACTACTTTTATATTTATCGCGAGTAATTACAGACCTACTCGTAAGTACCTACTGCCTGTTGTGGTGGAATAGCCATTTAATGAGTCTAATGTAACCACCAATCAATTTACCTTATCGTGAACAATGCTACGCTGTCATTGACTTTGACTTCGTAACTAAGGCGTTGGTATAACATTACCATATTATATGCGGTATAATTATTTGACTGAGACTTTTCACTTCATACACAAAATATCAAATTATGTGACGTGACGATGAGTGTAGAATTTCAAATATAGTTTCCCTTTCATTACAAAAATGCTCATATAATCATAATCTATAGTATACTCTATTTATAATTTAATTCGATATACTTACCCAACGACCAATACTTTTTATGTCCCACAGGAAAGATGCGAACAAAATTATACATATATATAATGACCTGTAGCCTAGCTTTACTTCCAAAAGTGTAAGTACATTAAACTCCAAACTTGGCCTCAAAATTGAAGTTTTAAAGCCTAATCGCCTAAAAATCGGCTTTTTAGGTCAATGCCATTATTCTGATCAGTAAAAGTTTTGTTTTTAGGACAACATTGACGCATTAATCTTTGAATCAGCATCATACCTGGGAAGGTTAGATATATCATGTCATGCTGTTGTTTTTTAACACATAATACATACATTAGGTACATACAGTATTTTAGGTCTATAGTAGATTGTTCAACAAGGGAGGAAAAGAACCAATATCACACGAGGTAATTTGGCACCCGAGCGTGCGAGGGTGCCAATATTTCGAGTGTGATATTGGTGTTTTTCCCGAGTTAAACACTCTACTTTTCATTTCGACTACAAGGAGAGTAAAAAAAATATATGTATAAGTAAGTATATGAGAAAAAATGCATTAAATTAAAAATTAACTAAAATTAATTCAAAGGAAAACGTCACGTTTTTTCCAGGAATATTTACTAATTTTTATTTTTATTTAAAGTTTTACCGATTGAAGATTGCTTTCGCGCCAAATTCGAGCTCGCTTTTTCATTTTTTTTTTCTAAACTAGTTGCATTGGCTGCAAATCAGTTTTTTTTAAAACATGGGTCAATGTGGTTATTGTCAAATATTTCAATATTTACCCATAAACAACATTTAAAATGTTTTATATAATGATTACAGAAAAACTTTAGATAAACTAGGTATTTTAGTTAGTTTATATGTAAAATTAGTAAGTTACCAAATTGAACGACGCGTTAAGCGGAATAGAGATAGGCTGTGTGGACATATATATACCATTGTCATTTACAATTTAGTTTTTTCTTTTTTTTTTTCTAAAACGGCATTAAGTCTACGTATGTATAAGAAAGTAATGTAAATAAATTAATAAAAATAATATTTGACTAAGGAGCAATTTACAATTTATAATATTATTATTACTTTATTAAGAAAAAAACATGGATATGCCGTAATGCTGGCTGAATGCGTATGTTTCATTAACAGCCAATGCCTTAATTTTTTTTTAATTCATATCTACCCTTGGGAAGAAAATAATAGTTATCCTCCCGTATGTCAGATTATGATTTGCCTCACTTTCCGAGTATGAGAGATGAAAAAAACATGGATATGCCGTAATGCTTGGCTGAATGCGTATGTGTTCCAATGACAGCCAATGCCTTTATTTTTTTTAATTCATATAGATCTACCCTTGTAATGTGGCCTAAGCCAGGGATCGAATTTTGAGTGGACTGTATTTTAGAATTAGGTGTTCCGTCACTCTCGTAAATGTCCTAAAAAGAAGTATGGCGTGGCTGAAAATAACTGCTGGTATTCACTCACCTTTAATCCAGCTGTTTGCGTCTCTTCGGCGATAGTAGATGTTTCTGTTGCGGTTTTTTGCGGGTTCACGACGATGAAGCAATCAAATGAAGCAATTATTAATACGGAAAACTGCAGCGGCGTGGTAGCGGCTATCGCCTTTATTCGCGTTGACAGCAACTTATCAACTTCTTCTTCTGCTCTATATTATGCCATGAAGCAGAGCAGGCGCGCGCGGAGGTTGGATGGGTGGTGAATACTTCCCATTTAAATTCAGACCACACCATACAACTTTATAGGCCCAAACACCTTGGGAAGAAAATAATAGTTATCCTCCCGTATGTCAGATATGATTTGCCTCAATTTCCGAGTATGAGAGATGAAAAATATATACCTACCTACATTAGAGACGCTAGTTACAACTAACTTAAGTTCCAACTTGAACCAGACCAGGCGCAGATTTTGATAACCTGCCAAACAGGTTTCGGCAAACTTTGTGACATCCCGGCGACGTATTTTTAATGCTTTTTAGGGTTCCGTGCTTCAAAATAAAAAAATAACCTTTATTTATAGATATGATCACTTCGTTGTTCGTCTGTCTGTCAAATTAATTCTCAGGAGCAGGTATTAATCAATTAATTACCTATGGTCAGGTTTGGTCTCTTGAAGCTGTAAATAAATTAGGTTTTTAATCTAAGACCACGCGCGTATAAAAACTGCGGAAATCAAAGCCTATGTGGAATGCCATATGCATGGTAAATGTACCATCGACATAGAATTATGTCACTTAATGAGAATACCTTTCTTTCCTAACGGTACCTACCCAACATCTAATTTTAATTCAACAACGCCGGGTTGCTCCTGATTAAACTTTAATCTACCTACCTGTAAAAAAGCTATGACGTCAACAAAATTGGTCTCAAGATTGGCGAGTGCAGACAGACAAACACACAAACAGATAGGCAAAAAATTTAATACCATTAAAATGTGTAATTCTGTCAATGTTCCCAATTACCTACGCAAACCCCTAAAGTAGTTTTTCTACACTTCAAAACTAATATAAAGAGGAAAAATTTGGTTGTCTGTGAGAATTGAATAGATTTGAAAAGTTCATAATTAGAATCCGCAATTATCCCTGATGAACATATATATATATAAAGCTTCCTCTTGAATCGCTCTATCTATTAAAACGCTTTAAAATCCGTTGCGTAGTTTTAAAGATATAAGCATATATCTATAGGGACAGACAGACAGCGGAAAACGACTTTGTTTTATACTATGTATATATATTATGCATTTGCACCGCGGAGTACTAATAAACAGGCTAGTTCTCTGTCCCTTATTTCGAAGAATTCCTTTTTACTGCACCTCTACTATCCTCAAATCTCTAGCTCCTGTGGTTTAGGCTGTGCGTTGTCAGTCAGTGACGTTACGTGTTGTATGTAAGGTATAGACTGTATAGATGACACGCGGAATGACGACACATCATCAAAAGGTTCCTCCTGTAAATAGATATTATAAAGCTTTGTGCAATGTCCAACGGCTTCAATTTAAATGGGAAACTCAACTTTTCGAAGTAAGTTAGCACTAGAGTACCTCACCGGAAGCCAAATGAAGTTGTCAGTATTTAGGACAGATGAAGACTTTAGTGCTGTCACGTAACTAAATATATAGGTTTAGCAATTTGGACCAATTTTGCCCACTTACCAAATTGGTGACTATTTTAGACAGTTTATTAAAAGTGGGTGTCAGCTCTGTCATCGTTCTGTTTGTACTGCAGAACACATTTTAAACTGCATGTTTTCGCTCATCGCAATACCAACTGTACAAATGTAAACACGGACCCACTAATGCCCCATTCTGATTCCCAAAATGGCCATCCACCAAGCTTACGCGTAAATCGCGTAATTTTAAGGTGTGTACTTAGCTAAGTATACAAAATTGCGGAAGTGAAATAACGCCGAAGCGACACAGCGTAAATAATTTGTGCAGCAAGTGCAAAATAGAAAGAGAGAGAGAGATCATATAGGCATTTGAGTAATGTAATGAGATACGATAATTGATTTCTTTGAAAGTTGAGTTTGACTAAGTAATACCAGTCAATGTCGCATATTGCGATCTTGCGTTTGACAGAAGCGAGCGGGAATCTCAGTAATTTAAATAGGTACCTACGGGCAGCCGACAGAATGCTAATCACTCTATTTTTTTTTTTTCACTAAACTGACCTAATGACGTACTTATTTAATTTAACTGGTTCTGATACAACGGACATCTACCTCAAAATAGTTTCGTGGAGAGAACTTACGATATTATCGCGGTCCAAAACGCGATATTAGCAAACCATCACTAACTACCGCATGTGATCCTTTAGGTGATGCATCAACGATGAGTCGCCGCGCGCGGCCGTGACATGGGAGCGCAGGCATGGGCTGGCGCGCCGTGCAACCGCCGCACATCGCCGCCGGCTTGCTGCTACTGCTGCTAGTCTACTTGCCAGGTGACTACTGTCTCATACATATAATGGACGTGGCACATCAACGATTAGTCGCCGCACGCGGCCATGACATGATGGGAGTGGAGACACAGACTCATCACAGTGGTAACATCTCGAAACCATCTGCTGTCTTGTCAAGTGATTGGGGCTAAAACTAAAACACATGGAATCGTTGTAGCTCCAAAAAACGAGGGATATCTTGATTGTGCCGGAAAATGTCCTGGAGTTGGCACGAGGATTCGATGCCCGACAACGGCTCGGCTCGAGTGACATGTTGTTATGAAATGTGATCTTATTCTTTGTGTGTTTTCAGCTGTGTTCTAGGATCTTAGTGGTAATAATATATTGTTGAAGTGAATTCATCACTGTCTATTTAGTGAAAGATCTTATTGTTTAACTTAACCACCTGATCGTGAAGTTATGAAATGTCAAATAAAGCGGTAGATAAGTATTTTGAAAGCAGTAGCATGGCATGGGCAAATGATTGCGAGCCAGAGCTTACCGACCCTTACTCCTCTTAGTTGATTTTTAACATTCCAGTAGCAGTAGTTGATGTAGATATTTGTTTTGTGGCAGTAACGTGCCACCAGGAGCATCAGGATGCAGTGCACATCACCGCGATCCTGGGCGAGAGCGTCGTCTTCAACTGCCAGGTGGACTTCCCCGAGGACATCCCGGTGCCGTACGTGTTGCAGTGGGAGAAGAAGGTAGGCGAAACGGTACGACGGTCCACACTCCACTCTTACAATACAACGCTGCTCAATACCGTGTGTGTGTTTCTGTTCAGTAGAGGACGGCTCGTCCCCGCGACGCGCCCCGCAGACTGTAAAGTATAAGTCGGCGCCGGTGTCGGCACCGACGCCCCGTATTGTGTCCCGTGCTAGCGGCGTGGCGGCGCCGCGGGCCGGGGGCGCCGCGCCCTCGCCCCGCGCGCGCTCGCCGCAGCCTTTTGTGTACTCTGCCTTCTGCATAACGCCTCGTGCTCGTGTACCGCGCTCGTCGTCCCACCGGTCGACTAACACCACAGTGACAAAGGCCTTCAAAGCGAGTCCGAGAGAGCAGCAGACCCCCGTTAGATTACGAACATTTCTCTCTACTTACACATACACTGCCACTTCACATAATTACTATTTTATGAAACAAATTATTTTGGATATCATAATTATATTTTGTTGGGCGCACCACATGTTTGGGTGACTCGGGAGCACGTCGCTTACTCGTCCACACGGGGCACGCACGGCATCCCTCGCGCACTGGCGGCGGATCTGTCTGTTTCTCTCTTCCTGTGGCTGTGGGCTCCTCCCACTCACTATCTGCAATGTAGACTCGAGTACATGTACTTAATCTGTAACCATTATCGCCTAGGTTATTAAGTACCTATAGCACAGCATATAACCACTCCTGCAGCATGATGTAGTTAGATAGTTTTTATTTTTCTCTGTATACCTACTCTCAGCATGCTGAACATGTAACACTGCCATTGTAATTTTAAGGTACAGTGTAATACGAGCATTTACTCGAGCTGAAATAGTCGAATGTTAATAGATGGATATTTTCGAAACCAGAAAGGGATCTGAGTTGCCTTGGTACTCGCTTGTTCTGCTCTCAGTGTATTTATTCAGGAATGACATGACGGAGGAGTTGCGTAAGCTTTACATATGAATTAGCCGGATTTAATTGACACCACAAATGGAATCGGTCGCAATTCGCAAATCATAATTAGTAACATTACCAAGCATAAAGCATACGACAAATGAGTTATTTTCATCCCTGCATGTTTTCGTAGCATATGTACTTAGATGACGAAGTAGACAGCTTTATCTTGTAACAGCTTATCACAAAATACTTAACTAATCGTACCGAAGTTTCAAAAATGTATATTTGTACTTAATGAATATAAAAACGTGGATGCTGTTACGAGATATGCAATATCTGATTCTGTTTTCTTGTTCGTGTATTAATGTGACGTCGTCGTGTCTCAAGTCGTAGACAGAGTCGGATGTGCTCGTAGTGGGAAATTGGCCGTTGTTGAGTGCAGTCAAGTTCCAAGTAGGTAGACGACCGAGTTTAATATGAAACGCCATCGTTAAACGACAACCGCATGCGCTAAGATATTTTACTGGATGGCAAACGCAATTATGTAATGTTAATTCGATGTCGGTTGGCTATCGAGGATGCTTCAACTGTCGTGTAATGATGGTGTGTCGTAGAAATGCTGTCGCGCCAGCTGTTGCCCGTCGTAATCGCAACGTGTGTGTGTAGGGACAGGACATCCCGATCTACATCTGGTACGAGAGCTACCCCACCCACAGCGGGGAGGGGTACGAGGGCCGCGTGTCCCGCGTGGCAGCCGACTCGCCCTACGGCGCCGCCAGCCTCAACCTCACCAACATCCGGGAGTCGGACCAGGTAACAGCCCCGCTCCATCCATCCACCCTCTATGTTTCCTACATAGGTACATTCATTTTGTAAATTTTCTTCTTCGCTGGAATACCGCTATAAACATTCTGTCAGAAGTAATTTGTAACATTCCGGACATATTTACCACCAAAACACATTACATGTTCACTTAGCATCATTTTGTTACTACTATTAAAATATCATAAGTCCATAAGTAGCGCATACATGTTATGCACCCACCTGAATTTTCATTGTATGTAATAGGGATGGTACGAGTGTAAGGTGGTGTTTCTCAACCGATCACCGAACCAGCACAAAAATGGCACCTGGTTCCACCTCGACGTGCACGCGCCACCGCGCTTCTCCATCACACCGGAAGACATTATATACGTTAATTTAGGTACTGTCCTTATTTTTTAACTAGACGTATATGTCCGCTTACAAATCTTCGCTAATATGTACTTATGTTCATATCATTCGCGTACCTAGTGATGAACCTTGAATGCAATAATGCGTGGGTTTTGCGCACATGCTACCATCAGTAATAGCGCTGGTATAGGTAGACTTCGAAGAATCCGGTCGGTTGGTGTTGCAGGAGACGCGATCATCCTGAACTGCCAGGCGGAGGGCACGCCGACGCCGGAGATCCTGTGGTACAAGGACGCGAACCCCGTGGAGCCGTCGGGCACCGTGGGCATCTTCAACGATGGCACTGAGCTGCGCATTAGCAACATCCGCCACGAGGACATCGGCGACTACACGTGCATTGCGCGCAACGGCGAGGGTCAGGTGTCGCACACTGCGCGCGTCATCATCGCCGGCGGCGCCGTCATCACAGTCAGTATACCATAGCTACCATACATATCCGGGGATATATAAATCTTGACTGTCACTGAAACGCACGGAATCGCAATCTCATTGCCAAGCGGTATAGGATAATGATTCGACAATATTATATTGTCTCTCTTTACTGGGATACTTACAGTGATGCGCTTTGCAGCCTTTAATATACAAATGAAAGGCGGGCAAACGGAATGGGATTAAACTAGAACTGTCTGTCGTAGAACTAGTCTAGGGTATGGTATCTTTTAGAAAATTACTTTATGAATGATACATCCTCATGCGGTATACGGCGTTAACTATTGGCTTCCGACACTAGTTTGTTAATGAGAAATGAGCGCGTCCATTTAACTCCCGTGTCGCTAACATGAATTAAAAAGTTTAAAAACCGTTATGAAAGACAAATGTGGGTACTTAGGGTACTTATGTTTCTAGACCTAGATTTCTGTTAAGCTGATTACGTAGAGTCAAATGTCGATAAGTAGGTATATGTGAGAGAGCGAAAGTTTTCTCGACTTGCATTGTTATTCCCGATATAGGAAATTAAATCTTTTCACATGTTAATTAGTTTTTTTGCCACCGCCTCACGTGCCGAGGTACTATTGTACAGCTGTGAGCAATACCCATTTGTGTTTTTATAAGGGGAAAATGCGTACGTATACCCCGGTACCTGAGGAGACAGGGAGTTAAGTGGAACTCTCCTGTCCTAGGGTAACATGGCACCTGTCCTGCAGATGCCGCCGACGAACCAGACGAAGCTAGAGGGCGAGAAGGTGCAGTTCTCGTGCGAGGCGAAGGCACTGCCGGGCAATGTCACGGTGAAGTGGTTCCGTGAAGGCGCGCCCGTGGCTGAGGTAACAGAAAAAAAAATATTCGTTCGTTGTGATAAAGTAAGCATATTCATTGGATACTGCAAGTCTACCGACGTTTCTCAAAATGTTTGTAAAGACTACAAAAAAATTGACACCATTGTTAATGTGTTGGAAGCTTTTTCATTATAGTGGGTATTATATATTACCTCGAGAAGATATAAAACCTTTAACTAAACAAGTAGGCACTTTTGCAGTACAATTTTCGTGGCCATCAGACCCGGTTACACAAAACAGCGGGATTAAGTAGTATCGCGAAATAATCCATTTTAAATTAACGTTTCTTTTTAATGAAAATTAATCTTAAATAAACTTCTTTTAACACTGTCTCAACCTACTTTCGACCTATAAAAAATTCTCCTTTTGTTAATTAATAGTCGAGGTTGGATACTCGTAGTGTGGATTGTGCGGAAAGTGACTGCTACCTCTCTCTACCTCTCATATAAATTGTCTGACGTGACATCAGACAAATATGTAGCTAGCTTATCAAGTAAATGTAAGATGATGTACGAGTAGGTATGTAAACCCTTGTGCATGGCAGGTGGCGGCGCTGGAGACGCGCGTGACGATCCGCCGCGACGGCGCGCTCGTCATCAACCCGGTGGCGGCCGACGACTCCGGCCAGTACCTGTGCGAGGTGTCCAACGGCATCGGCGACCCGCAGAGCGCCTCTGCCTACCTCAACGTTGAATGTAATACTCTAATCTTAACATCTCGACGAAGCGGATCTATTTAACACCTTTTAAAGACGCCCTAATATTTGACGCATTTGTGAATTAATTCTAATTTTTAATTAGTCCACTGATCTCTGGGGGTCCCAGAACCACGGGTTGAAAAATACTGCTTTATTTTATCCCGTTTCTAAATTATTATCAGCTGGAAGCATTATGACGCGCCTGTGCTGTGACTCACATTTGCAACACTGTAATCGTAGCTGCTTAGTTAATGTTACCGTTTGCTCCGGGATGGACAAGTAGTCAGTCCCGTTTGAAACTCGGCGTCACTGGTCTTAGCATTCTTGAATAAAACTGCAGAAATAACTAAAAGCAAAGTAGGCTAAACCCTAAACCAGTCAGATTACGTTAACTAGAAGCCTCTACATACCTTGAAGTAACTATTCAATAACTGTAACTAATGGTAACTACTGAGAATAAAATAAATACCACAAGACGCGTCTATGGAGTTATATATAGAAGTGGAGGCTTAACTCCATGAGATTCCATATACCTACATGAAGCCATATACCATCTGACATGTGACTGTTACCTACATAGGTTTCTCCCAGTATTTCAAACACACATGAAATTGACAAAGCCTTTGCATTAGCTTTCAAAGATTCAAAGATTTATTTGTCCAACATAGGTAAATTACAGGGTGTTACTTATATTACTATTTGTATCACTATGTGGTGCCTCGGGGCATACTAACTATTTAGATACATGCAGCATACCTTAAGAAAACAAAAAAAAAAAATTTTGTACTTATAAATAATAAGTTTAGGCAGTGTTCAAAATACTTTACATTTTTGTTATAAAACTATGTCAAATACTTCCTAAAAAATAAAATAATAATAATTCAATTTATGTCAACTTATTGTATGTGTCAAAAATTCTTGTAGTAGTTTCAACATAGAGTACGTAGAGTTTTGTCTCCACTTGTACTTGTAACTTCATGGATGCTTCTTAACCTTTTTGCCGCCAAGCAGCCCTAATGTCACTCGCAACCGTCAACTTTAATTTTGTCAGATGAAGGTGCATTTTACACTGCACGTACGACTTTATATCAAGTCAACGGCCGCGAGAAGGTTTAGGATGCGACTAAACCGCCGCGTATACGCAGTGACGTGTCGTATGCGTCACGTTTTCTCACCGTTTCTTCATACATTTTGTTGCGATTCCGTAACGTCACCGTTTTTTAAGCGGCGGTGTGGTCGCATGTCTCATGTAGACGTCGTGTTTGCAGGCTCTAAGATTAAATAATCACAGCCTGAATCGTGTTACAGCAAAAAGTCACAGCGTGAATTAGTCCTTGGAATAGTGGTAATGAATAGGTGTCGTGTTGCAGACCCGGCGAAGGTGACGTTTACGCCGACGGTGCAGTATCTGCCGTTCCGGCTGGCCGGAGTGGTGCAGTGCTACATCAAGGTACTTATAACTATTATGAACAACTATTATTATTCACGCTTGACAGGGTGGGAAACGATACAGGCTGGCAACAGAGATCGGGCGGCGTAAAAAAAGCTGAAATGCAAGTATTTTTTATGTACTGAACCAGTAGTTAGTGCAACTTTACGTGGATATGAAATCGAAGTTTTAGAGGTATTTTACAAAACTTTTAAATATATGTATGGCTCTATATATAATAGGTAGTTACCTATGATGGACGAGCATTAAACAGTAATTGCTGAAATCGTGGTTGTATTCCCGATGTGTTAAGTGTTTTAACTTCATTTTGTATCTATACACTGACATTTAGGACTGTGGATGTGATTTAGGGAATGAGCATGTATCTACAAATTTAGTCTAAATGTAATCCTGCGACCATGTCTGTATTAACACCGACATTAAAATTCATTGACCCTATTGCTAAATGCCACAACCAACTGCGATTATTAAAAGATTATGGAAAAAGTGCGGGTGGTAAAATCAAATGGTCATCTTTGCCTTATGCATTTTTATGTCAAAACATGTCTTTGAATTGATGGCACTTGGTTGCGCAGGCCAACCCGCCACTGCAGTACGTGACGTGGACTAAGGACAAGCGTCTGCTGGAGCCCTACCAGACCAAGGACATCGTGATCATGAACAACGGCTCGTTGCTGTTTACGCGCGTCAACCAGAATCACCAGGGCCGCTACACTTGCACGCCTTACAACGCGCAGGGCACGCAGGGCTCCTCAGGTATGAGCTAACCTTGAAGCGTTTCAGTTCACTCAGCGTCCCAAATTCTACAGCGCCTTTTTTAAGCTACCCTGAATATCCAACAGGTTTTCAATCATTAGTTTTTCTGAATGCATATAAGGTTTTTCTGATGGACTTTCTCTACTTACTCTTCGGTGTCGTTTGAGTCGTCTGTACCTTCCTAGGCGTGAGACTCCAATTTGGAATCAAGCTATCGCCAATTTAAAACATGAGAGGTCATTAACTCGATCGAGTCGCTAAGTACTAAATAAGACGTTTTGTGTTCAGGTCCGATGGAAGTACTAGTTCGTAAGCCACCAGCATTTACAGTAGAGCCTGAACCCTTATATCAAAGAAAGGTGAGTTCATAAAACTTTTGTCTTACAGTATGTCTCAGACTCAGGATGCGTGTCAGAAAGAAGTCGAACAGTAAGGGGAAGTTGGGAGTTATCGCATAGGCCGCATAACTCGATGAGACGTTATCTTGAATATCCCGACAATATTAAGGTCTTTTCATTCTTAACTGTCCTATTTGGTAAACAAAATTCTAACCTCAAAACATCTCATTTTTGTTATTTTTTAACTATTTCATCGTAAATAAAGGACCTGGAGATAAAATATCAGCAAAATTATGTACAAAATATTACCTCAGGTATATTTTATACCTTATTCTTTACAAAAATTTGTACATTGCGGTTAGAATTTTGTTTATCAAATAAGACAGGTAAGAAAGAAAAGACCTTAGTAGGTAATAGGCAGAACGGAGCTCCTAGACATGACAAGGCTTTTAGCCTTTTTGTCACAAGGCAAGCGGAGGAATCAGCGAAAACGAAGTATATAATCTTATTGGCGGTCAATGTTTGTAGGCATCTCGTCTGCAGGCGTTGATGTAAACTGTTGTTTGTCTGGTGTCGTAGGTGGGAGAGTCTGTGGAGATGCACTGCGAGGCGCAGGAGGCGGAGGGCACGCAGCGGCCGAGCGTGGCGTGGCGGCGCCGCGACGGCCTGCCGCTGCAGAAGAACCGCGTGCGCGCGCTCGGCGGGAACATCACCATCGACACGCTGCGCCGCCAGGACTTCGGCATCTACCAGTGCGTCGCCTCCAACGAGGTGAGCGGTCAGGACGCCGACAAACAAAATAGTTAGTTGTGTCACAAGGGAGCAAAATGATGCATTTACGGCGAGGGCGCTAATTGAATCCAGAGCGTAATGAGGGATTCAAGTGTTAACGCCCAAGATGAAAATAATTTTGCTTCCGAGTGGCACATACAACTTTTCACACCGAACATTAAATACCTAGAAAAAATAATTCTAAATATAATTAAAGAGCATAGAAAATGGCGTGGTTTTACAATTATCGACTTTAAAAAATTACATTTGCGAAAAAACGCCTTGAACAGAATAAATTAAAGTATCCAATCTTCGTTGGGCTACTGACGATAGGGACTAGGTACAGTCAAAGGCATAAATATATATACATTCCCAAGGCGTCAAAAACAAATGTACAGTTGATTAGCCAGAAATATCTGTACAGTAATCCGGTCAATTATTATGTGATCATTTAATTAGTCAAAAAGATCTAGACATTTACATGGCCATAAATAAATATACAATGTCAGTCAAATATATGTAGGCACATTAGGAGGCCAAATATATCTATACACACAACTCTCATTTATATCAGAACAAAACCCAAGCCAAACATATCTATACACACAACTCTCATTTATATAAGAACAAAACCCAAGCCAAACATATCTATACACGCAACTCTCATTTATATAAGAACAAAACCCAAGTCAAACATATCTATACACGCAACTCTCACTTACATGAGAACAAAACCCGAGCCAAAAATATCTATACAGTCAAGGGCATTCATTAGATCCAGTTAGGTAGGTCCAACTTCGAGAAAGAGATTACTTGCCGAATCCGACTCGGCGGGGCAGCGTTCGGGAAGCTTTACAGTGTCTTTTCGTGCAAATGGCTGAAGTGTTTGAAGACAAAAATCTTTGACCAGTGTGTGTTGCCAGTGATGACATACGGATCTGAGACATGGGCGCTAACGATGGGCCTCATGAGGAAGCTCAAAGTCACTCAGAGGTTTATGGAGAGGGCTATGCTTGGGTTTTCTCTGCGGGATAGAATAAAAAATGATGATATCCGCAGTAGAACTAAGGTTACCGACACGACATAGCCCGAAGAACTGCGAAACTGAAGTGGCAGTGGGCCACACATTGCTCGCAGGACCGATGGCCGATGGGGTCAAAAAGATCTCGAATGGCGTACGCGGACCAAGAGATGAGCTGTCGGTAGGACTCCAACAAGATGGAGCGACGACCTGATTAAGATCGCGGGATCGCGGTAGATGCCGAAAGCACAGGACCGGTCTGAGTGAAGAGCCTTGGGGAAGACCCAGCAGTGGACGTTTTTCTGCTGACATGATGATGATGAAACTAAACAAAACTTGTTACTAGACAGCGGATAAACATATTTAAGAATAATTCACACTTAAATACATAAGACATAAGCCGTGGTAGCCTAGTGGTTTGACCTGTGGCCTCTCAAGCAGAGCGTCGTGGGTTCAAATCCCGGGCTCGCACCTCTGAGTTTTTCAGAATTTATGTGCGAAAATTACATTTGTAATTTGCCATGAGCTTTTCGGTGAAGGAAAACATCGTGAGGACACCTGCACACATCTGCGAAGAAATTCAATGGTGTGTGTTAAGTTCCCAATACGCACTGGGCGCACGTGGGAACTATAGCCCAAACCCTCAAATACACGGAGGAGGCCTATGCCATGAGGCACGCCGAATTACGCGACAATTTAATAAATAAACGACAATACCAACAACAACAACATGTACTTACTGAAATTATAGCGAATTCTGAATAAAAAGGCTTATAAATAAATAAATATAAATAAATACATATTAAACATCCAAGGCTCTATAACAAACATTCATATTTTTCATAGGTATGTACTACCTCATTGGTTGAAATCCGTCCAGCCGTTTAGGCTACGGAGGGTGACAACAAAACATACATACATACGTAGGTACGCTTTGAAAATATAAGCCTTCTTTTCTTTTAGAAAATCGGGTAAAAAGATAACATAATTATTGTGCTTCTGAAGGCACAATTCATAACAAAGTGGCTCTTATGACCTAGGAAATACTAGCCCATAAAATTTAAAATATGAGCTTTTATATCCTACTAATATTATAAATGCGAAAGTTATCGGACGTAAGATTATCGATAATAAAGATTCAAGAAAAAAATATTAAACAATTTTGTTTTTTATGAATATTCCCTATTGTCGCATAGGTTCACGTGACAGAATAAATAAATTGTTAACTAATTGCCTATTCTACGCAGACGATGTCGCGGGCAGAAGCTAGTTATTCAATAAAAATCTAAGTGTTATTTTTAACCACGTGTGTTATTTTACGAAATTAGATAAATTATCGAAATCGAAAGAACGTTATTATTATAAACTACATCTAGTAGCTATTAATATGTTACAAACAAAATTCATTATTGGACAAACGGTAATGTAATATTTACGAGAAAAGCCACGTGAAAATCTTGTATGGTAGATATATAGCTGTGGAGCAGAATCTAAAATAATAGGCTGAAAGGTAAAACAAATGACACTTCAATGACGTCACGATCAAAACGAAAAGGACAAAGCGATCATGACAGAACGGTACTCTTTTCGGTGATTGTCATAATTCAAAATTAGAAAACTTGTTTGTTTGTTGTATAGATATATTTAACTGTTAGATATGTGTAGATATTATTGCCCTTGACTGTATAGATATTGTTGGGTTTTGTTGTTATATAAATGAGAGTTGCGTGTATAGATATATTTGGCCTCCTAATTTGCCTACATATATTTGACTAACATTGTACATTTATTTATGGCCATGTAAATGTCTAGATCTTTTTGACTAATTAAATGATCACATAATAATTGACCGGATTACTGTACAGATATTTCTGGCTAATCAACTGTACATTTGTTTTTGACGCCTTGGGAATGTATATATATTTATGCCCTTGACTGTACAACCCTAGCCCCACTACAAATCCTTCGCTCAGCAGTCAGATGCTATAAGCTAGAGAAAAATTAAGACACCATAAACACCATAGCACCCACCTGCACTACATCCTTGGTAATTGGCCCCAGGTGGCGACAATAACGGCGGACACGCAGCTGGTGATCGAGGGCACGCAGCCGCACGCGCCGTACAACGTGTCGGGCGCGGCGACCGAGTTCCAGGTGACGCTGCGCTGGCAGCCCGGGTACGCCGGCGGGCCGGACTACAAGCAGGACTACACCATCTGGTACCGCGAGGGGGGGTTCTCCGAGTGGACCAAGGTCCCCGTCACGCCTTCCGGCGCCACCTCGGTCAGTAGCACCTACCACACCCCGTTAAGAGGGTGCATCCGTGCTGAGCTGGCAACGTCGCATTTTTGGTGTTTTTGCGATTATTTCACAGAAATTGAATGAAAGTTTCAAATATCCGTCTGTAGTGAACTTCGTTTTTAGTGTATTAATGTGTCCCATGCAATGATTAATGGTGATGGACTTTAATTTTCGTATTAAAGGGATAAAATATCTCATTTAATAAAAAAATAAAAGTCCATCACGATCAATTATTGCATTAGACACATTAATACACTAAAAACGAAGTGCACTACAGACGGATATTTGATACTTTCATTCAATTTCTGTGAAATAATCGCAAAAAATCACCAAAAATCCGACGTTCCGAGCTCAGCACGGATGCACCGTCTTAAGGTGCGACCACACCGCCGCTTGAAAAAACGGTGACGTTACGGTATCGCAACAAAATGTATGAAGAAACGGTGAGAAAACGTGGCGCATACGACACGTCACTGCGTATACGCGGCGGTGTGGTCAGACCTATAACGTTCACATTTTAAGCAATGCGAGAAATTACGTTCAAGTGGCATTGTAAATACGTGATTGAATGCATGATTGGTGTAAACTGGGCTTACTGGGTAATACATATAATGCGACTCGCGTTTAATTTGATAACCTTTATTTGTTTGCAAAACGAATTACTCGTAACAGCATTGTAGCAGCGTATTAATGACGATATTGTTGTACAGGTAACAATCAATCGCCTCCAGCCAGGAACGACGTATGAGTTTCAAGTGAACAGCAAAAACACGATAGGGGAAGGGATGATGAGCAAGGCCATTACTATAAGGACTCTTGGTAAGATGTCTTTCGTGCCTACATGGTTCATTTTGTTGGTTAAATTTAGCAGAGTAATTGTTAATGCTTTAAAGACCGATTTAGGAGTCCTTATTTGATATTAAATAAGCTTCTTTTTTATCAAATTAAGAGTTCTCGATTAGTTTTTGACGCGTTTTACAATTGCTTGACAGGTCTCTGGTTAACAATGAATCCGGTAAAAGTATTTAAAATAATACGCAAACTCAGTCATCGTTAAATATTTTAAAGCGTTGAATTTGCTCAAATATTATTATAACCACTTTATTTATTTTATTGCCCAACAAAAAGGAATGTTCAAATAATTTCCGACAACAAGCAAATATTATTCAAAAGTTTAATCCATTCTACAAAAATAAAACCCCGTAAACCGTACCGACTCATTGTTTACCGAGGCCACAAGGTGGAAGATGTTATCCTTAAATCTGTGCAATAATAACAACGCAAGTTCCAGATGGGATGGTGTTTGTGTATGGGGTGTAACGAGTCGTTTGGTTGTAGATGTAGGCGCTAAGCCGAAACCGGCGCCCACGCTCGCGGGCCCGCCGGACGATAGAGTATTTCCCACCGCACCCGAGGCTACTGGTACTTACCTACTTCGCACGCACACAAGCACGCTTCTATTTAACACTTTAAAACGCTAAGGGACCGTCCCTGGACACAAACAATTTCGTACAATGGCGTTTCGTTAATTGCCTCTGTCGCTTTTGCACATTCACGACCTCATCGAACCACTTTGTTTTGTCCAGAGACCGTCTGACACACTGAGGAATAGAGGACATGCCTATTTAAATATGTAACCTTAGGTATAAAGTAGACTTATTAAAGCGTACTTTAGATTATTTTATGCAGATCAGGTAATTGTAGCTTTGAGGGTCACTATCACTACCTACAGATTGATTGAAATGGAACTGTAGTGTCTGCAATGGAAAATGTATGAGCAGGCGATTGTTACGTTGCAGTGGTGCAGTCGGCATTCTGGTCGTCTGTACTGACCCTACCAGATTTTATTTGATTTTGTATTTATTTTCGTACGTCTCCCATTTACTTATAAGTTTTCATATTTAGGTAATGAACATTATTATACGTAGCGTAGTTAAAAAATAAACTCAAATAATATATGATTTGATTTTGTACATAACATGCTCACGAATGAAACGAAAATCGGTAGCATATTGACGTCATTAGATACTTTTTTGTTATCCTCTTGCATGTCACCATTGGCGTAGCTAGGGATTTTGTCTAGTAGAGCAATCATCCAGCTAAAGAATTAAACAGTAAGCAGGTACATAATTCTTCAGTAGATTTTCTACGGTGGGCACGGTGACCACCTAGCTACGCCTTTGCATGTTACACATATGGTGTCCTGGAATGCACGCGCACACTGTGTTAACGTTTCGCAGACATAAATCCCTTTCGCCTCGGCCTAAGATTTGAGGCCATAAACCTTCGTCTTTATGGGCGCTTTCCATATCATGTCATTTACGAAAGGATAGGTTTCGAAGGGATTTATGTGCTTAATGTCCGCGACGACAACTAGCCTGCTGGGTCCACAGAAAATTGTGTGACCGGTTTTATGTGGCGTGTGTCAGGTCCGAAGTCGGGTCCCCCGCGCAACCTGACCGTGACGGAGGTGCACAACGGCTTCCTGATCACCTGGCAGGCGCCGCTGGAGCGCGCCCAGCTCGTGCAGTACTACACCATCAAGTACCGCACCGACGCTCAGTGGAAGACACTCAACCGCGGCCAGATCCGCCCCGAGGAGACCAGCTATCTCGGTGAGCAAAACTACAATTCGGCTACGTTTTCACCTCACCGCTTGATCCCGTCCGCTTCTCTGCTCAGGGGCCTTACCATGACGTATTAGTGCTGTTCAATTCAGATTCTTTAGCTGTCATTTTTTACACTTCAGTATTGTGACAGCGATCGATCCAACTTTGGTTCGGAATTGAATCGCTTTAAGACGTCATGGTAAACTCACAGCACTTGCTCAAAGTCAATGCCGTCGGTCGTCAGGCTTTTCGTATTTAATGTTCTCGCATACTATTATGACGTCATGTAAAAAGTAATAATTAATTGTAATTAGGTAAGTCTCTGTAATCTCTGGACAGGGCACTGGCTTTAGTGTGTGTAGCATAAACATCCATTAAATTGCTTCGCTCACTATTATTCTACATGGCTTTCACCAGGGTATGCAGCGCGTACAAATTGTGTTGCGTCAGCTTACCGTTGCCTGCCCTGGCGACCCCCCACTGGACATTATTGTATCTGCAGTTGGTGGCCACAAATCCGGATTAACTACTACACTAATACTTTTAAACATATGTACCTTCCGAATTTCCAGTGAAAAATCTGGTGGGGGGTCGCACGTACTACTTCCGCGTGTTGGCTAACTCGGCGAGCAGCTACGAGAGCTCGGAGGAGGTGAAGTTCCCGGTGCCGGCGCGCGTGAAGCACAAGGCCATCACGGCGGGCGTGGTCGGCGGGATCCTGTTCTTCATCGTGGCCATCATCCTCTCGGTGTGCGCCGTCAAGATCTGCAACAAGCGCAAGCGCCGCAAGCAGGAGAAAGGTGAGCGCGGCGCCGCCGCCCCCGCCCCGCCGCCATCAGCCGACGGATCTCGCAACTGCTGTTAACGAGCACGCATTCCGTTTTACTACACGTTTTATAGTAAACATCGTTAACTGCAGGTGTATAGGATCCTGAGCGCGAGATGGCATCGCTGGTGCTAGCTGCTTGTCTCAGAACCCTTCGGTGATAGCTGACGAAACGGGTGCGAGTCCCCTCGGTACACATACTTACGACACCATAAATTGTTACTGAGACAGCAAATTCACTAACTTACCATATTGTCGATGATGAGGCATCACGTATGACACTGCACGTCGATCATCATGCATTCACCTATCGGCTGCTATTTCTCACCTATTCTTTGTTTATGTATATGGGCCATCATGTGGCAACATTGTAGGCGCCATATATATTATTATTATTGCATGATTTATTTTAACTGTTCACTCTTTCAGTTCATCGTGAAGTGTATAAGTAAATAACCTAATTTAAATCTAGACTTTTTGATATCGGCGGGCGGATTGACTTTGTTGAATAATTGATACACTTTTTTATATTCTTTACTTAAAATCGAAGAAGATGAAGCAGCGCACCTAATACATACATGACAAGAAGCTTGCTTACTACTAACTCATGAGATTGTTTTTCTTTGCAATTAAACACGAAATGTTAATTGTTGCTTATTAATTCAAATTTCCCATGTCAAGAACATCACGATACGATTGATAAGCAACAATGATCATTTTTTTGACTGGTGTAATTTGTTGATTTCTCATGCTTATTAATGCAGTTTTCTTTGCGTTAATTTCCATTGCCTGATCTGATCTATTTTAAGATTTTAACTCCGATTGAGCATCTTTTTTTTAATTCAGTAGGTAAAGTGCAGTGTAGAACCACTCCATGGAAATTAACACACATTTTAATTAACCGTTCCATTACGTATCGCTTTTAATCGTAATGTCATGCACCGAGATGGAACTCTAGACAGCCCTGTCGACCTCCTACATGTCGCCACATGAGTGTCAGTTCGTACCGGTTCCTTCGAAGATACATTTAAAAATAACTGCTGCATAAAGTTCATTTTCAAAGCTTCAGTATTCAGAATTCGGTACTAAACTGAGCTGATTCACGCAGCGACGTGTCTGACGCGCTAGAAAGTTACGTCAGCACGGGAAAGGCGTGGAGGCATGCGGCGCGGTCGTCTTCCCCCGTCTCGGTGAATGTTCGCTTTGACGTTGACAATATGGTGGGTGCTGGCGGTGGCGGGGCGCTTGCGGCGGGCGGGCGGGCGCGGGACGGAGGCGCTACGTTAACGTTCAGAAATCATTCGCTTGCAGCATACAACATGGTAGCCGCGCGGCTCACGGACCTCCGCGCCGCCCACAGCACTCAAGTGCCTTTTAAGAAGTGAGTATCGCCAGACACGCGTGATAATGGACATGAAAACTGGTACATTTCCCTAAAGCTTGATCTGTTTGTTCTCGCTGTCTCAGGAAATCAGGTCAGTACAATGTTGTCAATTTAAAACCGGTTCCCATTAAAAGCTCTATACCGCTTCCACTCCTTTATGTCGCTTTTTGCGTCAATCTGATAAAGATACGCTAGAGTGGGAATCTCACTACCGGTAGCGTTCAGGAGACCGATTTTTGAATCTCACCGATGACTAAGTCACCGGTGACATATTATGTCACTGATGACTTTTTTGTCAGTGTTTATCAAAAGTCGTATTTTTGAATCTCACACTTTGTGTACCAACATGCAGATATCTCGCATTTCTTCGCAGTGTTAGTCATAGACAATCTTTCAGTTAGGTCCAATTTTACGCAGATAATTATAGTATCGACCTTAATACCGGTTTTTGTTTCTCATACTAAAACTTTGAATAGTTACTATAGTTAGGTAAATCAACTGAGTTAAACGTAAAACGAAACGTAGTGTCTCGGTCAGTCGCTGTCAGTGTCAGTGCCGTGTTATTCCGCTATCGTACGTTAGATGGCGCTACTCGTTCGAGACCATGAGTTATTTACTGTTAGATCAATGTCAAATTAAAAATATATATGTCACGCGGTGAGATATCTACGAGTGGGAGGGGGCACTCGAACTGATGTCATAGGTATGACAATTATTGTCAGCGATGACTTTCAAAAATACGAACTTTTGAAAATCGGTGAAAATTTGTCATATCGCTGACAATTTGTCAGATGGTGACATTAAAAAATCGGTTCCCAAATTAATTGTCATACCTATGACATCCTGGTCGAGTGCCACCTCCCACTTGTAGATATCTCACCGCGTGATATTTTTTGTTTTGAATTTGACATTGATCTAACGGTAAGCAACTCATGGTCTTGAACGAGTAGCGCCATCTAACGTGCGATAGCGGAATAACACGACACTGACACTGACAGCGCGAGATTATCAGTCGCGCCAAAACCCAAATTTTCTAAATGTAATTTGGGGGAGGGGGTCTTTTCACCATTATTACTTTATTACCGTACAATGTTGCCGACATTTTGCCACAAGATTTTTGAATTTTTTTATTATACTGACATTGGCCCAAGCCGCCATTAATGGGAAGAAGAAGAAGACACTACGTTTCGTTTTACGTTTAACTCAGCTGTTGATTTACCTCTATTCAAAGTTTTAATATGAGAAACGAAAACCGGTATTAAGGTTGACACTATAATTATCTGCGTAAAATTGGACATACTGTAAGATTGTCTATGACTAAAGGCGGAACCACATTATTAACACGCGACGCGACCCGACGTGTCGACACCCGACGTGCACCGTGCACATAACCAACACCCGATGCCACGACACGCTAGCAATTTTTTTAGCTGACAGCTGTGGAAGTGTGTAGTTCACAAACACATGCATACATTCTGCGAATGTTCTCGAACAACTGACGCGTGGCATCGGGTGTTGTCCAGAACCACACTGCGCGTGCTGCGTCGGGTGGGGTGTTTACCCCCACCATCGGCGACACGTCGATCTGGCCCGTCTGGGTCGGGTGGCGTGTGTGCGCGTGGCGTCGCGTCGGGTGTTGACAGTGTGGCTCTGGTCATAGAAAATAATACAATTTGATTCGACTCAACACGCGTCGCGTCGCGTCGGGTCGCGTCGGGTGTTAATAATGTGGTTCCGCCATAACACTGCGAACAACTGCGAGATATCTGCATGTTGGTACATAGAGGTGAGATTCAAAAATACGACTTTTGATAAACACTGACAAAAAAGTCATCAGTGACATAATATCGGTCATCAGTCATCGGTGAGATTCAAAAATCGGTCTCCAGGACTACTTTTTTATTATTTTTATGCTAAGAAAAATAGCCATAATTTCGACTGTTTATTTTATTTTTTGTACTAAAAAGTACGAATGTTCGGAAATCTTACCCGGTCAGCTCTTCGTGTCTCAGTTTTGAGAGTGAGATTTTTTTGTCTCGCATACCTGTGTCTACATAGGTATGCGAGACAAAAAATGTCACTCCTAGCACCACTCCGAAAACGGACCCCCCAGGCGAGACGCATTCTGATCGATCACGTTTTCAGATTTAGAGAACGCGGAATATCGAGTATAGTGGAGTGTCTGCGGTTCGCGGCCAACTGGGTGTGGCCGGCGTCGCGCTGCAGCGCGGGTGCGGCGGGCGGGGGGCCGGGCCGGGGGGGGGCGGGCGCGGGCAGCTGCAGCGCCGCCTCGCCCCCCGCCTCGCCCTCCCCCGCGCCCTCGCCCGCGCCCTCCTCCTCGGACGACGGCGGCTTCCTGCCGCGGCTGCGCGCGCCGCTGCGCCCGTCCGCCGCGCCGCCGCTGTTCCGCGCGTCGTCGCCCGCGCTGTTGCTGCACTGGCCGCCGTGGCCGCCGTGGCCGCCGTGGGCCGCCGCCTGGACGCCGTGGTCGCCGCTGCACGTGTCCGACCTGAGCTCGGTGCCGTTCCCGAGCTCGGGCTCGGGCTCGTTCCCGACGCCGCCGTCGCCGTTCCGGGCGCGCGGGCCGCGGCGCGGGTCGCACGAGGCGCTCGGCGCGGGCTGGCGCGGCGCGGCGCCCCCCCGCCCCCGCGCGCGGCCCCCGCCCCGCCCGCGCCGCGCGCCCGAGCCGCCGCCGCCGCACGAGGCCTCGCCCGAGAGCCGCTCCTCGTCGAGCGGCTTCGGCAGCAAGAACGCGTCCTCGTCGCAGCACAACCGCAGCAGCCGCGCCGGCAGCCTGGCCGAGTGGCGGCCGCCGCCCTACCGGCCGCCGCCGCCCGCGCCGCCGCCGCGCCCCGGCTCGGGCTCCGTGGACGTGCACTACGAGTGGGACCGCGCGTCGCGCACGCCCACGCCGTCCACGCCGGAGCGCCCGCGGCCGCGCGCCGAGCGCGACGACGTAGAGGCGCGGGTGCGGGCCATGAAGGAGGAGTTCCTCCAGTTCCGCAAGCGGCAGGCGCTGCGGCGGCGCTCGCCCGACCCGCCCGCCGCGCTGTCCCCCCTGGCCGCGCTGTCCCCGCTGTCCCCGCTGGCCGCGTTGTCCCCCTTGTCCCCGCTCGCCCCGCCGACGCCCCGCGCGCCGCGCGCCCCGCTGCCGCCCGCGGAGAGCGTCTGCTGACCGCACACCGCCGGGGGTCGCTCTCCAGTCTGGGACTAGATTCGATATCCCTCGACACGTTCGTATCGTTTAAATAGCTGTCACGCATAGATACTTCCTTGGTCGACTTCGAAATCGAAAGAGATATAGAACGAATGGGCACAATCATGATTCTTCCGACAATTTTGCCTCCGATTTAAAGTAGTTGCGGCCCACCGAGTTTTGCTTCGACGACGGGCGTTACTCCGAAATAGATACGATTATGGTTTGATACGTTGGTATTGTCACGTGACGGCGGCCGATCCCGTGACGACACTATCCCGGCTCTCCGTGGAGCGGAGCGAGTGAGCGAGGACTCCGCAGGTATGAGCTATCGGTCGCCCGCCTGTAGCCTGCGCTAGAACACCATCCGATACTTTACCGACTGTTACGTGTCGGCTGCCTTAGAGTAAACATCCCACCTCGGTCCCGGTGACGACTAGATATCTAATGATAGCTATTAGGAAACAATGACTCCAGTCACTCGAAGCAAATGACTGTTATAATAAAGTACATAAGTAAATATGTAGAAAGTGGATGCCGTGGCGTTTTGTGTTCGCACTGCCTGCTTGCTTCCTTCGTGATGAAAGATTTTTTTAATACACGGCATGAAATAAACAGTTTTGTTTTTAATACGAACATATTTCAATTAAAAGATATCAGTAAATATTGCAAGATATAGAGTAAGCATATAACTACCTAGTTAAAAAGAAGCAAAGATGTGCCATAACAGGACAAGCGCGGCAGACGCCGGCAGGCAGGCAGCGCGGCAGACACGTTCACCTAAACGCTTTAGGTATGAGCGGGGAAGCATCCACGACACCGCTCATACCAACATTATATTGTAGTTATTATTGTAACTAAACATAGATACAAATTTATATTAGAGTTGTTGCGGCCGGCGCTCGGGCGGGCTCGAGGCGCGCCCGCGGCCCGCGGCGCCGGGCCCAGGCTCGGTTATAAAAATATGCAACAAAGTAATCTTAAGTAGGTTTTTAGTCTTATAACGTTCAAAAAATTGCAAATTGAACTTTGTTTCAAATTCATGAATGCATTATTTTTCAAGTACAAATTTATTAATTATTTTATTTATGTACCTACGTTATATAATTTGTAATCTCTGTACATATGTAAAAACATAAGTAGATATTATCTTGTACACTTATTTATTTGTACGGTAAGGCCGGGGCTCGGCGGAGCTCGCGAGGCCCGCTAGAGCCGCCCGCGCCCCTCGATACTCTCGAGTATTGCAATGTCCAGTCAATTGTTTTGTATATTTTCCATAATCAGGTACCAGCTGGTGTCTGTAGGTCTGTTATAAGTTTATTGCGAGGCATCGTTACTGTATCGGTTCCTGGAGCTTTCCCACCTATAGTTGACCAGTCAAAGCAAAGACTGTTTAGAATTATTATATTTGTTGTTAGTTTATTTGTCGTATCGAAAGGCCTTTTGTTTAATTTTGCAAAAACATTGCACTATTCTAGTACCTACTCGTAATGCAGAAAAATTTGTTAATGATACGAATTTCGTATTAAGGACCTCCTAATAAATAAGAATAAAAATGTACGCTTTAAAGAAATTGACATAAAATAACTCTTAAAGTAATAGATAGGTAGTTACAATAAGGAGTAGTTGTGTATATGCGTGCATGGAGCGTCTTTGTAAGGAGACACGCGTCGGGTAGCGGCGCGCTCCCGCGCTGCGCGGAGGCGGGCGCGCTACTCCCGCGCACAGACGCATCATTAGTTCACTGCCGATGACGACTTAGAATGTAAGATACGTATAACGACACTCAATAGATGTTTTTTTCTAACATGACTCGATAGGCAACCCCAGCCATAGCATTACACTTAGAATAATAGAGTCGACGATTTGTGCAATAAACTTAATCTCTGATCAACATAATTGTAATATCTATGTTAAAAAGTGCTCAATTTTTTCGACTGACCAACTGTAATATTTACTTAATAAAATTTTGAGCCACGATGTATTTTGCACGAATTTATGCTTCGGTGTAGGTTCTTTTTGCATTGCCGGCTGTTCTGTGGGGTTTCGGCGGTCGATCCGCGATCACCGCAGCAGACTGATCCGACTACCCCAAAATGTGTATTGTGAATGAATGCTACTATATGAGCAATAGATACTCACCTAGAAAACGTATAGAGTACGCTTCCAAGCCACAGTCCATTTTGGAACGCTAATTTTCACCTTTGAGACGATGTGTAAAGCCGGCCACACACGCTAGGTTATAACCGATGTTTAAGCATTTGTGCAGACATAACCATCGGTTATAACCTAGCGTGTGTGGCCGGCTTAACGAGAGTAACGATACAAAAAAAGCACCTTATTTTCGTGACAATATGTTATTTTGTTCAATTAATTATTGTTGTAAAACATGTCAGAGGACACGTTTAAAAAACACTACCTAATAAATCAATTTATCTTCACTCTTAGAATCTCTGTGTAGACTTCTCATTAGACTGGTCATTTGTTACACTTGAATTTTAACGACAGCACGAGAACGTCAGCGACGAATAAATAAATACCTATTCAGACATTGGTAAAAAAATAGGTATAGCTTACTTCACGAGGTTTGCAGATAAGTGACAACGTCGTAGACTTGTTAAAAAAAACAATAAGCGTGTCTTAGCTTGATATTCTCATCGTTGAAGCAAGTTTATACAATTTATAATTTAATATTAGATGCCGCGATCTTTTCGCTGGACATGAACGGATGCCATGCCAATTAGACATGTGTAGTTCACGAATGAAGGATTCAAATGAAGTATATCAGTCGTTGTCACTCTTTCATTCACTAGTTCAGTTCAGATTTATATACTTCAACAGTTCACTAGTTCAGTCCGTTCATGTAACATTAAAAAAATATTATCTTGCCTTCTTCAACCGCTCGTTTTGGCATCGTGATTTGAAAATACAATTTAATTAATCTATGTACTTGTAAATACGGCAAATGACTCAATACTTCAATCAATAGTTCCGTGATCGTGAAAAAGTCACGTGCAACTGTATAAACTCAGTAGATGGATCTTTTGAGTTACTGAACTGAACTGAACTAGTGAACTAAATGAGTGATATACTTCACAGTGAAGGAAAGAAGCATATCAATCTTTTCTTTCAAGTGAAGTATTTCGCGCATGTCTAATGCCAATAACTTTGACTGTTAGACCTTCACAATGTAGTTTAGTGAAGAGAACTTCACGTAGGTACTTGCAGAAACTTGCTGAATGAATATATTATCAACAGTCTGCAAACGCTTAGATGATAGCATGGTACGTCGTTTCTGAAACATACACTTTTTAAATAAATCTAGACATAGCTCAAAAACCATGTGATATCTAGTCTTTTCCATAAAACCTCTACTACTGATGTCTTTAATTAATTTACTTGTAATTATGCACTATGGCTAGCATAATAGTTTGTATCTGCGTCGCCTTTTCCTTCTTTATTTGTAATGAAGGCCTATTTACAGTTTATGTAATGTATTATTGACCTATGCCTATATAGTCAGAGTAAACAGCCGATAAGCAGAGCAGCAAGTGTTATATCTAGGTAAAGGTTCGCTATTGGGGCACTAAGACACCTAACTTAACGCAGAACACACAACTTCAAGACTTAATATTTTAATTTTATAAAGAAGTTTATTGACGTCACGGATAGTAGCATTTTCGAAGCATAACCTAAAGTCATTCGATATTTCTATAGACTAAAATGAAAAAGATAGCAATATATTAGAATAATGTAACTAAATCGTATATATTGCGTTGACATTGGTAAAATGTAACGTGGTGATGACGGGGCACCCCAAAGTAAATAAATAAACAATTATGGCATATTGCACGATATCTCAGCACAATAAATGATAAATAATACTTTATTATTCAAAATATCATTCCATAAAGCACGAAATTATGATAGGTCCTCCAACAAACCACGGTTAGAGTTAAGAACGAGTGGAACATCAACTTGCACAAGCCACGTTTTTATAACTTGATCGAAGTAACCATTATTTTTGTTTTAGAATATTTTTAGTTTGTAAGTGTTGAGATCATGTGTTTACTGTGTAAGCACAAAAGGATTCAATTCAAAAATAAAAAATACAATAACGTTGCTATAATTATCTATGTGTGTTATTTATTCCTATTTCCTCGCCTTCTTAGTATAATCACATTTAAAATTGGTTCTGAGAGGAGGCCCGAGGCCAAAAGAGTGACGTATATAGGTATGTCATGTTGTCCGTCTATCTGTAAAGATCTTTTTTCTCAGGAACGCGTGGAAATATCAAGTTAAAACAAGGTTAAACTAAAGCCAAATACTGATGCCTGGGGACCCTTGGAACCGTAAAATATAGCCCTCGTAAGTTATTATTATTAGAAAGTTTCATACAAATTGCCGTGCTACCAAAAACGAATTTGAAAGGTAGTGCATATACCTACATACATATAGCACAAAACCTTTTCGTCCACTCGGATCAACTAAAACCGATCACCTATTTTTCTATCCCTACGTCTCAACTATTTAATTTTCGATGGAATTATTATTGACTTGAATAACGTGATAAGGGTCACCGTTTTTTAAGCGGCGGTGTGGTCGCACCCTATATCCATGCGTTACGTTACTGACGTCAGAGTATGTCGCAAATAGCGACATCTGTTGCTTGTTGTCGCAACCACTTTGCGTAGGTACCTAAGTGCCAATAGATGGCGTACCTTAGCTTATCCTAAAAACCGGCCAATTATCGTTGTCACGTACAACTATCGTCCGTAAACAGACTTTATGGACAAACGGTTTTTAACTTATTTTTTGTCCTGTCTATCCAAACTCTGTCGTAGAGAACAATATAATAGTTCTAAAGTTTAAACTTTTTACAATGATTAGTTTTAGGCAATTTACCGTATTTCCACATGCAGGGGACTACCCCGAAATTAGCTATTCGAAAAACGTATAATATCGTCCCTCTCCCTCTCAAATTAGTGTTAAGCTCCATTTTTTAGTGCCACAGCTACAAAGAATAATAAAATCGAAATCTAATGTTTGTTAAACGTTCTTGAAAAGTAGGGCTTAGTTAGACAGCTTGTATACTCGTATAATAGCGGCGAAAGTGACAAATATCGGAACAAGGATTTATTATACTTTTTCACATCTCATGCTCAAAAAGTTCGACTTTATGCTGGATGTAGGCTGCATAAAATGGCATTTTATGCTCTTGTGCATAAAGTAAAATCTTCGTCTAAGACCAAGACAATCGGGTGCCAACAGCCAAAAACAATCACTAAAACTTTACGACAGCATATTTTGTTTATTTTTTAAGTTTTTTTTTTATTGTAATCTGCGGTCTATTAAACTGTTTAATTAGTACCTAAAACTAGGTAACAATAATTTGATAAGTTATTATTGAAACAAATGAGTACATGAAAAATAAAACTTTTTAAAATATAAATCAACACCTGCCTACTCGAACCTTACCGCAGTATCACGTTTAAAAAAAAAGAAAAAAAAAGTTAACTGGCGGGAACGTCCTATTTTCTCTTAGTCGAATTTATGTTGCAATTTTTTACTGATTTACGTTTAATATTCAATAATTTCGTCAAGTGAAGAGGAAATAACACTGACTCCTAACACAGTCAATTTGCCAGGAAAAACCATTAAATATATCGAATTGTTCCAATGTCACATTTAATTTTAATTAATATTTTTTGCAATGTTTTTGTTTTGTTTCTTAGCAATCTAAGTGAAAAGTAGAGTGTATAACTCGTTCATAAAACCCATTTTCCCCTCGACGTGTCTATCCACCCTCGCCGTACCGGCTCGGGTGGCTATATGAACGTCTCGGGTAAAATGGCTTGTTTTATGCTCTTGCTGTACAATCTACTATTTAGCGCGTAACGATAAATTTGGCTAGTTTGGTCGCTTAACCTCTTGACCGCCGCAGTCATCCAGTCTTGACAGACAATGACAAGGCTCACACGCCAATGTCATCCCATAAATGACCAACATTCAACTCGAAAGTAATCCTTCTGCAATGGAATTAAAAATCAAGTTGGTTTGTCGTTTGTTTTTGCCGTGGCGTACAAAGCCCGTCACTTTATTTGTAGAGTCGCGGCCAAGAGATTAAGAGCCTGTCTCACCACTCCTTAACTGTCAGTTATCTATGATTCCGTCTCTATTTATTACTACGCAATAGACAGAGACGGCGTCATACATGGGCGAACATGCTAACCCGTAGGTTTGCTAGGTGTTCAAAACCAGTTAAGATTACGCTGTTTAAAGCATACTGCTCATCTTTTTACACCAGCAGCCTATGGGTTCGATATACCCAAAAGTCATTTAGTGCTATTAGGGTTCAATACAATAACGCCTTTAGGATGCTGCTTGGCCTGCCTAGATTCTGCAGCGCATCCACTATGTTTGCGGAGTCACACACCGACGGATTCGCAGCAATTATGCGCAAAAAGGCAGCCTCCCTGCTGAGCAGAAAGAGGAACAGCCCGAACAGCATCCTAGAGATGGTTGCAAATCATGTACGTTGTCCTGTATTGAACGAAATTATTTTAAATGTAAAATCGAATTTAGTTTTTGTGTTCTAACCTTAGTTTATAAGCTTATAATTTACTAATAAAAATAAGATCAATGTTATCTTGGTGAATAAATTGAATTGAATTGAATAGATAACTAACAGTTAAGGAGTGGTGTGAAATATATCTAGCGCTGACTATAAGAAAATACTAATAAAATTACTAGGTAGACAGAAAAATTAAACAAAATGCTCATATGAAAATTATAATCTTTAGTAAAAAATTTGAGTAGGTATCACAGTTACAATAACTTATAACAATAAATCAGTCTAAATAATTTTAATTACAATTACTTTATGTTCTAGTTACAATTGGAAATTCTAAACTTACTGAAGTCAAGTACCGTGACCTGTAACAAAGAAAAAAATATTTATTTATTTATTCAGAGAAGAAATAATGGTTTGCAAGGATTTTGCTTGTTATCAGTATAATATAGAATTGTGCATCATTAGGCATCAGTCGGGAAAAGAAGACAAAAAGTAGAATCATCATTTTAATTTGAAATATCACATTTTCAGAGTTTAAAATTGAAACTGATATTTGTGAATAGGGTAGGTAATTATATATTTTTTTGTAGCACTCTTTTATCAAAAAACAACTTACCTAACAAATACAGCAAGACGGGCAACATAACCAAGTAAGGTTTTGAAAATTTTAACAAATGCTTTAGAAATAATTGCTACAGTTTTGATATGATTAAATGTATGAGATAGGATGAGACTCTTTTTCTAATCAAGGCGCAAACAGAACCAAGTACGTTGACATTCTACATCTACATTGTGTTTGTATGGTTAGCTCAGAAAGTAATATTTTTCTTCTACTAAAGTAACTAGTGCAAGAATAACTAGTACCAAAAATTACTAGTCTGGACCACGAAAATGTTGCGACAGTTCTACCGTTAAATGCTTGTTTTTAGGATATAGTTATAGCTTCATTTATTTTATTTTGGTGCTTTGATTTGAGATCCACGTCCCGTCCTCCTGATTTCAGCACTCCATTCTGGAAACAATAAAGAGTGTTGTAGTGTTTATGAAGGAACAAATAGATTATTTTAGAAGAGTTTAGATCATCAGATAAAATGGTATACGTCATTATGCATCCGTTGGGAAAAGAAGACAAAAATAATATATTTCATCATGTCAATAAATAAATCGATAAGTAGGTATAATAAATAGTAAGGGTAACTTAAAATTTTAGTTTACCTTCAATAATCTTGCAATGGCCGCATTTAAGTGTGTAACTACCAAGGTTTTCCCATGTCGCATCTGTAACAAAAAAAAGTGACGAATAAGCCATAAAGAAATAAAAAAAAAAAAAAAATTATTTAATTTGATGTCACTGATTGACACCACTGGTTTTAAATAATATATTTTTTATTAATTAAAAATATATTACCTACCCAAAACAAATATATTTTACTAACACGACACGTGTTCTATCATAGCATCAAGTACCTAACTGTTTTATATTAACGATCGATATTTTATTATTTTAGTAGAATGTCTTAAAGCACTTAACGATCTCTTCTTAAATGAAGAATTTATTTAAAAAGTAATTGAAGACTCTTTGGACAGAAATGTCTAAATTCCTTTTAATTTTACGTAATATTACCTCATGAAAACCAGCCCGCCACGTCTAGCTGAATACGGATACCTGTAAATACAATATTACGCTTTAGCTGTTGTTACTAACGTGCATTTTACCTATAAAGAAAAGTACAAAATATAAATTAACGGCTCCATTAGATTAGAAGTACAACCTCAGTATATAGCACTATTTTGTGCAGTTCCGTTGTTACCGTTTAAATAAAAAATATAATTGTTAATGAAAATAGCGGCTTACAGAAAAATTTAAGACTCAGTATGTGCGATGATGCTGTCAACAAAGGTAACTTTCTCCAAATGCAATGACTTTTAGTATTTATAGCGCATATTATAAAAATAATATAATCTTGTTTAGATGACTATACACCGTGTTCTTTTTGATTTCCGTAGTTGTATTGTTAAAATGTTCATATTTTAAGACATGTAAGTAATTTAGTTTTTAAAATTCGTAAGAGTTTTCAATTCGGTGGTAGAAGGTGGTAGGTATGCATCTGTGCACCACAAGAAGGTCAACAAAGCGAGTTTGTTCGATGTTACCTTCTTTATTAGATAAGAGACAAGTATAGCGACCAAGCAACTCAGTAGGTACATCAGCTATATCAGCTTTCATTTATCCTGGTTAAAGTTTAAGTAGTAAGGTACAAATAATTGTTTTGCAATTTCATACTTGTCACTACTTAAAGTAGTGTTTTAATTACTAACATCTTAGGCGCAGGCCACACAGAAGTCGTGGGACGGGGGGGAATTGCGGGCGGGCGATGACGCGACATTTTCTATATTTAATACATATAAAAATATGTGTGTATGTATATTACAACGTCAGATGACCACCATTTGTAACTGGAGAACGGCTGCAACAATTTTCATATCGTTGATTTTCTGGATTCGTCTCCGCCCCAAATAGCAGAATAATTAATAAAAAATATGAAAATTTACGAAAAAAAATAATATTCGTAGGCAATGTCATCTCTGATAACATGACAGAAACTGATTCTTATAGCGAAACGAATTTTGCCGGGTCAGCTAGTTGAACTACATAGAAAAGACGGGGCAGGGACGCGTCGCCATTGCCATCGCACCCTATTCTGCAGGCTTATTACGTAACTCGCTCGCAATCGCCATCTTGTTCATTCTGCCAGTTCTTGTATGAATGTAACAGGTAGCTGATTCCTATGCCAATTGTCAGCCCATACGTGAACTGTCAAATGATGGTGATCGCGAGCGAGTTACGTAATAAGCTTGCAGAAATGGAGAGCGCGAGCGAGACATCCTGCACCTCGCTCTCACGATCCTGTCGCGTGATGGTGACATACGCTCGCGACAGGTCCTCGCCCCATCTCTTCCATTTGACATGTATCGCGAAGTTTCTGTACATTTTGTATGAAAATTATTTAAAGGGGCACTGCATCGGAGACGTGCCCCCGTCCCACTTTCAGCATGGCCCACACCCTAGTAAATGTAGCACACGTAAGGAGTCATTTGAATAAAATTCAAATGGAAGTTGATGAAAGTAAAAAAAAACACGGAGTATATAACGTTCGAGTTATAATAACTGTTAAGGTTTTTCATCGTAACCTTTGATTTAAAATAGTGTCACCCCTTTACGCCGTACACTTTGAGCATCGCAGCCCCAATTATCCTGAAAAATACCCGGTGACTTTGAATTAGTATACACGAACCAATTTATTTAACTGTCTGGGCAAAATTAAATCTAATTATGCGTGTGTTAATAGAAAAAAAGTTAATATAATTCCTTAACAACAAATTGATAAAACATTATCCTAGCCTACTAATCCTATTCCTTTCCTACTAATATTATAAATGCGAAAGTTTGTGACGATGTGAGTGAGTGAGTGAGTGAGTGAGTGTGTATGTTTGTTCCATCTTCACGCTAAAACGACTGGACGGATTTGGATAAAATTTGGAACGAAGTTAGTTGGTACCCTAGATTAAAACATAGGCTACTTTTTATCCCGGAACATTGCATAGTTCCCGCGGGATAACGTTAAACATGTTAAAGGTCTTAGGTGCCTAGAGTTGCAACGTAAATACTTATTGCAGCATATTACTATCAACATCAGTTCTTAAGTCTAATTCTACGCGGACGAAGTCGCGGGCAGCAGCTAGTGTAGAATAATTGACATCGTATATTTCTTGAGGTGCATACGTTAGTTATGTCAAAGAATATAGTAATAAGGCAAAGGGTGACAATATTTTCAGTTAAAAATTTTAGCCTAAATAAAAAAATGGATTCTTAACATTATGTGTTTTTTTAACTATTTCTAATTAAAATGTATAATATTGCCAACGATTACTGAGTAAGAAAAAAATGGTTCCTGTTTACTGTTTCAAAGTCATCGTGTATTAACAGGGGTGTTCAATTGAACTAACCCAACCACCCATCTGCTGAAGTATTACGGAATAATTTTAAGACAGTGTAGATACAAGAATAGACTAAGTAACACAAATCCTCAGTTGCGGCGCAAAAATTCTAATAAATGATTTTTTTACCAAGACCTTTTTCAGTAATGTTAAATACAAACTATAGGTACTTAAATATTTTCAACGTAGTTGTGTGACAGAGCCACAATTTCAATATTGATATGTTGTAGTGTTCCGCAGATAAAGTTACTTTTGATATTTTTTCAGAACTTTGAAAACTAGAGTAAGATAGTGCAGAACGTTACTTTGAAGAGCTGAGGCTCTGTTTCCACTGCACACTATTTGCTGCGAATAGCCGTAGAAATTGTTGATGAAATATGGTGGCTGCTTGTATAATTAAAAATGCTTAGCATTTTAGTCTGTGTAACTAGGACGCGACAAATGGACAGCAAGACACAATGTTCTTAGTTTGACAAAGGCATATTTAGAGAGAGATTTATATCTAATATACCAATTATGATTTCATGCATTGTACTTGTGCAAAATTATGCTTAGTTTATGGCATATAGTTAATCAAGTGAAAATTTAATTATTAACCAAAACACTTGCGTTATTTATTAAGTATATTGAAGCTTTTGTCAGCCTCGTGTGAAAACTTTTTAAGTAGTCCTTATGATTAACGGTCTAATTGTTTAGGTTACGACCAAAATCCTTTGTTTCAAGGAAGAAACTTTTGCTCCAGTGTTGCTGACGGCAATAACGTTATTCCATCATAGATAGACCATGTTGTTGTGCGCTGATATTCCATAAAAACACACCTTTTGTATTATAATAAAAGTAGAGTATTACAAATTATACAGTTAGTCACCAAATAAATAAATGATAATATTGATAATATTCGCCGATCTGTATGTTAAGTTTTGTTTATGTTTTTTTAAGTAGTGTTTTAACATTAGACGATTTGTATACTAATATTTGTTACTAGTAATTATTACATTATCTTAATAAAAATAGCAATCGCATCTGAGTATTAACTTACCACTTAGAAACGACTAATATCGGCTCTTCTTTGAAGATTTGGTATTTTACGTTCTTCTGATATGCATAGAATTTGCAGCTGGATCTTCTTCTTATTTATCCGTGGGTCCCAAGAGTTCTCCTCTATAAGCCTGATTAGGTAAATTAAGAAGAGAAATGCCACAAAAATAGGACACAGACCTGAACACCATGAAACGAATAATGACAGCAGTGACTTCTAATGATTAGGGACGAATTCTAAGAAGAGAAATACATCTTCAGGTGTAAAATATGAGAGCGCTAAGGTACAATCTAAAGAATTCATTTCAATATTGAACTTCGACACATATATGCATATATCAACTGGTAGGCTATAGAGAAAAAAGTATCAACACCCAAGGTCGAGAAGAAGCAATAGAAATATTCATGACAAATCAGGGACCAATGAAATCCACCTTAATAAGTAGCTCTATTCAAACAAAATTCAGCTAGCTCGTTTTTTAATGGAGTTCGTTTGATGCCAGTGTGGAATGCTTGGTCCAGCCAGTGGAAGGAAATGAAAGATATAGAGACACCTATACCCCACCAAAAAAGCCGTGGTAGCCTAGTGGTTTGACCTGTGGCCTCTCAAGCAGAGGGTCGTGGGTTCGTATCCCGGGCTCGCACCTCTGAGTTTTTCGGAATTTATGTGCGATATCTCATTTGAAATTTACCATGAGCTTTTCGGTGAAGGAAAACATCGTGAGGAAACCTGCACACAACTGCGAAGCAATTCAATGGTGTGTGTGAAGTTCCAATCCGCACTGAGCCCGCGTGGGAACTATATCCCAAGCCCTCTCATTCTGAGAGGCCTGTGCCCAGCAGTGGGACGTGTATAGGCTGGTGATGATGATGATGATGATACCCCACCAGACGGTAACACAGAAACAGGTTAGAAACAAGGTGTCCAATGCAAAAAGTAAACCCTCTCGTTTGTCGAGATAAAACCACTGTGCTGATCTTGATACTTTGAAAGGAGATATTTGACACATTGAGGACAGGCGTGTATTGGGTAGTTCCCATGAGACAGCGACAAAGAATACGAAGTCCGACACAAAACTGTGTTCTCTATTCTCCTCGTAGCATTTGATTCATAGAATTGATCCGTTTGATGTATTGAATTAGAGGGTGTGACCTTGGCTATAATATTGAATCATACATAATTATCATTATGGTCATTTAAATAAATAGGTAACGAATGACATAACACGATTGACAAAATATTGTGCAAAGTAAAATTTGTTTCATCTGACTGCTGGTCATGAAGACATTTTTGAGAGCCAAAGTAAACTTCGTTACAAATTACGAAGCGTAATTTACGATATAGTCTTTTTAATACTCACGCGAAGTCCAACAGGCAGTACTGCCCTAGTGACAGAAGTCAACGAAAGTTTTTTTTTTATGTTGAGCATCTTGTCAATACCCAGAGAAAAAATATAAACGACAAGAATGAAACCTTTACAATTCGGAAATAAACTGCAGTTAGCTGAAAATTTAAAACCTTAAAAAGCAGGGGTGTCGTCGAATATGTTTCTTTATCTCAATAAGAATATTTTTATAACCAACCATGTGTAAATGTATAATAGGCCATGGCCGAAATTCTGATGGGTGCATGCATTCAGAAACAGCTAAATTTCTACATTATGTTAGTAGTTAAGCTAATTAATTGATTATTTATAGTACTTCAACATACAAGAAAACATCTAGGGAGATGCTAACTTGGAGCTGGGACTGGATATAGTTAACAATGAAAGCTAATAATTGTCGGACAAAACATCGCTAGATGGCAATAGTATCGGTTGGTTCCTTTGAGATTTCTGTCACTTATAAGATTAGTTTATTATAACTAGCGACCCGATAGCGTATATAAACTTTCTTCTTTGAATCACTATCTACTGATGCATTGAAATCCGTGTCGTAATTAAAATCTAAGCGTACATTATATACAACAGACTGCGTGCAGCAACTTCGTTTTACACTATGTAATGTAATGATAGTGATTAGCTATCAGTGGCGTGGCGTCAAGTATATCAGAAGGCAAGCCGAAGGGAACTTAAATAGCCTTTTCCTCTAATTCTGAACAATAAATTGCCCAACTGCCTTAAAATAGGCAAGCCAGTGGGAATCGAGTTCTATGGACGTCACGCCACTGTTAGCCATTTAATATCAAACCTGACAGTAATGTCGAACAGACCTGACGATACTAAGGAAGGGCATATGTATTAGCGATATTTTGATTAATAATTAGCCCTCATTATCTCCCTCGGCAAATTCATCATAATTTACTTACTCGTACTCTGTCGTGTATATGAAATAAGTTTTTATAAAAAAATAGTCCAATTTTTTTTCTGTGCTTTTTTTATTGGGCTTGCATTGTTTTGTCATCCATCCTACATGATTATGTAAGTACCTACTTACACTAGATTTGAATTAAATCCGACCGCTAGAAGTGGAAATTTGACTTGCAAGAATTGACCCATACAAACATACATACATACTAACACGACCATTTAAATTAAAGCTTATAAGAACATGATAACTTAGGAACACAATTGTGTATTGGATGAAATTGTTTATTTTTTGTGAAGTTGGTGCGTCATAGCCGTCTGCGTCCGTAGTAGACATAGACATCCACATTTGTAGTTTACTCACGTTTATTAAACTTGGGAAATAAATAAACAATTACATCCATCTCCGCAAATGTGCGGTACAATACTCGTACTAAAAAAATACCAAATTACAACTCCAATCGTTGTTAAAAATTTCATACCTTGATGGCTGATCAAAAAAAAAAGGAAAGACAGAATTCTGTGAACATCAAACAGGCTGGGTAAAACTACGTAACACGCGCGTGTCCATAGCAAAGTTTGGTTTCACTTGTATTTACCGGCCACAATTAGCCATTAACAGAACTCCGTGTTTATTGTAGGACTGAACTTAATGGTAAAAAAATATGGTGTGTCTGTCTGTTATGTCATCGCTATCTAATGTTACTTATTTTTTATTTAGCAAAGAAAAAGGTAGGAAATAAAAGTTCATCTCGACTTGATAAAATTTCCCTATTCCGTCAATTTGTAGGAGAATCTTATGGAACCTCTGTAAACTTTAATTGTAGCCAACTATTGGTATTTTGAACAAAAGATCTTGCTTTTTCTGCAGATTCTATACCTACAATAATGTCTTTAAGCAGCTACCGCGTAACAGCAGTGAGCATAAAGTTAAATATACTTCTGCTTAGCATATAAAAGGAGAAAGTTAAAGTTGCAGAGTGCAGAGGAATTTAGGGCGGCAAACTCAGTTTTGTAACACCGGCCAAGATAAGTTTGGGGAACTGGAAATATGCGCGTTCGCAGCTTTTGACGCAGGGAGAGGCAAATTAGGATTTATTTATAGGTAAGAAGAAAAATTAGTTTTAAATGAAAAACATGTGAAATTACTTTAACTAGACCGTCCTGTCCAGTCAAGTAATTGAAAACGGAGGGCTCCAGCCTGTTGGAAGGAGTCTAAATATTTGTTAGTAGCGAGGCAAGACTGATTCCTTCTCAGCAGCCCTCAGCAAGCGGCTTTTGAACTCGGCGAGTCTACGTATACCACGTCGACAAGTAGTGTGCAAGGTAATACCCTCAAGATAATGATTCTCGGACGCTGAACTTAAATTCAAATTATTTATTAAAATAATCATTGTACATATAAATTATTTTTTTTATAAATAATTTGAACAATAGCAGTCGTTATAAAATTAAAAGTAAATCCTGAGATAAATATCATCCCTGTACTTTTTAAAGGTTTATAGTTTCATCCTGTCAGTCTTTTTACTCTTCATAATCACAGTAATAAAAAGTTTACGGTGATTTGTGAGGCATCGTTAGAAAAGTCATCAAAAATGATTCAAAAAGATTATCCGCCACTTTTTGTGAAAAGTTAATATTGTTTTACTGTGTAAAAAAAGTTAATCGCATATAATTGAATGAAATGTCGTTTATATTTCTAAAGGATAAATAAATTCGAAAAGTAAAGCTATACTATAGCTATGTTTTCTAGATTTCAGTATCGTTCAGACATATTTATTTCTAACGGGTTAATTTTTCAAACATTTATAATTAAATATTGTTGTCTTTTTATGCTATGCTATTCGAGTCGACGCAATTAGCTAGCTAGCATAGCTATTTCGTGCGTCACGTAGAGTCTACGTGGACTGTAAAATTTTACTGGGATGACGTCAGGATTAACTTTTATTCTTTTTTTTTCAAATAAATATAATTAGGTACCATAAGAGGGAAGTTATCTAAAAAAAATAGTAAAATCCTGGAAGAAAAAAGGTTAACATGTTCTAGGCACAACAGAATATAATATGTTCAACGATATTTTATTTAAATAAAGTAGGGATGCAACGAGAAATAATTCGTGTCGTGAGTAAACCTGAAATAACGAGTGTCACCATTTTTAATATCTCGATACCGAGACACTGATGAAGAAATAATCTTCAAAATTACAGGTAATTTAGATTTACCTCTTTATGTCGGAACGTTGTTTAGTTTAGTTAGTTTGTTTATTCTCTCAGCATAAAATTACAGAATATTGCTTTGATCAAAAAACGATGATAGACACGCCACTTAATTGTTAATACCAATAACAAAATAAGTGTAAAAATTATCTTAATGATCGTGGTGCTCCTAATAAAAAGTAATCAACATTGTATCGTTATGGCTAATTCGTTGCATCCCTAATTTTCACGAAGCTATGCTAGGATAATACTAAATAATAATATTTGCATACTTACAGTGGGTATTTTTTATTAAATTCCGTCATTATAAACCCCTCGATCAATGATACCAAGATATAAGGTCAATGCTCAAAAGTTGCCTCTGCATCGCCTCTCTTATGAGTAGTTCTTAACAGTTTGAAGTCTACCGCGGCGCGAAAGATTAAGAGTATTAACTGGATTTGTGACTATTTCCCTAGATGTGATAGTTGTTATTATTATGCTACATGCCGAGATTAAAACTGTGGATCTATTACTTAAGTAAACATTAAGGCGGACAACATTTATTAGGCATTATAATAGCTGTGAGTTTGTATATGTATGACCCATTATCTTTGGTATTGATCGAAGTTATTCCGAGAAGTTTTTCTTCGAAACCGTAAGAGAAGAATATGGATGTAATCGAAGGATCTGTGACAATTACATATATGCATACATATTAATCAAGTCTTTAACCCTCACCGGCTAGACATAGCCTAGGCCCTAGGGTAACTAGACCACGTTTCAGCGTGATTGTAGGCGTATACATGGAAAGCAGAACTAAAATAGTGATGGATCGCTAGCCGCATCGTCTTTAACATGATTCCTAATATTTTAGCCCATTCCCTCTATGACAGTATTTCTTAAAACTGTTTGCAGTCACGAAGCACTTTCAGAATTTCAAATTTTTCAAGGACCCCCTTTAAGCTTATTTATTATACGAAAAGGAAACAAAGCCTAGTTCAGTAAAATGAAGTAAAGTAACCTAACATAGAACTATTTGCAAAGGCTAATAATATTAACTAATATTACCATTATTTTTGTCATGTTCACTTCATTGACATTCTTTTCTTAACTTTTCCAACTCCTCCGCAATGCCATTTAGTCGACATTTCAAACTAGTCCCAGTTCCTGTGTTTATTTATCATAATTCATGTAGACCAGTATGAAAAATGACGACATAGCAATAGGTTCAGGTGACCACACCCAGGAAGTGATATTTTTCGGCATTATGGAAGAGTTGGGAAAGTTGAGAAAAAAGAAATTAAACGAAACATCTAAAGCGAATTTTTTAAATACATATGCCACCGAAATCAATTTAATCTACCAGAGCAGAGGTCGTGATGTCTAACCCTCATCATATACATACCATATGAGAGAAAGAAATCGTGTATGCGGTGGCAAGAGCGCGAGAGTGGTATAAATTATAATATACAACATTAATACAACGAACATTATATTTTAACGTCGTTCCGAGTTAGCCCCAACGAGAGCACACACCGCATTTCCGTTGCCCCTGGCAACTTCTAGTATGCATCAATGCTTGCCGCGATTTAGCGATCGTGAAAAAGTTTGACTTGTCTGAATAGCTTAAACTTAAACGATCTTAAATTCTTATATTTTCTCGTATTTCTTAACCGATATTATTTTTAACTTCAGTTTTTGTCACGTCTTTTACGATATTTTCACACTATTAAGAAAAGTGATAAAAAAAAATGCATATTCCCTATATTTTTTATTAGTATAGCTCTACGATACCATTGATTCCGCAAATGTTGCGGTAGAAGAAGACTATCAATAATTGATGGATATTATTTTGCCGTTTTCTGTCAGTTTGAACTTTACCTCTGCGTGGCAGACGAACATTGAATCCAGGTTTGCTGATTTAGTGCTTGGTATATGAATCGTCGAAATGTGTATGTACGCAACTTCCAAACAAATGCACTGAATTGGATAATTCTTATTAGTTGTGTTTGTTACTGTTTGGACAATGTGTACATATATGTATATATTTAAGAAGGCAAACGAGCAAACGGGTTACCTGATACTTACAACGCGCGATAATTAATGGTGCTGCAATCGCGCTAATCAGGCTGCATGCCGGGTTTCTTCAGACACGAGGTAGGTTTCATTACAGATATCGAAATAGAAGGTATATGAAGTCCAAGTCAAATACCAATATGCGAAACATTTATTTATTTATTACTGGAATAAATGAGGACTGACCTCTTTCACACATTTCCCCGCTGCAAAACGCGTGCGATGGCGATCATATGCGATTATCTCAAATAAAAATCGGGGTACTTTGACAAGAGATGGGTCTACACAACCGCTTATTGACTGCCATAGAACGGCCAGCGACGACAGGGCAGTCAAAGAAGATGGCCAAAAGACTTGGACATTTAACTAAAAAATTGGCCTAATTTTATGCCAGACCATAAATTTCGGAAGTATAGTCTTGCCCCAGCCATACCAGGCCGAATTTTACGTGCCATCTACATACATCTACAAATGATATTTTGCAATCGTAGTCTCCGTAAAGCCGGCGGCATTTTGATGGTGGCGATGTTGCATTACGTCACGATGCAACCATAGCTGAAAAAAAATTTGTTGCAAACCCATGTGTGGCAAGTTTTGAAGCATGGGACGCAAGAACAAAATGAAATGACAACAAATTCATTTAAAAACTCAAAGAACACAAGTGCAGTGATATACACGCATCAGCTCAAAGAGCTGCTAGTGTATTATTTTAAATAATAATAATAATTTCAGGCTTAAATCAGTCGAGGCCCAAATTCTCCTCCTTCTCCAGTACCTATGAAAAAACTGGCTCTTTTGTTGAGAATATAAAATATTAATTTCTTTTCATATAACCTAACCCAAACATTTAATTTTTGCTTTTTTTGGTGACTGTACTTGCAATGCCATCCGTCCTACACGTCTGAACCAAATTTCCAGTCAATCAGACCAGCTGTTGAAGAGTTCCCTCCCGGGCCATCAGAATTCTACTACCAGATCATTGTATCATCATCAGATTTCAACAAGTATACAAAATTTCAACTCGATCGGTTGAAGATATTTGCTTCGAAATTGAGTCACAAGATCCCACCCGGAAAAACACTTACGTATACATACATTGCAAGTTAATAAAAAGCTTGTAAACTTGTAAAAACAGAAACATTCACAGAATTCAAACTTAAATAATATTATAATTCCTGGCTGACTTTGATTAATTTAGGATGATATCAGAGATATACACAATTGAACAGAAAAGAATCGTCGCAATCGGATTACGGCGAATATACCATACATAAATAGAAAATAAAAGAACATTCATTTGAATTGAGAACTTTGCCTTTTTCTATGCTGGTAAAAACAAAATAAGATAAATGCGCGGCTACGAGCCCTCGGAGATTCTAACCTCCAGTAGTAGGGGACTAATACAAATAGACGGATCGTGAAGAAAATAGCATGTGCATATCTACAAATTAAAATGAAATGGTAGCTTAGAGGTTGGTATTAATATAAAATTAAAATACTATCCGTAGCTGGTGCTCATTTTATACTGAAAATAACTTGATTAGTTTACAAAAACGAAATGTTCAGTATAGTGCGAATAGAAGGATGTTAATTGCCACTTCTTAAAAAAATAATCTGACTTAGTCGTTAAATCTGGTTTAAGCTTGATATTTATGTTCCGTGAATAATGGCGATTTAGGACAGCCCTGGGGCTGGGGCATCGTCGTTCGCTTCGAATAGCTAGAGAAATACCAAGAATTTACACTCGACAACTCTGCATAAGATCCTTTTTGTGAAGTGCAATTTGTTTCAATGCTCCTGCATAAGCTAATGCAGGTATAGCTATGAAGTAGAATTATATTGTTGTCTGAAGCCATAGAGAAATTATCCAACAGAGTGGTAATACGGGCCATCCAATTCCGAAACCGATGAAATGAATACCGTAAGTACCAAGCACTAGTTCTTTCCTGATAGTTTTTTTTTATCTACATGAAAAAATATATATGTATTTGTTCGAATTACGAATAAATATTAAAAACAACTGAGCAATGACTAACCATTTATTTTTAGTGTCATGCTTGAACTTGAGCCGGCCATTTATTGGCCGGCTCAAGTTGTCAACCAAGTGCAAGTGAAGCAGTCACCGCAGTGTTCTGTCGGTTTACTTCTTCAAACAAATTATGTAAATTTCCACTCTATTAGTTAATTCCTTTCTGTTTGACTCAAACTGAAACTATAAAATACTAAAATGAGACAGCCACTGAACTGCCACATCATAACATAACATGACCGTCACATGCACCTTTGTATGAATTGTTTATTTCATCCACATTGAATCCAGATTTTTTTAAACCTAGTGTAATGCAAAGTAAACCCAAATCACGAAGCGTTAATAAAAAGAGACCGTGGGTTATTGTTAAACTTAACTGCACTGGGGTTAATGCACCGAATTGATTTTTTTAAAATATCTTTGAAGTTACAAAAGAGAAACAAGTTAATTTAATGGTTATTGATTGTATTATTATGTATATGTGCCATATTCATTATGTAGAATGTACATGTCAGCGATTTTAATCAATAGGACGATAATAAACTATTTTCTTAGTAGCCACAATAGCTTTAAACGCATTCGGAAAAACATAATGAAAATAAAGCTCGTAAAGAATAAACCACGGAAATCACACTTAAATCTTTTCAAAATATGGACGTTAAGAGATTTTCTATAATTTAGAGGTGTTTGCGCCACCAACCACCATGTACAACGAGCGGTTAATAATAAATAAAATCATGCTATCATGTTGTTTTAAACTTATTTCACTAGCTACATGATTTAATTGATTAATCATTATAATAATGTACTAAATTCAAAGTGTGTCACAGGGCGCTTAAATAAGAATTCAACAAATAAGGTATTTAAATGGAATTTATTTTCTAAATAGATTACTTATTTATTTTAATATGTTTATAAATAAAACCGTGTCGGTCACAAACGCTTTATCGGTCCACAATACACATTGTTATGGTTTATATTTATCTTAATTGTAATGAAATGCATATTATGCAATAATAGTATCTTACATCTAAGTAGGTAGTTGCTAAAACAACTAATGGCCCGATAAAGGTTTTTGTGTCCATTTTGAGTTTACCTAAAGACAAGCATTTTCTAAATTCCACATAACCAGAACTACACAATGTACACTGATTCAATAATTTCTTGCACATTGTACTACAAGTTAAGTGATATAAATTTAATTTATCTTATTTTCTTAATAAAATGGGATCATTAGAACTCAAGTGGGATATTCCAAGAGTCAAGTAAATTATAAAATGATCGGCTGGACATTGCTTGTTTTGATCTATCCACAATCACTCGGAAATATCTCAAAAATCACACCACATACACAACACATGTACCAAGCAATATTACTTTAACATTTTCAGCGGTGACAGGAAATTAAAACCGCACCAATAAATTCTGAAAATGTTTACGTTTTCTGCTAAAAATGAGGTTGGTTGACACTCTTTAAAAATTAGTTGTTCAGTAAAATTTATAAAATAAATCGTTAACTGTAGGAGTTATCAGTTATCATTCAACAGATGTCATGGTTGAAATTTGTGCCATTTATAAAATCTAATTATGGGCGACGTAAATAGCCAAGTATGCACTTACTGAGAATACTGGAGTGGAGCAAGATGTCTTAGCAAGTTATCGGTATTTGACTCGAAGACATTTCATTAGTATAGCATAAAAATGACAAATCATAATTATCATTATTCTCAAACATGTGTCATAATTTACAAAAAAAAAACATGTGGTGCTCCACTCAACTGGTAAAATTTTATTTTGAAGTTCTAACAAAATTTCACCAGAGTTTTAACTGTTTTTAAAAGCGAAAAAATTGTAGCATTACTATAAATTAAGTTTTAAATTTCGCATATGTTGTAGAAAGTAACGCAACGAAACCTACAAATACTAAAGACAATACAAAAATATTTTAATCCCTCTAACTTAACAGTGATGACATGAAAATGAATTTCACAGTTAATTCGTAATTAGCTCAAGCAAATAAGAATCCATTGTATGGGAAATCTGGCAAAATATATGGAGAACATTTATCTATTGGGATGGATACCTTATGGGGTGAAGTCAAAATTTATCAACTCTCCCCCCTCCTCCGGGGGGCGCGTCCCCCCACCATGCCCCCCAAAGTGTCCCGAAACACGATTTTTTGAAGTTTTTGAGAAAACTGTTCGCGATACAGAAAAAGTGAGTAGGAATGATATAATTTACAATAAATTTACTATAAATCTACCATACACATGAAAGCGGTATCTCTTATGGTTTTGACGCAAGAAGACGCAGAAAATCATATTTTTTTGTTTTTTTACACTAATTTTTATTAAAACTTCAGTTTTCTCAGAAAATACTCATTTTACAACTAAAAAATGTATGACTTAAATAAACAATGGAATATTACCTTTGAAATGAGGTATCACTTATTTATATATTAGTTAAGTTGACCATTTTATGATAGTTTAAATATTTAATTTGTCATGAACAATTTTTTTTACTTGAAGATTAGGTATGTTAAAAATGTTTTTTATATACTTTAGAGTTAATTATAAACCATGCTAGTGTAATTTTGTTTATTTATTCTAAGTTATCCGCAAATAATTAGTGTGAATAAGTTCATTCATTTCCAAAAAGGTACTAAGATGTTTATTTAATATAATCAACTATTTATCTAAGCATACCCTTTTATTTAAGTACTTACATTAAAATAAACAATGTTAACACTCTTATTATCTGGGGGCACGGTAGTGCCCCAGCTAAGATAGCCAAGTGAAGCGCAAGAAGTGCACTAGTTACCTTTCCTCGAACCGCTTTGTCGTTATTTTGTACTCTCATAACTTGGTTTTGGGCTGTACCAGATAACTAAAATTCTCGGGATATGATGTGAATAGTGGATTTATTACAAGCTCTTATATATTAAATTTTATAGATATCCAAAAAAACTCTGATTTCGTCACTGACTCACTCACTGGTGGTCAACAAATTTACGTCCTAGAAAGTTAAAATTCGTAACTATAAGAACTATTGTAATGATATTTATAATCACACAAACGAATAACTCACGTATAAAAGTCGAATGATGCTCGACATAGGTATTCCAGACTAGTTCGTAGTCCTTATTCCTGGACCGCTTGCCCCGGCGGCAGCGAAACGATCACATATTACAAATAAAGTAAATAAAGTATTATTATTTTATTATTATTATTTGTTGTCACATATTATTGATTGAGTCTAAAAAACTATTGTAATTAACAGGAAAGTAATGAACAGTAATTTTTTTACCTTACGCCTATATGACGGTAGCAAAACGGCCAACGACATTATTTTTACTAAAATGTAGACTTCACAAACTCTTAAACACTTGTAGAGTTAGAACGTAAAAAGTTTGTAAGTTGTTGCTTATGACAAGTGCCTTCAGAAAACACCACATTTGCACGCGCTTAATTTCATCCACTAATTCAGTTTAATTTACTGAAAATTCTGAAATATACAGTTTATTATTTTTAACAACTCCCTTTATCAATTTTCAGACCGCTGGCATCAAAATTTGCGAAGTTTCGTACAAAATATCCATTCGCTAGTTTGTTTGACCGATTGAAGGAAGAGTTAAAGTTCCAAATTTTAGATTTTTGCTGTTGATTGTATACTAATCTAGCTTACAAACCAAATTTGAGCATTCTAGGAATTTAATATGATGATCACTAGTGACGACCACTAGTTTTTTAGATATCAATAAAATTTTAAATATAAGAGTTATGCAATTGAAACTTTACACTTGTAATAAGTTTACTATTCACATCATATCCCGAGAATTTTAGTTATCTCGTACAATCCAAAACCAAGTTATGAGGCTACAAAATAATGACAAAGCGGTTCGAGAAAAGGTAACTAGTGCCCTTCTTGCGCTTCACTTGGCTATCCTAGCTGGGGCACTACCGTGCCCCCAGATAATAAGAGTGTTAACAATTGTTTATTTCAATGTATCTCTTCAATTTCAATGTAAGTTACTAAAATAAAAGTGTGTACTTAAATAAATAGTTGATTTTATTAAATAAAAATCTTAGTACCTTTTTGGAAATGAATGAATATACTTATTATTTGCGGATAACTGAAAAAAAATAAACAAAATTACACTAGCGTGGTTTATAATTAACTCTAAACTATATAAAAAACATTTTTAACATACCTAATCTTCAAGTAAAAAAAATTGTTCATGACAAATTAAATATTTAAACTATCATAAAATGGTCAATTTAACTAATATATAAATAAATTATACCTCATTTTAAAGGGAATATTCCATTGTTTATTTAAGTCATACATTTTTTAGTTGTAAAATGAGTATTTTCTGAGAAAACTGAAGTTTTAATAAAAACTATTGTAAAAAAACAAAAAAATATGATTTTCAGCGTCTTCTTACGTCAAAACCATAAGAGATACCGTTTTCATGTGTATGGTAGATTTATAGTAAATTTATTGTAAATTATTTCATGCCTACACACTTTTTCTGTATCGCGAACAGTTTTCCCAAAAAGTTCAAAAAACCGCGTTTCGGGACATTTCGGGGGGCCTGGGGGGGGGACGCGCACCCCGGAGGAGGGGGGAGAGTTGATAAATTTTGACTTCACCCCATAAGGTATCCATCCCAATAGATAAATGTTCTCCATATATTTTGCCACGTTTTGAGCTATTTTTACTGAATTAAATTGCTCTTTGGATTTTAGTGACCCCAATGTAAATGTTAAGTTTTCCCCAGGTTTAATAAATGGACACCCTAGCCACGTTAATTTGGGGACTATGTGAATTACTAATCCAAAGTTAAAGTGCTCAATAGTTACAATTACTTAAGAGATGTAATAAAAGATGATAAATGGCAGGTGTGCCTCGCTAATAATCTACGATTAAAGTAAATAGGGGCAAATATCGGTATCGTTTTAATATTTGGGTTCGGATTCAGATCAAACTCTTCTGTTACAAGTTGCCTATACTATTTAATTTAACCGAAGACAGTGCGCAACGGCGATGATATAGATGTCACGCTTCAGCGGTTCGACCAGCTGCTTAGAATCGACGACGTTTGTTTGGAAAATCATCCATTTGGCGCGGTCCTTCCCATCCGCGGTTCTGCGGCATGTCATCATAACCTCGGTTGGGGATGTCGAACTGCTCTCTGTAGCCTCCATCCTAAGTGAGCAATCATAAACTTCCCGATAGTTTTTGTTTTAAAACATTGTTTTCATATTATAAATAAAACGTAGTAATAAACTTGAAAAATATACACCCCACGAGATCGATGCCTGCCTATTTCTGTCGATGACAAAGGAGTATACTATACAACCTCGTAAATACATGCGTTGATTAGCAAGAACAGTGTCTGATAAAACCTTAAATACTTGAAATTACTTAATAAAATCAAAAAAATGCGAAAAGAGCGCGGCCGGTTTGAGTTAGTTATTTATTTCGATAAGACTCAGGTTTGTGTAAGAAAACCTTGCTTACTAGGTTTGTTTTAGGGACACTTGCAGCAAAAATTCTGGTTTAAGTCGTTTAAATTTGTCAGTTCGATTCTAGTAAACGGAGCTTAAAACTCTTTGTGCTGCAAGACTGTCTTATCAGGCTTTCATTTTGCGATATAATTATATTTTATTAACCCTTGATCAGGTCATGATCGTGGATCGAAATAGTTTAATGTCTTATCAAAGATAGCATATTGGTCATTTTTCCTTTAAATAACTGTCTTTATATTGAGATTAGAACAATCGAGCTTACTGGTAGACGTAGAATTGTATAAACTCCTTTGCAACTTTTGTATGATTTTGATTTTTAGGTATCTTTTTACTCATTTTGAAAAAACTTCAATTGAGTTACAAAAAATAAGAAATAATATCGTGTGTGGCTTCCTCTGGCTGAAATAGCTGCTGCAGGTCTTCGTGGCATAAAAAGTTTTGGGTGCCCGTTTTTTTGTAGCAAAATTCAGTACTACTTCTTTGGCCTCGCCATTATCCCATTACGCGGAGTCGGCTTCCCTATCATCTGACGCCGATAATGTCGCTGTTGTGCGTCGTTCTCGCTTAGGCCTTAAGCCTAGCTGTCTCATGTCATTAACTACATACTTACTAAAACTGCCAGGCTGCTTGATGCACTGTATAAAGGGTGCGACCAAACCGCCGCGTATACGCAGTGACGTGTCGTATGCGTCACGTTTTCTCACCGTTTCTTCATACATTTTGTTGCGATTCCGTAACGTCACCGTTTTTTAAGCGGCGGTGTGGTCGCACCTTTAATTGGATGTTCAAGACGTGCGTATACAACATTAAGCCGCCACTTAAGTATTGTAGAAAATTATCTACTGGGCTCATTTATATCAGGTTTATTTTGCTTGCCTCCAGCAACTAGCAACCCATGCGGACCAGCCATTGCATTGGGTGTGGTTTTTATTACCATATAATTTATGCCACCTCAGTTTTTACAAACTTAGGTAATCCAATATTAACACTAACTGTCCATGGATTATATGTAATGCACCGTCAAACTATAGTCTGGCAGCTAAATCACTGCAGCCAGATGACGCTTCCAAATGTCATTTTACGAAATAATGATACCACATTTATTTCACTAGTGCTCGACTAAGGTCACGTAATGAATGATTTGATTATTGAACGAACGAAATATTTTATGAATGTCACATTCGTAGTTTAGTATATTTCAAATTAAGCGCGATACTTTCGAGGGGTTCAAGGTTCATATTAACATAGTAGATAAAATGTGCGATGACTTTGTAATACACGTAAATAGTGACAGCAGCAGTGAAACTGTATCGGAATAATTTAAGTTTTTAAATAAAGTACAGAGGTAGAAAAAAATATTAATGTGATAATTGTTGTTTTATTTATGGCAAAATGGGGAATGAGTTGAAAACTGGTAACTGATTTGACATGCTTCCGCACTTTTCCAAATCGCGCTCATTACACTACTACTAACTAGAAAACATACAAAAAACCTTATTGAACAAATCATTTTATTAAAATACGCTTTGAAAATTCTCTATTTCAACATTTAAATGACGCAAATTAATTTCATTTAGTACATCGTTCATTCTTTCATTCACTCACTAAGTCACATCACTATTTAATATTTGCCAAAAACTGACAACACTGAAAGTGTCATCTGGCTGCAGTGATTTATCTGCCAGACTATATACTTCATTTAATTTAGAATGAGAAACCACAATAATATTATATTGCGTCTGGTCAACTATTTCGTGCAATAGTTTGGCAGCCGCAAAATAAAATTGTTTTAGTGTAACTTTATTTGCGTGTCGTCAATTGTTACTCTAGTACAAATTGTAAAGAGATTACAGTTCACGAGCCGCATTATAATGTTCTTGTGGTTTCTCATCCTAAATTAAATGAAGTATAGCTCTGCCCAGTTTATGTGACGTCAGAAATGGATGATTCTGTATATTTGTGCATTACCTTTAAAGCACGGACGTATCAAGCAGTCTTCAGTGCATTACATAAAAATGCATCAACAGAAACTGTTAAAACTCCCGCGCGGCTAATTTATGTATTTTTAAACCATACGGTTCTCCGAAATTTAAAAAAAAAACTACAAAGAAAAATCTTAAAGAGGAATCTTTATACCCAAGGTTGGTTGGTTGAAATGTCAAAGCCACGTTACAAGTATTTCCTAGACACGCTGAAATTTACCTTTGTCGAATAAATATCGGGGATATCAATTTCTTTGTTGTGTTGTGTAAAGGAAAAATAACAAATATGTTTTTTAGTGAATCTACGTAAGTTCTTAAATGGACCCTTTAAGTTTTCTATTTAAATTTTATTGCTTTTGGGTTAAAAGATATAGAGCCTTTTAAAAGAGGCAGATAATTGACATAAACTTTGTAAGGCCTGCCACATACGCTGGTTTTTCTGATTCGATTTCTCTTAATTTGTTTTTCGAATGGGGCATTCCGAATGCAGCACGAGGCCAATCAGGAAAACATCCACTCGTTTTCGTGTTTGAACTGAAAAAGGACGGATCGACAAAAATCGAACTAGTAACTACACCCAATTATTTATGAATTTGCTTGTTAGTTATGGCGTTACCACACTATGTTGTGTTTGAATTGTGTTGTGTGTGTCACTGAGAACAAAGTAGCCTCGCACACGCCACTTTTTGTCACTTTTTTAGAATTATATTTTCCTGGGGTCAGTAGGGTTGATGAAAATGATAAATTATCTTTCAGCAACTAGCTTATTGTTAACCGAACACGTCATTACAAGAACCCTGGGGTCTAAGAACTACTGAAGCTACGGGCCACTTAGCTTGCATGTGTTTGCCTTAATGCAAGCTAAGCAATTCTGTCGCTACACTTCAAACACATAGTGTGGGAGCGCGGATAGAAAAAAGAATTAGGATATCGAATCAGGACGATTGTAACTATGTGGCCAGCCCAATAGTGTGATCACTTAATCCCTTCCTAAAAACAGACGCTTTCTAAGTTTTGTCAATGTCAATAATGGCTCCTGACTGTATGCTGATTCCCAAGACATGGCCAAGATGTTTTTGATTATGATTGCACAGTTGTCATTTCTGATAGTCTTTTAAGCACACATTTTATGTACTTCGTTTATACCAAAACCAAAGTGGCTTTTCCATTAATAAAACCAAACAAACTGCATACAAAATATTTCCCAGATGACCCAATGCTTTGATGATTTTCCTTCATAATTTTGCTGAGTTATGATTAATATTCATTTTATCACACAAGTAATCAATTTATCGTTAGCGAGAAAGTCATACACGTGAACAGTTTCAGTAAATTCAACACTTAAAAAGAAAAGTCAAGGTTTTGTTTTATTTGCAGTTTCGACAGTTGCCGATAGGTTAGGCTGCAAGTATGGGTAACATGGCGAGCATACCCCGACTGCAAATATGTAAGCGACCTGTTTTCAAAAGCATTCAAAACGTTGTTATTTATTTATGGTTCCGCCGCTGTTATAATAATATGGAAATAACTATTAACAACTCATAAAAGTTATATTGTCAGTGTCAGGAACAGTAACTCAGTACTGATGAAGTCCAACAGAAGTAAATAGTTAAGAGAGAGTGAAGTCAACACGGGTGTTTTGTCCAGTATATTTCAACTTCTGAAAAATATATGGCTGAAAAGACAAGGTCGAGACATCGCGCCAAGTCGTGTGGTTCATGTATATTTGCGAAATGTTATCCAAGAATATAACGTTGTCAACTTGATTACTTTCAATCTTACCACATTTAAAGTCATTTTTTACTTTTTGAATTATTCTCTATGATAAAGTCGAACTCCTGCGCTTCGTACAGACGCCATTCTGTTAGTTAAAAACAAACACTCACCATGGGTTGCTGCTGGTCGAACATGCCCTGTTCTTGTCTGTCCAACATGGAGTTAAGACGCTGAGCCTAAACAAACACAAATTATTCTGTTAGTTTTATACAATATTCAGTTTTCACGACATTTATATGCCAATTTTTTTTTTTAATTTTAATTATCTGCAGGAAACCTATACTGCACAAGCTCGAGGGAGATAGATATTTCAATGCGAAAAAGGTGCTCAAAATTATCGGGACATGCTTGATGCTCTAGCGCATGCATGGTAACCTAGTTAAAAATAATGTACAGGGCTTGGTTGGCGTTATAAAAGTACCTGTACGAAGAGCGTGTTTTCTTGCTGGCGGCGCCTCAGCTCGTCGTCCTGGTGGCGCATGCGCGTGGAGAGCTCCTCCTCCTGGCGGAGCAGCTGCGCGCGCTCCGCCTCGCGGCGCTCCTCGGCGGCGCGCTCGGCTTGCTCCCAGCTGCGCTTCTGCCGCTCGCGGTCCTGTTCGCGCTGCCGCAGCTGTTCGCGCAGCAGCTCCGTCTCGTGCTCGTACCTGGATGACACCCCCCGCCCCCGCATTACAAACAAACTCTCGCCCATCATCACACCGCTCAAAAGAGAATACACGTCTGAACACGACTTGGCCCATTTCCAACATCTTCAAATGAAGCTGCATAAGGCCTATTTGATTTGATGCCACTTAAAGATGCAAGTGATAAGTCACCTGAGCAGAGACAGTTGTTCCTCATCCTTTAACTGAATTGAGCCTATGCCAGTGCAGGTTGAACTCAATGTGTTGCCTTTCAAACCGTCAAACACTAATGATCCATATTTAAATTTAAAAGTACACACACATTTCATACAAATAGCATTAGATTACTATATCGGACAATATATTCATAAATTTAACAAAAACCATTAATTTGTTTAAACAGGTTACTCATATGTACACAGATAATCTTGTTTTGTTACCTGTGTTTATTCTTGACAAGAACAGAACTCTTTTATTTCACAATAATAAATATCAATAGTATTTACCAAAGATTTTATACTCACTTGGCATACTCCATTTGAGCCTCAAGCTTCTCCTCCTCAGCGGAGAGCTCCTTCTTGAGGGCCTCCTCTTTCTGGCGATGCAGCTCGTGCAGTTGCTTCCACCTTGTGCCATACTCGTGTTCGAAGCTGTTGAGCTCAGAGAAACGCGGGCCGTACTGCAAGCGACCAATTAATGAACTTAGTGCACCATGCCGTAATGCTTATTCGCAATATCGTTGGGGATAGTGCAATACCGCGTAACTAGCACTGGTAGGTAACTGGCATTGGTTAATACCGCGTATCTAACAGCAGCCAAATTAAGATTTCCCGCCAATTAACGTAAAACCCTGATTAGAATATACCAGTTCAAACCAGTATAAAGTTGGGTGTTGTGTAGATACATAGTATTTACTAGTGTTAGTTACGTGGTTTTGCGCTACCCCCGACGATCTCGTATTGTGGCAAATCAATCATTGACTCGTTGCGCACATAACATGGCTAGTTTAAGTGAAGAGTCAGGATGAACCATACGGTTAAAATTGTTCTGTTCCATCAAGTTATAGTTCAAAAAACTATGTTGGATATCACATCAATGGCAACTTACTTCACGAGCGCGAAGGAATTCAGGATGCTTCTTTGGCAAATTCTTCTCTGGGTAACCATCAAACTCATCTGGCTCCTCGAAGCTCTCCACAATAACTGGACGTAAGGACCTAATAACGACATAGAAAATATGAGATGTAGATAGAAATTAAGTACGGGGATAGTGACAGTAAATGCTAAGTTACTTACGAAGTCAAGAAAAAGCATTTCTCAGTGCAGTTCCGAATAGCTGCCAAAGCACTGGGCTTCCGGGCATACTCCACAACACCCTCTCCCAGGGACTTCCCTCTCTCATCAACTTTTACATAAGCCCTCTCAATTTTGCCGAAAATCTCAAAAGCACGGTAAAGCAGTTCATTGGACACAAATGGAGGCAAGTTCTTTACACGAACAGCGCTGTTGTGAGGCGCGAACCTGACTCTCAGTGTTCTACCATTTCTCATCTTGCCATCCAACTCACGCTTAGCTTTTTCAGCATTTACTCTATAATCCTGTTAAAATTACATTAAATTATATAAATTATATAGTGATAAAAACTACATAGAGAATATTGTTTTTAAGTATAATTAACTACATGATGAACTTACAACTTTGATAAACCCAAAGTTCTTTTCTTTGTTCACAAACAGTTCCGCTGTTTCCCCGTAAGGTGCAAACAAAGCTTGGATTTCTTCTTCAGTTACATCTCCTGTTAAATTACCAATATACAAACGGCTTCTGCCATTAAACTTGACCTCACTCTGGTCTAATGGGGGTAAATCAATCAATGGACCAACCAGATCTTTCAACTTGTTAGCCAGCATATGTTCCTGAAACAAATGATCAAAATAAAAATAATAGGACCTCACAGGACACTTCATGAATCACAATATTGTTTGTATGCAGAATCTGTATAAGTTCTAGTAATGGACAAACAAACAAAATATCATCATCATCATCATCATCAGCCTGAAGACGTCCACTGTTGAACAAAGGCCTCCCCCTTAGCACACCATACTGAACGATAAGTCGCCACCTGCATCCACCGGTTTCCCGCAACTTTTACGATGAAACAAAATATGCATCAACTTAATTCTGTAGTGTAAATTAACAATAGCACAGGAGTTACCTCTCTCTGTGCTGGTTGCTTCCCATCCATTGGGGGGCCTCCTCTGTTGTTGGAGCGCTGCTGGTTGCGGGGCGGGCCACCGGGACCCCCTTGGCCTCCAGGGCCACCGCCATGTTTCTGCCCGAAAGGCTTGTTCCCTTGTCCAAAATTACCACCTTGGTTGAAATTACCTCCCTGATTAAAGTTACCACCATGCTTATTTCCTTGGCCGCCTTGCCAGCCTCCCTGCTTATTGCCTCCTCCAAAGTTTCCATTCATGTTCTGTATAAAGAAAATTAACAATAATATGAGATTTAATTTTACTATCCTTATTTGAGTAAGTGCATTGTCTCAATAACGAGACATGTACCTTTTGGTGCATATTTTGATTGGCAGGCTTGGGCTGATCAACATCAATAACAGCCTTATCAACTTTGTCCAGAGATTCCACTGACATAGGCTTGGTTTGGATATTCATGAGGGGTTTTGGAGCCTGTTTCTGCTGGTTCTGTGGTGGCTTCTGGGCAGCGGGCTGGGCAGGAGTCTCAGTCTTCTGGGGTTGAGCTTGCACAGGTGGTGTGGCCTGCTGTTGCTGTTGCTGTTGCTGTTGCTGCTGCTGTTGCGGTTTCTCTGCAGCTTGTGGGGCTTGCTTGGGGGGCTACATAAATACTATCTTTGAAAACTACTGCAGCACTAATTTATATACAATAATTTTATCATTAGTCACTGCTTTAATCATATAATATTTTAATGACAGTCATTTTGAATATAATCAGTCCTTTTGGCACACACATTTTATTATTAGTCATTGCTTTAATTGCATTAAATTTTAATGATGGTCATTAGTTAATGATTATCATCCGTCCTTTTCACACACACATAAACTGATTAACAAGGGAAAAATTCTTAAATTAGGAAGAATGCTAGGGGCCCTGGTCATTTTAAATGCATTAATCATAATGTTATGTTAATGTTATAGTAGAGAGCCAAAAATAAATCATGCTAATCATAATCAAATGAACATATAGAAAAAAAGAGCATATAAAAAATGCATAATAGGGTCGTTTCGCCAGTTTGCCGACCGTCGCCACTTTTCGACTTTTTTACCGACATGTTTGACTAATCGGTATAAAATAGCAATACTAATAAGATTAGAAACTTAACAAAAATATCGTGGTAAACCCAAATAGTTCGGTTATACGCACACATAGACAAAATGCACCTTTGTAAACAGCGTACGGAACAAAAAAACAAATCAATCTAGGTTCGCAACGAACACCTAACGACGCGTACTTCGTTGCGAAAAAATTTGTGAGGAGCCTCACGGTTCATGGTATGTTTTTAAATGTAATTTTATGTTTATTAATTTGTTTGTTATTTGTATTGATAGACAATGAGTCTTAGTATTTATTTAAAATAAGTATTATTTTAGATTTCTTTGGAAAATGTATAAAATTTAATAGTCGGTAACTGGTTAACTCGTTTTCGTAAACACCTACTTCTCGACCGTTGCGGTCGAAAACTGGCGCCGCAGAGTCCAGTAAGGTTGCATCTTTTTTGACATATTATTGAAGAAACTACTGAACCTAATTTTTTATTTTGAATCTTATTAACACCAGAATTGTGTCAGCTAGTTTTCGACCGGATTATTTCAAATGTCTTAAACATTCCGCGTGTCGTAAACATTTGGTCGAAATCGGGATTTGTAATAACTGTATGCCATATTCCGACTACTATATTCGAAAATATACAGTTTTTAAATTAAAATTATATCTTTTTTGAACAACACACACACGTCACATATATCACATAACACGACACGTATTTTGTCCCGAAATCTATATTTTAGCTGATAAAATGGACAAAATACGAACGATTTTTAATATCCAGTAAATCCGTAATTAGAAAACTAAATAAATCCAAGATTGATCTTAGTTACACGTTTCATTTTGTTGTCATAATGTTGTATATGATTTTTATTTTAAGAAAATGCGGGTTTTTATATTTAAAACATATTTTGTGCTTCATGTATTTGTCTTCACACCATAGTCGAAAACTGGCGAATATACAGTCGGAAATTGGAAATTTCGGTCGAAAACTGGTAAAACGGGCATTTTCGGCTATATTGATTATTATTTAATTATTTCTAGGTCTTACTTGAAAATAAACGGCATTCAATGATAGTAGACTATATTCACTATGTGCATAATTTTTCTCGTTTATTTGTTCATATTAATTCAATTTTTTTTTTCATTCTGAATTTGCCAACTCCACTAATCGGTCGAAAACTGGCGAACTGACCCTATATTATTTCAAATTAACTATTTCATAATTAACACAGATCTCATGAACCTAACAATCAACGTGACCGTTATAATACTTTTGCATGCAGGCAAGAAAAAGTATAGCTTAACACTGACCTCGTTATTGGGGCGTTGACCTCCTTGGCCCCCCTGGTTGGGATTTCTCTGGTTTGGTCCATTATCATCAAATCGCGTCTGTCGGAATCCACCTCTATTCATTCCACGACGACCGCCCTGTCTTTGAGGTTGGGGTGGACCTCCAAATCCTCGTTGATTACCATAATTGTTCATGGCGTGCATTTGCATTCTAGAAATTGGCAAGCTATTATTAGTGGTACCGAAGACAAATGCTATTACACCAAATTCGCTAAAATTATTCAACTTACTACTTTTTCCTTTAGATGAATATAATAGTTTCTCGATCAGGAAACTGAATCTTCTGTGCCTATAATTATAATAACTCCACTTATACGATTAAAGATCACCCAAAGCGTCGTCACGCAATGAAATGAACGCAAGTAGAAAACAAAATGGCGGATTTGAAGTGTTGCCAACAATAAGTTGGACATTCGCTGAAGTTGAAATTTCCCTTGACATCTTTTTTTGCCAAAAATGTATTAAGAGGGTGCATCCGTGCTGAGCTCGCAACGTCGCATTTTTGGTGATTTTTTGCGATTATTTCACAGAAATTGAATGAAAGTTTCAAATATCCGTCTGTAGTGCACTTCGTTTTTAGTGTATTAATGTGTCCAATGCAATGATTAATGGTGATGGACTTTTATTTTCGTATTAAAGGGATAAAATACTATATCTCCTTTAATAAGAAAATATAAGTGCATCACGATGAATTATTGCATTAGACACATTAATACATTAAAAACGAAATGCACTACAGACGGATATTTGAAACTTTCATTCAATTTCTGTGAAATAATCGCAAAAAATCACCCAAAGTGCAACGTTGCGAGCTCAGCACGGATGCACTCTCTTAATGTGTCTAATGCAATAATTGATCGTGATGGACTTTTACTTTCTTATTAAACGAGATATAGTATTTTATCCCTTTAATACGAAAATAAAAGTCCATCACGATTAATATCATTGCATTGGACCCATTAATACACTCAAAACGAAGTGCACTACAGACGGATACCTATTTGAAACTTTAAATTTCTGTGAAATAATCGTAAAAAATCACCAAAAATGCGACGTTGCCAGCTCAGTAGGGATGCACTCTCTTAAGTAAATCCGTTAATCGATTCTCCCGTTAATGCTTGACGACTCTAATCCATTAATTTTATGGAAACCGTCAAGTTGGCAACACTGTTGATGTTGTAGGTGGGAGCGGAAAGGAAGTGCCATAGAGTAAACGAGAAATCAAAAAATCCGTAAAAAATCGTAAACTTGTCTATGAGCTATGTTCATGAATGTTGCTCGTGTGCGCTAGCCCTAACACTGTTTAAGTTCTTGAAAAAACTGATTTGTTTCCTTGAAATTGTGTACGAGAATATGGCTGTGAAACGTCACTTTCGCTTCGTTGTTGAAGTAAAATCTGACAATCAATGTCAAATCAAATCATTTCAAATTTATATGTGGGGTGAGAGTGAGTGAGTCTAGCAATGGTCGAGCACGACTATCTTTAAAATAATAATAAAATAAATAAATAAATGAGCTTACTGTTCGTACATCGTTACGAAAAGGAAAAATTTACTTGTGTAAAACTATGGTTAAATGTGATGTAATTATGGGTTAACTTAGTTGTTTCATTTTATTTGTTTGTGTTTGTTTTGTTGCTTGTTTTAGTTGTTGTTGTTTTGCTTGCTTGTTCGAGTTTGAACTTGACTTCGACTCGACTCGCACCAAATTTAAATTTCACCAAAATTAATACTTTATTATTCGTTACAATTTTTTAACCGGCTTCCTTCAAAAAAAAAGGAGGTTCTCATGTTCTCAAGTATCCCTTAGTAGTTTGTGGGTTCTCAATTCGGTTGTATTTTTTTTTAGGTAACTTCAGATTATTTAGTACCCACCTACATTGCAACTGTTGTTTTCTTTTCAGCCAAAATAAGCATATACTTTTAAATAGTTATAATGGAAGCTCCCAAAGAGAATGATGATGAGATTGCAGTGAAGAATATTGATACAAAATATGGTTTACTTGAGTTTGAAAAACAAATTTTTATTGATGCTTTTGAAAAAGATGCTCTTCTTATATTGGCAAAGTAAATCAATATTCGTTTACAATTTAATGAATATTAAGGATGGATCCTGACAATTCTGATGATAATTTTTTCTTTCTGCTTTAAGGGGACTCAATTATAATGGTATAATTTCCAACTTACTGTGGATATACAATGATCCAGCAAATTTAGTTCTTGTGTTAAATAGTAGTGATCATGAAGAAAAATATTTCATGGAGAAATTTAATCTTACTCCTTTACCCAACCTCGGCACTGACAGGTAAGCAACAAAATGACTGTGTTCTTGGGTCAATCAATCAATGATTTCTTGTCACTTGTTGCTATGGTACTCTTTAGACCTTTTACCTTTATTATTTTACTAGCTGTTGCCAGCGACTTCGTCTGCAAAGAATTCGTTTATCGTTATCCCCCGGGAACTACGCAATTTTCCGGGATAAAAAGTAGCCTATGCGCTATTCCAGACTTTTCTCTATCTATGTGCCGAATTTCATCCAGATCCGTTGGGCCATTCTGGCGTGATTGAGTAACAAACAAACATCCATCCATCCATCCATCCATCCATCCATCCATCCATCCATCCATCCATCCATCCATCTATCCATCCATCAATACTTTCGCATTTATAATATTAGTTAGAAATGAAACCATATTTTAGCAGGCGACTCAGTGATGTCCCCTCTTAACATTCTATTCATATCTCTTATAAACAATCTACCAGGAGAATTTGCAGCAAAATATCAAGTTTAATCTCATTATCTGCTCAACATTATATACCACATCTTTGTTTGTTTGTGCTTTCATACCTTATATTTTTTCCAGAGAAAAAGCGTATCTGGAAGGTGGTGTACATTTTGTGTCAACGAGGATATTAGTGGTGGACTTATTAAAGAATCGAGTTCCTGTTGCCAACATCACAGGCATCATAGTGTTACGTGCTCACACAGTACTGGAGTCCTGCCAGGAAGCTTTCGCTTTGAGGCTATATAGGCAGAATAATAAGGTACTGCATTACTATAAGTACTTATGAAATCATGTCCTGACTAAACTTGCCAAAACTAATAATAGCAGTTTAGAAAACTAAAATTTATTTGGAATGTCTCCTAGTAGCGTAACTGACACAGACCAATACACACCTCAACTAACCGTGTCTTACATTACAAGAAACAGACTGCACATCTCAACTATCCGTCTTACATTACAAGACACAGACTCTATACATCTCAACTATCCGTCTTACATTACAAGACACAGACTCTACACAACTCAACTACCCGTGCCTGTGTCTTACATTACAAGCCACTGACTCTACACATCTCAGCTACCCGTGTCTTACATTACAAGCCACTGACTCTACACATCTCAGCTACCCGTGTCTTACATTACAAGACACAGACTCTACATAACTCAACTAGCCTTGTCTTCCAAGGCATGGAATGGACTCAATCCACACCTCAACTAGTGCCATTTTATATTTAATTTTTCAGACAGGCTTCATAAAGGCATTCTCCAACTCTCCTATATCATTCACATTTGGTTACCATCAAGTGGAAAAGGTCATGCGCGCCGTTTTTGTTACAGAGCTGTTTTTGTGGCCCAGGTAAGTTACATTGTCTCTATGTAAAATATGACCTCCAAAAAAGATGAAAAAAATGTTCCTTACTTTAATTTTCATATTAGACTTTATATGACAGTATAGATGTAGTGCAAAATGATTTTCCATGACATTTTTTTGAATCCAATGCAGTTTTCAACTTTAACGACATTTGAATAAGGTTCTTATTTATAAAACAATTTAATCTGACAGCTGCATCGTGTACACGACTTTAATAACATGGCATTAAAGTTGAAAACCAGATAAAATTCAAAGAAATGTCATGGAAAAACTTTATGCACTGCACCTTGTACCTGTTTGTAAAGTCGGAATATGCGTTTCCTCAGAGATGCGCCAGAGGCAGATTGATTTTTCGCCCTGAAAAACCTCTATGTAGCAAATTTCATCAAAATCCTTGAAACCTTTTTGGAGATCTTATCTATGTAAATATTATTTGTTAAATATCATGCGATAGAATACTAGAATTACAATTAGTTACTAGACCTGAGCCACTTTGACATATACTGGCACAATGCACATGCATGAAGTAATACTATTAGTTCTATTGTAGCTGTTTAGGCTGGCAAGTGGCAATACACCTCCAATTTTATAGAGTTGCGGTCCTCTATGGTTGGTGGCGACTTACCATCAGGTTTGAAGTGACGTAATTATTCGTTTCCCAACTCATTTCATAAAAAATGAATGTACCCTACAATACAATGTAATATTTTAATTAAAATAAATTAATTTTAAATGGTATTTATTTATTTAAGGTTCCACGGTACCATTATTAAATGCCTGAAGAACAGGCAAGCGGAAGTGGTGGAGCTACATGTGCCGCTCACCTCCAATATGAACCACATACAGACCTGCCTGCTTGACATTATGAACTACACTGTCAAACAGTTGCGGAGCATCAATAGAACACTTGATATGCAGGTTTGTAGCTGACTGATATACTTCATTTAATTTAGGATGAGAAACCACAACAACATTATATTGCGGCTCGTGAACTGTAATCTCTTAACAATTTGTACTAGAGTAACAATTAACGAAACTCAAATAAAGTGATATTAAAACAATTTTATTTTACGGTCGCCAAACTATTGCACTGTACTATTTGCTAGGTAAAAAATAATTGACCAGACGCAATATAATGTTATTGTGGTTTCTCATTCTAAATTAAATGTAGTATAGTGCGCGACATTACAATGTAGTACGCTGGTAAGTCAAATAAAAATTAAATAAGTTATTAACAATCTAAATTTTATTTTAAGAGTTTGGATAGGTACTAACCCCTTTATTTAAACGCTCTGTAGGCTTCTGCTAACTTAGCAATCGTTTGTCCTTATCTAACTTTGACTTTTACCTTTCACAGATAAGGACAAACGATTGCTAAGTTAGCAGAAGCTTATAGAGCGTTTATGAATAAGGGGGCTAGTCTTTAATGCCTATAAGCGCCTCTGAGGGAACCTTCACTTCATGTTAATCCAATCTTGTGAATAGAATTTCGCTCTACATATTTTATTAGCACTCAGCAGTCAGATATTTGAAATTTGATATTGATATACAGAAAAACACAAAAATTAAAAAAGAAATAGACATCACTCATTAACTATACAGTTAATGCTGAAATTTTAAAGTGGTAATAAGGACAAGATATATTTTTTCAGGAAGTTACAAGTGAGAATTGTATTTCCAAAAAGTTTCACAAAATTCTCCAGTCCCAGTTGGATTGCGTGTGGCACCAGCTCAGCACGAGGACCAAGGAATATGTTCAGGACCTCAAAGTGCTCAGAAGCATGACCATGTGAGTTGATAATTAGTTTTAGTTAGTATTTGTTTGTCGGTATAAGTATAGTGGGTAGGTAATCTCTTTTATCTCTTCTAAACCGATTCTAAAAAGCTTTCTTGGTAAGAGACTACACTATCCCTGATTAAACATTGTTCACGGTATAGTTCCATATTTTCAGCAACCTTATCCACGATGACGCGGTCTCCTTTTACGCGTTAGTCAGTAAATACAGAACACCGGAATATGCTCGGGTTAATTCCGGCTGGATCCTGCTCGATTCTGCTGAACAACTGTTTAGATTAGCGAAGAACAGGGTTTACAATCATAAAAATGGTAAGTCAAAAAATCTGTGTACCTATTTATTGATTGTTTACATGAACTTTTCTTCTTCAACGCCAAACTTACATTTCTCTCCGTCTCATCCCAAAGTAGCCTTCTTTCTTTTTTTTTTCGTTAGCATAAAAGTATATAGAAGAAGAAATACAATTATTGACAGTAAAATTCAAAACATTATTTTGCAAATAGGCTGCGGCTCTTTTACACGTCTATTTTTTAAACTACCAATAAAAGATCAAAGGCACTAGCTAGAAAGGAAGTAGCCAATTAAATATGAAAAACTGTTTAATCAATTGCTGTTTCTAGAATTCGATCCAGAACATTCACCGAAATGGAAAATTCTTAGTGATTTATTACTCGAAGAAATACCTGAGGAGGTTAAGAAAAAGCAAAATAGTGTTTTAAACAATACAAAAATACTAATCCTCTGTCAAGATGGGCGTACGTGCTCCCAGCTAAACCACTTCCTTACGATGGGCCCCAACAGATTTTTATTCTACACCGCCTTCAGGAGGGACCTGATGATTCACACGGTGTCATCAAAGTATAAACATCTGAAAGACACCGCGCCTGCCACTAGCGAGTCAAAGAACGATCAAACAGATACCACAAAGGATGAAGGAAGTAAGGACGTTAATAAATTGGAGGAAGAGGATGCAGAAGAGTCAAGCAAAACAAATTACATGTTGACACTCACTCAGGTTGCCACCCAGGACAAAAAGAAAAAAGCTGCCGATGAGAGCATGTTCGAACCAATTTCACAGGTATACATTAAGTAAAAATAATCATCTCAAGTCTATATACGTCTCATTGATGGGCATGCGCCCGCCGGCTTAGGCTTTAATACCCGCACAGACCTACTGCTGATTGGGAACTTCATACAACATTGACACTCTTCTGTTCTCTTGTATTCGAGAGGCCATAGCTCACACCATAAGGCATTTTTTATTTATAACTCAAATATCTTAAAATTAGTCTTTTTGAAAGTAGACTTGCTTAGTGAGATCAAACTTTTGCTTCAGATAGACAACTTAGACATAACCCAAATAGAATCAGAGAAGCCGATAATATGCATCCGGACTTTCAAAGAGAATGGCAACAGTTTCTCTTTAGAACAATGCCTGGAAAGTTTACGTCCAGAGTACATAATCCTGTACCATAGCGACGTGGCGGCGGTGCGGCAGATTGAGCTGTTCGAAAGCCGGAAGAAGACTGAGGAGCCGAGCTGCAAGGTCTACTTCGTGGTTCACGACAAAACGGTGGAGGAACAGGCATACCTGACGGCTCTGAAGAGGGAGAAACAGGCCTTTGAGCTGTTGATTCAAACGAAAAGTGTAAGACCATAATTTTATCTGCTAATTCCGTAGCTGTGGAGCTGTCATGGACTTGGCATCCCAACATCGGTTAGTTACAAGTGCCGGCACGTAAGTCTAGCAATGACCTTGTATGCGCAGAAATGTAAAATACGGTATCCGTGGGAGCCAGATCCCCTCCACTTGACTCGTCATCGCCAGACTTACGTGCCGGCACGTATGTGTCAGTAAAGAACCAGATTAAAAAAAAGACTGCATGTTTGCTACACTTTAACAGCACAGATAAGATAATAAAACTCTTGTTTTTTACCATTACCGCTTCGCAACTGTCACACAACTGTAGTTTGACATTTTTATTCTTTCTTCATTCGGTTTTTACTTTTTGGTGTTGGGGGTCTACCTTTTTTTAAATGCCGGAGATATAAATGCACGAACAGAGATATAAATTCAATTTCGACGGGAAGTCGAGTTACTAACTGTCGTTAATTTACTTTAGGTTATGGTAGTTCCTTCATATCAAGATGGCAAGACAGATGAATACTTTAATTTAAATGAAGAAGACGAACCTGACGCTGTGGACACCAGGAAAGCAGGTTAGTAAGTTTTAATCATTGTACCTAATAATTTTCATTTCGTGACAATATCATGTGCTGCCACATTAAAATAATATAGGTACTTTTTTTTATTATTTTTTAAGCTTAACTTATTTCTGAAGGCCGCCCTGAACACAAAATGTAGAGTAGCAAGATTTGGTTTCATGAACATGTTCGTATTAATAAGGTAACGCAAAAGATAGGGATGTTGTTGAAACGCTTCGCGACCTTACCGACACACATACATACCTATTTAAATTTATCTAACGGGATTTGTTTCGAATCTGGGATCTCTAGCTAGATCTATTCAGTAGTTACTTATAAGTAAAAGTGGAATATGTCCAGGTGGGCAACAGCCGCGGGAAAAACCGCGAGTCATCGTGGACATGCGCGAGTTCCGCTCGGACCTTCCTGCACTACTCCACAAGAAAGGCATCCACATAGAGCCTGTCACCATTACCGTGAGTCGTTTGTTAACGCTTGTATGCGCCATTGCCCTCTGTGCAATGGCGCATGACTGGCGATGACCTGTAGTGGGCTGTTGTGGTCCATTGTGTACCTTACAATTCCAAATTTAAGAGATGAGTGATCGCTCACTCGTGAATTAAAAATTAAATTTCAATTCTCTTCATTTACACTACTTTCTCTAATTTATGCCAATTTCCCTTTGATAAACAATAACTGTAGATACACAGTCGCGCTCCCGAAAATCTCCGAACCAAATAAGCTCCAATTTAATAAAATTGGCTTAATTTTTTCTCAGTACGTTGTTGTCAATGCCAGCGTAACGATGCCCACGTGTGTCTTCAAATAGTGCAAAAATCCCTCGCAAAAATGGAACAAATCTGATGGAATATCATACTTTCAGTGAATATCTGTTGTTTTTTCTATTAAATTCTAAGAATCGGAGAGAAATATTGATCTAAATTAATTTTAAAGCCATTTCTAAATTGCTAATTTTTGCCAGAATTCGACAACATTGACATAATGCCTTGTCATTGTCACACGCACAGGAAAGCTTATCAGTAAAACGAAACAGATAAACAACAGAACATAGAACAAAAGTGTAGTGGAGTTGCCATCACCCTATTTTTTATTTCTAGAATCTTATGTGTTTTTGTGTGAAGCTTTGATTTCCTGGATGTGTATACGTAAGTCATGTATGTGTGATTTAGTTTTAGACTTATTTATTCATCAACAAAAATTACATCATATAAATACATGCATGTCACAAATATAAGTATTTCTGTTAAGATCGTCAAAAATTAATAATAATAACAGCATAATAAATTATAAACACTAAAACAATAAAATAAAATACAATGTCAAAAATAATAAGTGTTGTAAAAAATTATGTAAATTTTATAATTCTAATAACATTTGAATAAAATTTATCTTGTGTATGTGTTACTGGGAAACGTGTGCGATAGTTTGACTGTTTGAGAACCACTCGGACCCTCAGATATCTATTTTTAAGACAATCGGTCCAAAAAGTAAAGATTTAAAAATGGCGGCCACTTTTTCCATTTTTGATAACGGTTTCATGTTTGGGGGCCACTCGGACCCTCAGATATCGATTTTGATAGCAATCGGTCCAAAAACTAAGAATTTCAAAATGGCGGCTAGCTTTAAAACTTAATTTTCACACTCAGAAACGCCAATTAACATAATAAGAACTCTGAGTGCTGCAGGGATGATTTATTGAAACTTGAACTAGATCCATGAACATGGTAAAACAATTCTAAATTTCCACTGTCAGTCAATACAACCGACTAGGTATGTAATTAAAGTTAACTTTCATACTCAGAGACGTCGATTAAGTTCTAATAATCATAATATTAACTGACGTCTCTGAGAACGGTTTTGATATATTATTATTCTGCAATAATTATATACGTTGCCACTTTAGGCAGCTACGACATTTGTCATGTTTACCGCCATCCCTCGGGAATTATGCAACTTTCCGGAATACAAAGTAGCCTATTTGTTAATCTAGGGTACTAGCTATCTCCGTTCCAAATTTTATCAAAATCCGTCAAGTCGTATCAGCGCGAAGAAGGAACAAACATACACACTCACATTGTCACATCCATCCATCCTCATAAACTTTCGCATTTATAATATTAGTAGGATATAGATCGTATCTCGAAAACGGTAAACATTTGGTTTGGAGTAAAGAAAATTAGCTTTAAGATTATCTAAATGACTTCCCCATTCATCCTGTAAAGTATTGGCGTTAACATTAATTTCACCCTGTTTTTTATTGCATTAATTGTCAAAAACTTTTAAAAAATAAAGTCCTCTCCGAAAGTCCGAATGCATTCTTTGTTCAACAACATAATTTCGTCCGTCAAAGCAACGTCAAACTCGTCAAAGCGTCGCCTTCAATGTAACAAGTGGAATTAATCCCTCTGCCGTTTCTGATAAGGCTTACATTCATATCCGAGTTTAAACCAAACGTGTGTGAAATTGTCAAGTTTAGCTGTCAAGGTGTCAAGCGTTTTGGAGTTTTGCCGCTACCAAAATTCGACTGTAATGCAGTAAAGACTAGGTTCAAATTTCGTCACGTACTCTTTCAATTCGTCTGTGCGGTGGGATTACTTTTCTCTACGCACACGTAAATATATTTTTAACTGTGGAGTAGCGAAATTCAACTGTAATTAAGTAAAGACTAGGATCAAATTTCGTCACTTATTCTCTTAATTACTTTGTGTAGGTGATGATTTTATTTGTTACGCAAACAAATAAATAGTTCGGACATTTTTTGAAGGGGATTTTGTATGGCACTGTGTATCTACAGTTATTGTTTATCAAAGCAATTTCCACAGTAGTTTTCAAAAAAGCCTGTAGATCGTCCAATTATTATGAATATGACTATGAATGTTCTAATGAATTCCAGATAGGCGACTATATTCTGACCCCGGACATTTGCGTGGAGCGCAAGTCCATCTCGGACCTGATCGGCTCACTCAACTCGGGCCGTCTGTACACGCAGTGCACGCAGATGTGTCGCAATTACAGCCGGCCAATACTACTCATTGAGTTCGACCAGAACAAACCTTTTAATCTACAGGTATTTTTGATACTTGATAGGTACCATCGAAACACGTCGATAGATAATTATTTGAGTCTATTAGACCTCTCTACAGATTTATAAGCACTTGTACGCTAAAATTTATCAATTTTATAAACTCCATTGAATCTTTTTCACTTGAATTTTCAGTGTCGAAACAACTCAAAACTTACACACAGGACTTAAATAGATGTTAGCATAAACTTTTTTTTTCCTTCAATTTTAATTTGCCATGGGCTATTCAGCCATAATCAGTGTCTTATTCCGCAGGGTCACTTTGTGGTATCAACAGACATATCCGGGGCCGACATCCAGCAAAAGCTGCAGCTACTCACCATACACTTTCCCAGGCTTAAGCTCGTGTGGTCTCCCAGTCCCTATGCCACCGCTGAACTGTTCTACGAACTCAAAGTAAGGCCCTTTTAAAGTTCCATACCTCAAAAAATTTCATTTCATTGCCTGTCAGTCAAAAATCTTCTCAGGAATGCATGGAGGCATCAAGGTAGAAAGGTGCTTGAAAGTTCAAGTTGGAATTAATATAAAATACCTGAGTGGGAACCATTTTACACCATATCGGTACTATTCGTGTATCGAATTTGCCGGGTGGTAGGGCCTTGTGCAAAGTCCGTCCGGGTCGCTACCACCATCTTACTCGGTAATCCTGCCGCTAAGCAGCAGTGCTTGCACTGCTGTGTTCCGGCGTGGAGAGTAAGACAGCCGGAGAAATTACGAGCACAAGAGGCATTTCATCTTAGCCCTCTAGGTTGGCAACGCATCTGCGATCCTTCCGGGGTTGCGGGTGTCTATGGGCAGTGGTGATCACTTACCATCAGGTGACCCACTTGCTCGTTTGCCTTCCTATTCATATAAAAAAAACGAATGTGTGTAATAAAATAAATAAGTCTTCCTCCGTTTCGGAATCTACCGGTTTATAAATTCCAATTTCTAAATTAAGTACCTTTATTAAATTTTTGCCCAAACTTCGGCTTGCATTAGCTATCAGAAATACCTAGGTATCGAAGCAGCGTATACCGATGTGCTGAAATATGTTAGAGTTCTCAATTATTGATATTTTTTTATTTATGTAGCAAGGCAGAAAAAATCCGGAAGTCTCAGCCGCTATAGCCCTCGGCGGCGACAACACCGCCGATGACATCAGCTACGAGCGATACAATATCCTGGTCCACGACTTTGTACAGAAACTGCCCGGAGTCACGTCGAAAAACATCGCCCGGATTATGAATAAGGGTGTTTCGTTGGATCACTTGCTTACACTTAACAAGGTGAGCTGTCTTATAGTAACCTTAAAGGCCCCTGTACACAATGGCTCACAATAGCCCACAATATCCCAAAAGCATAGCCTGTTGTTTTTGTGTACAGTACAGGGGGCTGTTACAAATGGTTGTTATTAGAAAACAATAAATGCAATCAGTGAATGATAAACTTTAAAGGCAGGTAGGTACTCATCTGCGAACTGTAGCAGTAACTGTTGCATTTGCACGTTACTGTAACCAAAAACCCTAGTGTAACGTTGACGTGGCGTTCCGCTTGCGGCAGACTCGCGAATCACGCCACACTAGGGTTTTGGTCAAGCACTCTAACATGCAACAGTTATGGTTAGGTACAGGCCCGCAGTACCCCGTTTTAGTATGGAACTGACGTTTTCTTCGAATTCTATTTGGTCTAACAATGAGATGTTTTACTGTTTATTGGTTTACATCACTATTATTGATTCACAATAATTATTGTACGGTCAAGTGCAAAAATAAGTATTTATTTTATTTATTTATTTAGACATGCCAACAGTACATAAACAAAACATTAAAATTTGTATAATATTGATACGAACTTCTTAAAAATATGTCCCACGACCTTATTAGGCATCGTCCTAATAGAACGCGAACGGGCAATCATCGTAGGTTCGCGCGAATTTTACTCGTACGAACGCGCGTTCAAACATATTGAACTCGAATAGGTGTCCTTATCCTAACTGACAATCGCACGACGCGGTCGCGCATTCGCGTTTTATCAGGACACCCAGTTTACACCATCGCGCGAACACGCGATGGTCGCATCGCTTACTCGATGCCTTACGTCGGTGTAAGAGCGTATGGTACCTACTTATTTTTGAAACTTTAACTAGATACATATTATTACACTTAACTGTACTTGTGGTGTAGTCTAATTTGTATCTTTTATAATTTCAGGAGGAACTAGGGCAGATAATAGAAAATAAGAACGAAGCAGACACGATGTACTCCGTATTGCACGTGAAAGCAAAACCAGCCGACGCTGGCAGAGACGATAGGCCGTTCGGGAAAAGGAAATTTGCAGGCAAATTGTTTAGAAGTAAAAAGACGTAACATTATCATAAAATTTATTTATAATTATGTAAATAACAATATTAATTACATAAGAAATTCATAATAAAAACTGGTTGTCCATATGAGCAGTTGGCGCCTAATGATAAAACTATTTTATATACAAATATAATTTACATCGAACGGATAGATTCAATCAGAGCCTAAGTTCATTAAGTTCAACGTCGGGCGCGGTTTTTTTATTGTACGTCGTAAATTGATTAACGCCAAGAACCTAAAAAAGAGATACCAAATCAATAAGAGAAGGACTTATGTATTTAAATCACTTTAAAATACATACCTAATAAATTACTTGAAAATCTAATGAACGACTTAATTCAGTACAATTATTCCATTATCGTAAAATAGCCTTTACTCCCGGCGTATTTATACGCGCAGAACGGCGACAGTTTCCTGAACTTCAAATGATTTATGGATCTCACGAAAATCGAGATTTTAATAAAATTATAAAATTACAAAAATTTGCCTCCCTAAACATTGCTGATTCTAATCCCCTTTTCTGTCACTGCCGCAAATATATATAGTACGTATATAGCTGTGCTCTCCTGTATGTGCCGTTGATTTAACAGTTTATTGAGTTTTTTTTTTCTAATCATCGTGAGTGTTCTTATAAAATAGTACATTCTTATGAAGTCCATTTGCTATCATTCAATCAAATTAGGGTCTTTTAAAATGTAATTATTTATACTATTACAAAACAAAACTTGTCTCATTCCAAATATCCTATGAAGGAATCAGAGTTGAATCTCGTACTTGGCGTACCGCGCTTATAAACTACCAGAGTATATAAATTATTATTAATTTTTCAACATTTTGACTGAATGCTTAGGTACAGTCGAGGGCATAAATTTAATATCGATACAGCCATCATGTCAAATATATGTCACCAACCTTATTGTTGGTGGCAAAAGGTGTATAGACGTTTTTGGACTCTTGCTAACGTCCATATTATACTTATGCCCTTGACTGTCCTTGCAGGATATTTTATTATTACTTGCCTAAACTCTAATATCTCTACCAAGAACAACTTAACACCCGTTACAGTGCTTTCAGGACAACTCTTCATTTATTACAAGAGCATAATAGATTAGTCTCTCCATTGTACGAGTACATACATAATTAACATATCCTAATTGTTAAAATTACACATACCTACTACATATTTATATACTTTGCTCCCGTTTTACCAATAAACATTGGCAATGTTCAGTGCATGCTTTGACTGGCATAATTTTTCTAAGACATTGCATTTGATGTATTTGTATTCCGCACAGCCATGAATGTGTCAGGGTGCACTAGTGTTTCTTGACATCAAGTGCAAACAAAAAGCCAACGGCTATTGGTAAACAGAAGTCTTGCACTTCAGTAAACCAAATAAATATTTTAGTAAGTATTTACAATTTACAATATGTCCCAAAAACTGCTGCCGCTAAATTCGATCATTGATATAACTACATATATCTATTTAACTAATTATGTAAGACGCATTCAACGTTCTTGTGACAATCAAAATAGTTTTCGTCATAGAAGTGTGTCGTCTCGCCTTCTATAGCTTGCTCATGCTTAACTGGATGTAAAAATGTTGAATTTGTAATCATATTCTATCAAGCTTTAGCTCTTTTCATATTAACTTTATTAAAATTCAACTAAAAATCATGAAACTACATTTTACGTCAAGACAATTAATTTTTGACTCTTATCAGACGTAATTTTAGAAAAAAGAAGTCTGGGGCAAAATACATTCCGGAAAAAGGACACTCGGGAAAAGTACCTAACCTACCGACATGACACTCGGTGATAAGGCACAGTAAGAGAGTAAAAACCAGTGACCAGTAATACAATAACTAATCTAAAGGACCTTGTAATAATAGAGTTGGACGCTTTTGTGGCTCCACATTGTTGTCCTACTCGTGGCCTACGAGTATCATGTAAACGACCCTTAAGACACAGAAGTGGATACGTAATTCTTGATAACCTAGGGTCAAGATGTTTTTTTTTTAATTTTCGCGTGCCCATGGCACCGTATTAACCACGCCCATAAGATCTAGAATTAGACAGCAAATTATAGCCCCCAGACAAATTAATACAGTGTACTTTAAAACATTGTAAATAGGTCACTCACGATACTGCTTGTCTTTGTCCGTCAGAGGTACGTAGATAACACCCATGAGTTTTTTCACTGTTGTGGTGCCATCCGCAGCTTTGTCTACCTAAAAAACAGTTGGCGTAACTTTTATATGCGTCACTTTTCTTGGCGATAACCCCTGTCTTAAGGGTTTTCTGATACTTATAACTTATTATGGAAAGTATCTTCACCACTCTTTACGTTAACTGCCGTCGAAAGGGCTCTAAAGATATATCCGTCAAAATTATTGATGTTATAATATAGTTTTTTTTTTAAATTTCTGGTGATACCTGCGTCAGATGTTGCTCTCCTCCCTCTGGTCCAATGGGCACAATGAGCCTCCCACCAGGCTTCAACTGCGCTATAAGCTGCAAATAGATTTATTTCAATGACATTACAAACCCATTCAGCACAACACTGCTAAATTTTATGGTGTGCACTTCACACTGCTATTAAAAAAGCAAGATTCATTAAAGTTTTTGTATAAACACCAAGACAGCAACTAGCTTATGCTTACAGCTTGAGGCAAAGTGGGCGCAGCCGCTCCGACATGGATGGCATTGTATGGAGCCTCTGGTTCGTAGCCAGCACGTCCGTCTCCAGCTGCATCAAATTTAAAATTGTCTTTAAAAAAATCTCTATAAGTATTTCATTTTGGTTTTTTATACAACAAGGAAGGCAAACTAGCAAGTCGGTCACCTGATAGTAAGCAAGCACCACCACACATGGACACCCTGCAACCTAGAGGGCTAGGATAGGATAGAGTACCTCTTGTACCAGTAATTTCACCGGCTGTTACTCTCCACTCCACACCAGAACACAGCAGTGCAAACACTGCTGCTCAACAGCAGGATCAGCAAGTAAAATGGTGGTAGCAATGTAGACCTTGCACAAGTTGCCACTTCATTTTGAGAACTATATCTTTTAATTTTTTACATTACATATACAGAAGATAATATAGCATATTACCAAGACTAAAGGACATTCATTTTTAGAGTTATTAAACAACCCTTGTTTGCATTTATAAAAATATACATACCAACTAGTTTAATACGCTCTGATGCCAGCAGAGCAGGGTTGTCCTGATTGAGATTTTTAGTGGCGAGTTTGACTAGTTCTGGGATATGTTCTATCCCCACAACCCGACCTTTTTCACCAAGCATGTGGGCCATACAAGCAGTCAGATAGCCAGAACCAGATCCCACATCCAATGCCTTCTCTCCGGGCAACAACTGATTTTTTAGCCTTTCCAGTGCATGGGCATGCTGCAAGTAAAGTTATTTTATAGGAATATGGTTACCAGTGGCGGGGCGTCAAGTATATCAGAAGGCAAGCCGAAGGAAATGTAACTAGCCTTTGCTCTATTCCGCACAATAAAGTGCCCAACTGCCTTAAAATAGGCAAGCCAGCGGGAATCGAGTTCTACGGACGCCACGCCACTGATGGTTACATAATTTTATTAAATTAAGTTTTGGTTTCAGATGTAGATATTAGTTTTGCTTAGACACTAGCTCAGATATACTAGCTAGCCATGGTTAAATTTTGTTCAGTGATTTGGAAGATATTTTACAGACACAAGAAACTCACCATATGTGGCGCGCTGATGGTGGCTGCAAACCCAATCGATTGTGGGGAGTCATGGTATGGAGCATAAGGGCAATAGTTTTTACGATCTACTAAGTTCATGGCATTGGCAACTGCGTCAGTCTTAATAATGCCATTTTCTGAAAATAATGTGAGTGAACTTCATTTGTAGCAGTTTATAAATTAGTTATTTCTTTAAGACTGTTCTTGCTTGAATGTTGTAATGAAGATTATATTATAATTTAGGCAAGAGAAATCGATTCATAGCAGTGCAAAGACCTAATATCTGTAATATCGCATGTGATAAAAAATAAATAATTATAACATCACTAATCTTTGACAAATTAGTTAATCTTTTTAATATCACATATGCAATTTAAGCTACATAGAAAATGCAGTTCTATGCAATTTAAGCTACACAGAAAATGCAGTTGTATGTTAATGTTTATTTTTATTAAATTTTTTATTTACTTAAATTTCAAAAAAGCACTTACTTCGAAGATTGCGGACTAAATCAGCATTGTTTACACCATGACTTCTCCAAGCCATGACTATCACACTAATAAGAATGACTAAAACGTTATTCATAAACGACAATTTTTAGTATTCGTTGTTTTCTTATTTTGTTAAAAATCGTCTTTGTTGATTTTGGCCCAATTTTTTGAGTGATTTTTTGCCAATTTGAAATGTCAATTTAATTTTACCGTAATGACAAAAGGAACACGAGTTTGTTTGAAACACATATAAAACTGTCAGATTTAATTAATTAACCAGTATAGCGAATATCAGTCTGCTTATGTGCAATAGCCCTAAAAGTGTAACTGTAAGTTTTTACTTAGAAAAATACATCACCCTTATGTCAGTGATGCAGTCAACGTCAAAGAGTTTCTTTTTTGCGAAGGTCCGCCGAGGGTCCGCCTGTATTAGCTTAGCTTAAAAATTACTTGATTGTTGCCTAAAGTATAAATAAGCCCAACTTTAACAAACGAATAGAATTCCACTTATCAATATGGTGTGCGATGGCCCTGACCCACCCGATAATTCTCCGCACGAACTTACGCCTCCACCTAGACACGATCTCATGATGAATGGCAACCAGGCAGAGGAAAGCGATGAAGAAAATGAGTATTTCGGCTACGAACCCTTACCCCAGGGGCCTGAGGCCGTACACTCTGACCACGAAAGTGACGACGACACACAGGTTAGTGGACGAAATCTATGATCGAACTTGCTCTACACATTATCCTGTAAGATTTATCAAATTATGTAAACAAACTTTTTCAATAGATCTATATTATTATTTACTCCGTCGTACCTCGTGATTAACACGTTTTTGTTTAACTGCTAGCTTTGATTTTATACCATGTTATTGCAGAATATGGAGCATCAGCAAGCTCCAGCAAATGATGTACCACCAATTGAACCAATGGAGAATGTATTGGCCAGAGAAGTGTGGAGCGCACCACGGCCTGTGGACCCCATACAGATGGATAACGAGAGAGCACAGCAGGTGAATTAATTCATAATTTAAAAATAGCTCAGAGACAAAGGGACTGTAAACTAAATATTTTTTTAGCATTAAATTTGAATATTTTGAACTTTAATGCAAAGACACTGCCTTTGTTCATTATAATTTTATGAGGAAATTTGTCAGTAATAAATAAAAGATAATATTTAATATTTTATTGGGAATCTAATTGAACTAACTTCTCTGAATTTATATTGTTAACTCGTAGTGTAAACCATAATTCAACATAATGGTTGTCATTATTTCTGGCATTCTGAAATGTTAATAATACTGCCGACATGGTTTAAAAAAAATGAGTTGAGTATTTCCATAATTTCAATATTGTCTAGGTCCAAAGATACAGGCTCAGTCTATATACATATAATGTGAATTGTAATCTGCTGGTGTTATGATATAATTGTTTTATTATCAGGTAATGTCAGCAATGGCTAACTTTGCCCTACCTCAGGCTTCCATCCCGGACTGGGCCCAGAGCATTACAGAGGAGCAGTGGAAGCAAACCCTTAATGATAGGATTGAGAGACTTAGAAGTAATAGGTAAAGTTGAAACTTCTGTGGTAAAATGTATATTAAATGTAAATAGGATTTATTGATATTTTTCTATGGTAGTACAAAGGGACTGCCTCCTGTTGTATCTTAATATCTTTGTATATTTTAAAAACTTACTTAAGTGTGCATAGGCCAACACACAATAGATAGGTCTATTGTATTGTTATAAACTGCTTAGTGAATGTGTTAGCAAGAAGGTGTACTTTAGTATTTAGGTACAGGCACAGTCAGAAGTTAATTAATGAAGTATTGTTGTATTATAGTTACAAATTATTCAAATTCATGATTAAATACTAATTGTAAAGTGTTAAATCTCAAGATGTTTTTTTTTACACTTAATTTAATCAATAATGTATGGCAAGCCAGTACCAGTATAATAGAATAGTTCCTTAACCTTTTCGCGGCCACATCAAATACAAGAGATGTGACCCCCATACCACCTTCTTTATTGAGATGCCTTAAGTTGAACCTAAACCCAATTGAATGAAGGTTGCTTTTGCATTAAAGTAATTGACGTCCAAAAGGTTAATTGTGCCATGGTTAAAAGAAAAACTATACAATATGATTACTAAATGAAATATATTATCATATAATGTTTTAAACTTCCGCGATTCTCACTCATAACTACATTTACCACTCGGATTTACCAAAACTCGTTTTTTATGTGATTAAGAGTGGTAGCTGTTATAGTATCAATATCATCTTCTTCATCATATTAACTTTAAAAAGTAACTCTAACTTACACTAAATTAGTGTAAAACTATTCTGTGGGGTTAAATATGACGGCGCTGAATGTGACTAGCTTCGTCTTCTCGTTTCTGATGAACATGTAGAAGGGGGAGTCCGCATAGAACAGTTCGGCTGACCGTGATAGGGAAGCAATTGTGACCGCCACAGCTTCTGTGCCATATTCTAAACAAAGAAAGCATGGTTATTTATTAACTTACTTATATTAGTTGACCAAGTAAATGCGTCTCAATATCAGTGACATTTTGAGTGCAAAAAGTCGGTCTTACTCTTACCCCCTTATTCATAAACGCTCTGTAGGCCTCTGTTAACTTAGCAATCGTTTGTCCTTATATGTCACATTGACATTTACCTCTCACAGATAAGGACAAACGATTGCCAAGTTAGCAGAAGCCTAGAGAGCGTTTATGAATAAAGGGGTTAAGCCATGCCATAAATAACATTGAACCTGTCCTGGGGCCCTGGGGCCTTACCATGACAGTTTCAGTTTAGGTTCGTTCGCTGTCAGCTTCATACTAAAAGTGACAGCTAAAACTTGAACTGAATCGAAATTAGGACGTCATGGTAAGGCCCCAGTTGACAATATAATAACAACATGACAATAATATAAAAACATTTGGTGAAATCTTTAACAAGGTAATACCACAGGCTTTAATTATAGAATAAAAGGAACCTTGCTGTGGTGGAAAAAGTGGTCTGTTAGTGTTTTGTTTAGGCACTGGCAATGTTGATAGGGAAGAACTTCAATTCAGATATCTCTCTCTGCTATAGGTCTGGAGTTGGCAAGTAGTTCAAGGTGGGGTCCAAATACTGTGAGAACATTTCAACGAGACCCAAAAAAAACAAGTATACCTTATATATGTACCCATTAATTGATACTTGCTATACAATACATGGCGGTTCGACCTTTGGCGGGCCGCGTGTTGCCGACCGGGTAATTGTTTCAAGCTTGTTTTAATTTTTAAATGTTAAGCAACAAAAGTGATAAGAATAATATGATGATTTGCGTCGCTGTAAGGCGAGGCGAGCATGAAATCAAATGTTGTTTTGTGACTTGTGATCGTGTGGTCATAAGTTTATCATGTTACCGTCCCGCGTCTGAATAAACGGATAATGATTGTATAAAATTCAATAAAAACTTAATTGTAATAGAAAAATATGTTTTCCTGTTGATCGTTTCGTTTAAGTCTTTAATGTTTAAATATTTCTCTCAATCTAGACAGACATTTATTTATAGCTTATTAGTTTACATTTTTACCTACGTTGTTATTACGTATATCCAACTCACGAACAAAATGCTATTAGAATCACCATCGTTGATAATTTGTCTCGCCAATTAAACACGAAAAATCTGTTATTAAATGATTAGACCTACCATTTATAGTAATCTTGACGTCTTGCCGAACAGTGTCCACATACACTCCTGGATTGGGGAGACTGTTCACTTCATCTTTGATTTCTTTCGATTGATCTCCGCTTCTGATTTTCGCAATGAGTTCGTCCTCTGTTGCACCAACTTCTTTCTCGCTTTTGACCATGAGAGCAAAATTAGCATCTGTAGGAGAAAACATAGAGGCGAGACCCAAAGCCATTAAACTGTGTCTTAGATTCATGGAACTTGTGATGTCGATCTTTGGAAATCTGATGACCGCGGATTTGGTCGTCATTTGGTCAATGAGTTGGTTGATTCTGGAGTAGTTAAGGTGGCTCATAAGCTCTGGCAGGCTCGTTTGTTTTGGGTACCGTGGCATCAATGCGTACATAGTTGTTGTGCTGTCGTTGTATGGAAGGGCTAGCATGTGCAGACCTGAAAAACGCATAGCATACAAAAAATGTTAATCGAATTTGGTCAGCCGTATTCACTGAACAATATTTAAGAGTGTTAGCAAAATTGTATTATTATTACCATCGTCCACAGAAAATATATGTTTGAATTCGCCAGAATTCAGCATAAGATCGGCCATAACCTGGCCTGCAGGGGTTCTGAACGGCATTCTGAAATTATTTAAATTATCAGCATTCAAGAAATGACCATAAGCCAAAAATGCCGGCTACAAGCAAGAAAGACCTGCACTGTTCAGTGGCTCTGTAACAGACTGTAAATGTAACTAATATTATAAATGCGAAAGTTTGGATGGATGGACGTTTGTTTGTTACTCAATAACGCCAGAACGGCCCAACGAATCTGGATGAAATTCGGCACATGGATAGAGAAAAGTCTGGAATAGCACATAGGCTACTTTTTATCCCGGAAAATCCCGCGGGATAGCTATTTAATGGACTACGTTAGGGACAATATGAATTTTCCAAATCGAACCATGCATGATTGTTTAACGAAATTATCGGTGTAGCATGCCTAAAAAAAATTACACTGTTTTTTTTATTTCCGCTTAATTTGACATACTTATTGCTTTGTGCACTCAGAATCGTTTTTTTGTTTCTCATTGACGATTATTAGCAGAATTTGTAGTGTTTATTGTTGCGGGTAGGGAAGGGACTCGTGGGAAGTCCGTCCGAATCGCTATAAACAACACAAGCCACTCCTGCCGCCAAGCAGCAATGCTTGCGCTACTGTGTTCCGGCCTGGAGTAAGACAGCCGGTGAAATGTGGCAAATGAGGTATTCTATCTAAGATAGACTATCTTAGCCCTGTTAGCTAGCAACGCCTGATGCGGGTGTTAATGGGTGGTGGTCCACTTACCATCAGGTGATGAGGTGACCCACCTGATCGTTTTGCTACCAAAATTAATTTAAAAAACTTACTTTGCTGTAAAAGTTGGAATAAACGGACTCTTCCATTGTCCGCTGAAGTAGAGAGCAGATAATAACACCACTTTCGTCTGTATAGGCAGGGGTTCTTTTAAGAAATCTTCTATTTTACCGTAAGTATGGTTTTTAACCCATCTGAAATAAAGAAAGTTGCAAAGTAACCAAAATAAAGTCTCACATTTGAATTCCTGTAAGTTTTCAATTGATGGTGAAATCAAAATCGCATCGAAAATTCGAAATTGGCCGTGTCATACCGTCCCGCTCCCTGTCAATGACTTGAAGCGTGAGCGGAACGAACGGCAACTTCGAACGTGTGATTTCGGCATAGATATATATACCTAATAAGGCCAGTGGATGTTGCGATAGTCACCTTGTGCACCCGTGGCGTCCCACTAATATGGCTAGGGAATACGTGGCTTATAGTGGGTATGTCTATGCCTATCATGTGACGCATTCTCGAGACGCAAAAATACATAGATATGTTTAAGCTAAACTGCGTTGCGTGGTTGCGTGACAGTTCAAACAGTATCCTGCGTACACTGGGAGGTCGGTGGGACTCCCCGATGATGTGACGTTGGATGGGGCTGCATGCTGCTGCAACCGCATATTCATGGTGACGCCGCTGGGCAGTCGTGCATTATTATTATTTTCTTATAGTTTTTAATTATTCTACCTACTAATACCACTTGTTATTATTTTTGGATGTACCTAACTAACCTCTATGGATTCTGTCCGATATAAATGGTTTTTTTTTAAACAATTTTTTTGGCTGTACTTTATCTACCTACATTGTATGTACAAGACTCTTCTGCGGTAGGCGCTTACGCTTACCATCAGGCGGGCCGAGAATAGTTATTTGTGTCACAAGGGAGCAAAATGATGTATTTACGGCGAGGGCTCTACATTGAATCCAGAATGTAGCGAAGGATTCTACAATAGAATCCTGAGCGTAGCGAGGGATTCTAAAGTAGAATCTAGAGCGTAATGAGGGATTCAAGAGTTAACGCCCAAGATGAAAATAGTTTTGCTCCCGAGTGGCTCATACAACTTTTCACACCGAACATTAAAATATTTTAAAAAGAATTCTAAATATAATTAAAGAGCTACCGGCATAGAAAATGGCATGCTTTTACAATTATCAACTTCAAAAAATTACATTTGCAAATAAACACTTAGTAAAAGCCTTGAACAGAAAAGTTGCACTTTGATCCCTCTCGACAGGGAGCAAAGCTTACTTTTCTGAATGAGAGGTGTAAAATAGTTATTTGTGTCACAAGGGAGCAAAATGATGTATTTACGGCGAGGGCGCTACATTGAATCCAGAATGTAGCTAAGGATTCTACAATAGAATCCTGAGCGCAGCGAGGGATTCTAAAATATAATCCAGAGCGTAATGAGGGATTCAAGTGTTAACGCCCAAGATGAAAATAATTTTGCCCCCGAGTAGCTCATACAAATTTTCACACCGATCATTAAAAAAGTTGAAAAAAATATTTTTCATTTAATTAGAGCTACATATAAAATGGCTTGGCTTTACAATTATCAACTTCAAAAAAATTGCATTTGGAAAAAAACACTTAGAAAAGCCCTCTCGACAGGGAGCAAACCTTACTTTTCTGAATGAGAGGTGTGAAAAGGTAGTTTTTCTCTTCGTATTTGAACGGGTATGTAATGTAAAGAAGATAGTAGGTAAAAGTTTTTGCTCGTATTTATAACACTTACTCATTGATGTCATCTTTGGCTTGTTCGCTTTGTTTGAAGTTGGTAGCCAGCGCGTCGCCCCGGTACACCCGCTCCAAATACTCCCTGTACAAGCCGCGGAGCTGCGCCCGCGCGTCCACGAAGATGGCGTCCGCGTACAATGTTTGGCTGGACCCGTTGCTGTTCAGACGTCCCAGCAGCTCCCCGAAGTGCTCGTGGTTAGCGCGGTTTGTTAAGATATCTAGGGAGCGGAAAATTAATAATATTTACTGACGAATGTGTGACTAATCCACTATCGTAATTTCAAGGGTTCGTACTCAATCCACCAGAGATGTGAGAGGAAGCAAGCGTGCAGTGCGCGAGGACAAAATCCACCAATAGGATTACTTCATTTCCCTACTCGCTCAGCGCTTTCTTTGCGTGTGAAATAGGTATGTTGTTTTTTTTGACGGAGTGAAAAATTCTTTACGAGTACTTAGGCACCTACCATCGGACCTGGGGATGCCCGGTAGTTTGAGGGGCGCTGTCCCCCGGCCATTTAGGTAATATTAACCTTTAATACGGAAAAGGACTTAACTAAATAGGCAGACTAGCTACCATTTATCCCAATTCTTGAACTATACTCGGGAGCCTTTGCTTGCCTTGCCTTGGGTCACTTCCTGGTAGAAAGTTATATGAAAAGTGACCCGGTTTCTTTGCTCTCGAGTATACTTAGTTCCTGTGGGGTACAATAGTACTAGTATAGTCCCACCCGCGTTAGTGAAGCGATTTACTTTCACACAAGTATATTAAGTAGATAGGTACTACTAATTAAGTTCCCACTAATATTGCGGTGTTTTGCGACACAAACATAAACAAAAAACGCTTTTGTAGATTCATGGAAACAAAAGAGGCGATTAAGTTTTCAAGTCAACGCGTAAACGTTTTATCTACCTACTTACTACTTAGGCTTTTGTATGCGAAGAAAACAATAAAAAGCTTTGTCCTTGAATTAAGTACACGATTATTCACTAACTTGAGTCAACAACTAATTGTTTAAACATTGCAGTATTCTGCTTAGTAGCTAATTAAGTATTTATCTAAACGACAGTGACCTGAAGGCCTCTGATGAACGCGTGCGGTACTTCCTATTCCGTTTTCAAGATAGTGTTTATATTTATGTAAAGTTTATTCCGAAAACCACGCTCACCTTGGGAAAACCCGAGTGTTGTCGCCAGTTCGTCGTACGTTCTTCCCGCGCTGCCCAGTAGAGTCATCGCGAGCAAACCTGACAACAAACATTTCATGGTATTTTTTATTTTCTTGCAAATCTGAATTCCAATACTTGAGTCACGTACTTAGAAAACGAATATATTAGGTATTTACTTGTAGACAAAACAAAAGAAACGTAGGTAGGTATGTGCTGGAGTTTCCAGGTGATCTGATGTCACCGCAAGGCAATACTCGCACATCGCATAGGTAGGTACGTTCTAATGTAAAAATGCTCCCGTTCTCACTCTAGATAGGTATACGAGTATCCGTGTTTGTGAAACATGTTAGTAACTTTTTAGCGGTTAGTTATGATTCGGTTGTTATAAAATTAACGGGTTAGTGTTAATAATAAACAATCGTCTATTAAGTATTAGTATTTGCTTAAATACAATAGGGTCAGCTGGGCAGCTGCTTAGGTGTAAATTAAACTAAAATAAATATCACGGGACTATCTACACTACACCAATCAGGGTACCTACCTAGTTAGTTCTATTTCAGAAATTTTCGGCAATAAGTATAAGAAAGATGTTTGATATTTTAGATGGCATTTTTTAAAATATACGAAATAGAGGGGAAACTAGCAAGTGGTTGATCTGATGGCAAGTGAGCCCCACCCATGGACACCCGCAACACTAGAGGATTGCAGATGCGTTGCCAGTCTAGAGGGCTAGGATAGAATGTCTAGGTATACCTCATGTGCCAGTAAAATCACCGGCTGTCTTACTTTCAATGCCGGAACACAGTCTATAGCACTTACGGGGTAGACACCAGCATGGAAGTAATAATAATAATAATAATATCGAAACCCATACCAACAATAATAATAATAATAATATAGCCTTTTTATTCCGAATTCGCCACAATTTCAGTAGTTAGGTACATGTTGTTGTTTTTTTTTATAATTGTCGCGTAATTCGGCGTGCCTCATATAGGTATGGCGTAGGCCTCCTCCGTGTATGGGAGGGTGGAAGATGGAAGTAATAGTTGATAGTTCTTAAATAGGGTGACAGAGTGTCCTGGCGCCGCTGCACAAGGAGGCCCGACCCCAGATGAACTGGGAATATGGGCAAGGACAAGAAGAAGAAACGTATTTTGCTTACCGGCGAGTCCAGTTGGTGACATGACTATGTTCTTATCAACGTTCTGCTTCATCATTTCCATCATTAATTTGTATCCTAATTCGTTTGTCGCAAAAGCCAAGTGGTCGTCGTCATACAAATTGGCTGTTGTACTAGAATGTTAAATATGAATAGTTAATTAAATTTGCAAATCGACTATTATACTTACTTTTAACCGAGGGGACCGATTTTTGAATCCACATCACTCGTGAATAAATATCATACTAAAATGGACTGAATTTTATTGCTGCAAAACTAAAGCGCTAATAAATATTTGACTATACTTCATTTAGAATGAGAAACCACAATAGCATTATATTACGTCTGGTCAACTATTTCTTACCTAGCAAATAGTAGTGTAATAGTTTGGCAGCCGCAAAATAAAATTGTTTTAATGTCACTTTATTTGCGTGTCGTCAATTGTTACTCTAAGTACAAATTGTTAAGAGATTACAGTTCACGAACCGCATTATAAAGTTGTTGTTGTTTCTCATCCTAAATTAAATGAAGTATAGGTAGTTGCTTAAATTAACTAGGACGGTAATGTTCTTCTACTCCACTCACATTCAAAATTCATCACAACGCTTGTGGAAATAAACAATGTACAATTCGAAAGTAAGAAATGTCTAGACAGTCAACTGAACCCTGGGCTACCGTATATGTATAACCTTATCGCAACAAGGGATCGGCTGGTTATTTGTTCCAAAGTACTCCGACGTTAATTGTGAAAAGGTTCTACTGTGTCCTCGGGTTCCGTTTGGTTGCCTGTCTGTGTCTAAACTAGCGAAAATACTTTTAGTCCAATGAAATTAAGACTAGGAAGAAATGAACGGACTTGACTATCAAGGAATAGATAAATGTTAACAGTTATCACAACATGAACACTTGTTTACCTCGAACCGGTGGTGTCATTCTCTCCAGTGATGGAGGCGCTGAATAACATCAGACACAGAGCTACACGCGTTCCCCAACCCATGGTCTGACTTTTGAATCTACGAAAAAAACGTCACAATTAGAGACAGATACAATACAATACCATACAAATACTCTTTATTGAACACCACAAATCAGTACAGAACAATACAGAAACAAAGAACAAAGTATACAATAGGCGGATATCAGGTAGGTATAGTATAGTGACTATAAGTACTATAGTCAACTAAGAAATTCCTTTACCACCCTATGCCTATGACCCTACCTGGGCATTAGGCTGGGCAGGCCCCTCTTCTCCACTGGGCACTATGGGCACGTGCCCAGGGCCCCCGCGATCGAATGGGGCCCCCTAGTTCCTGCCAGATTACCAAATAATAACCGATATTTAGGTCATAGGGGCCCCATGATCCTAATGTGCCCAGGGCCTCAAATAGTTTAAAGACGGCCCTGAGGCTGGGCAAATCAATTGTGACAATATGATATGAGTTAGGTTGTAGAAACTCATAAAAATGGTAGCCAGTAAGTACCTAGTTACCTACTTGGTTGACTAAACTTTAGGCAATTAATTTCAAAACTTTTCGAAATAGGGAGTATATCATAAAAAAGGATGGGATATGAAATATAGACTTTAGAATTTAGTAGACATTCTTTGAAGATCACTTAAGTGTCATAAGAAGGGATTTTTCGAATTTTCCACAGAACAAAGTAGCTAGTGAGAGGAAGAAGTGCGCAAGTTAGCGCAAATTTTGATTCTGCGCGGACGAAGTCGCGGCCAAAAGCTTAGTTTTGAATAAAAAGCCAATTAATATTAACTACCGAAAAATAAAGGGATTTAGTATTATTCCGCTAAAGATGCGGGCTTAATCTCTATTAATTATGTAGCTTTCATATTCACTGTGAAAAAGTTCCACGCTACATTTGCTTTGCTTTATAACATAACGTGAGCGTGCGTGTATCGTTGCTAACTAGGGCCATTGGCATCGATAAATCAAGCTACCTTTGCAAGTTTCAAACATTTAAAAAAATATTCCAAACAATCATCCTCGTGAATTTTTATTCATTGTTATTTGACATACTTAGTTACATTGACTTTATGCACGTGCATAATTCGAATAGGTAATTTAGACTTCACCATAATCACCATTTTTTGTGTAAGATGGTTACCTACTTCTTTAGTTACACAACAAACTTAAAGGCTATATAAGTTTTTGTAAATACCAAATGCCTCAAATAGGCTGTATCTGAGCTTCAAACGCTTTCGGAGGTTATCGGAGTTTGATTTGATGTAATTTTGCACACCTGCATGCAGGTTGAATAAGCATGAACTGTTCTAGATATTTAAGATCCGAACCGTGTAACCGTGTTCTAGCAAATAAATAATTTTTAATTTGATTTGATTTGCTATTCTTACATAGGTAAGGTATGCACAAATACCTAGCTACTACACTACAAACTATACTAGGTACCTAACTACTACAAACAAACTAAGAACATACACTAAGAACAACGGGTTACTTGCCATACAACTTTATATTATAAAAAGTGACCCGTTATTTGCGCTCATAAGTGTACAGTATAGTGTAGGTAGTTAGTGTGTATTTTTTTTTCTGGTACATTTTCTTAAAATGAAACCTAGACAGATCGATTTATAGCCCCCGAAACCCCCCGCATTTTCTTGAAAATCGTTGGAGCCCTTTCCGAGATTCAGATTTTATATATATATATATATATATATATATATATATATTAATATTATATATCTATCTATCTATGAATACGAGCAATTCTTGTATAAATATACAGGGTTATTGGAAATTCGACGTGAATTCTTTAGGAGGTAATAGGGGTGACTATTTGCGATAATTTTAACCCCCATATGTATTATGCAAAAGTTAACCATTTTTGAGTTATCATGTTTTTTAGTTTTTTTCAAAATAAGTCAATAATGCAACATTAAAAATTTATTTTAAAAAAAGTATCAATTTAAATCTCATTTTTTCTTCTGATTTATAAAAACGATTAAACACTAGTTATTTATCAATATTAAAACCACAATTATCGGGCCAAATTAAAAAATGCGAGGTAAAAAACGATATATATTTTATTTTTTTTTGAGATTTTTTTTCACTAAAATGCCTTAAAACAAAAAAAAAACGTTATGGAACTTGGCTGGCAGATTATTTTAAAAACATAACCGTTTTCTTAGCTCTCCAAAAATGCATAACAACTATAGGAAGTTACTTCAAAGAAACAGAAAAAAAATTATCACACAGGAAGCCGGCGGGAAATTTTATTTGAACTTAACTAAGGTCGTCCTAAGGAGTTCTAAGGAAATTCTTATTCGAACTAAATTAATTAAAAACAATACTCAATGTAAATAAAATAAAAATACTTATTTTACATTTGTATTTTTTGTGTTATTTTCATTTAATATTGTTTTTAATTAATTTAGTTCGAATAAGAATTTCCTTAGAACTCCTTAGGACGAATAGAAGACCAATCAGAAAAATAAATACATATAAATTTTGTTCTGACCTACAACTTATTCAAATTACGTGATGCAGATCGACAATCATGCACTGTGACTGTGTGATGTATTGTTTGGTCGTGTTGTAGCCGCAGGCGCACAAGGTAAACGGGGCCATGAAATCTTCAGTTTTGGTCAGTATGAAATAAAAATAAAATGCCTACTTTACCGAACGTTGAAGTAACCGAATGAACATATTTCTGTGGGTCAGTAGATATTTAGATTTAGCTTGTTAGGTTTTTTTTTGGGATCGCAACATAGCGATGCACATAAACATAATATAGAAAGGTATTACTACTCACTTATTTTTATTTTACCTGTATGACTATTAGCTATCGGAACACTTATTTTTGTTATATCTAGTTCCGACAAATAAGTTTTTTAATCGTAACACTGCACGTAGGTATCACTCAATTCTGTGTAGGTACACGCCACAGACCAAACGTCTGCTCACATCGACGCGTCGATGGCTAACTGAGGCTGAGGTTGAGGTTGAACTTGATGAGTCAATTGTGCTTGGTTACGAAGCTGAAGAATTGGAGGATACTGTGTATTAAGGGCGGCAAGTAAGGAATTACTACCGACTCTTAGTAGAAGCTTTTTGAGACGAGGTTCATACAAATGCCGGCACGTAGGTCTAGCGATGACCGTTGATGCGCAGTAGTCGAAAATAAGGTATCGCGGGGGAGTACAGGGGACGCGGGCGGGCGTAGTCCACGTTAGACTTACGTGCCGCTACCTGGGGGCCTACCATGACGTCTTAATGCGATTCAGTTTAGGTTCGTTCGCTGTCAGATTCATACTAAAAGTGACAGCTAAAACTTGAACAGAGTCGGAATTAGAACGTCACGGTAAGGCGCCTGTACGTAGTTCGTCGTACCGGTGGCGCTGGTGGGCCGCTGCACGGGCGGGGGGGGCGTTACTTACCGCCCTAGGGTATCATGGCAAGAAAAAAGCCCGAGGGTTTTATATGGGGCGTTGCGGCCAAATTAACATGTTACTTTTGATACCGTTTACGAATAAGTGTGATGAAAACTTACTTACCGCACTAGTATCCAGATTATTGGAACCAGTCTATTTATAACGAACTTTTGTCCGTGCCCCGCGGTAAATTATTAATCGCAAACCTGTCTGTCTTGTCTGCATTCAATTCAAGCTTGTATAGTGTGCCTTGAGTGTTTCAAACATTTGAGTAGGGTATGATCGAAGAATAATAATAAATATTGAAGTCTGATACCGTCTACAGATGGAAATTGTGGACAATAATTTAATTATAAGCCTTTTTATTCCGAATTCGCTACAATTTCAGTAAGTACATGTTGTTGTTGTGGTTGTTATTGTCGTTTATTTATTCAATTGTCGCGTTATTCGGCGTGCCTCATGGCATAGGCGTCCTCCGTGTATTGGAGGGTTTGGGCTATAGTTCCCACGCGCGCCCAGTGCCCAGTGCGGATTGGGAACTTGACACACACCATTGTATTTCTTCGCAGATGTGTGCAGGTTTCCTCACGATGTTTTCCTTCACCGAAAAGCTGAGTTTTTGAATCAATTTTTTTTTTGTCATAAATGGAAAGATCATATATAAGTTTGGTAAGAAAAGTATTTTTAGTTTTTTTTTATTCGCTATAATTAACGAGTTATACCGATTTGAAAATTGATCGTCGAGTACCGCACCGAAAACACACCGACAGTTCCCGAACAAGGCCGAGCCGCGTGTGACGTCACAATGTTAGTTTCCATTCCACTCGTAGTTAGTATACAGGTGATACCGTTTTTTGACTTTAATCTACTCTATTCTGTTATTAGCCTACTATTATTGTAAAATGCTATTGTTTGTGAGAGCGTATTGGTTTGTGACTCTCACGCTAAAACGGCTAAACAGATTTCGATAAAATTTAACATACAAGAACTTTATAATTTATAATCTGGATTTACGTACCGGCTATAGTAGGTGTCATTCACGATGGATGCACTCCACCGTGGTTCTTATTAATTTGTAGTTAAAGGTTAATTTTAATACATCTACGAGTCTTTGTGGATGGCACTATCTATACTTCTATCATGCTTCTATCCCAACTTTCCACGGTACCGGGATTTAAAACCATAAAATTAGATGAGAATAGTGATGAGTACACTTGGGTAATAACTATTTATATGAATATGTAAATAAGTCGTGGGATTTCAGTTGAAAATCCCGTTGATTTTATCCCAGGGGAATTTCATAAGAAAACCCGGAATTTCGAGCACAAAGATGGCGGATGACATTTTGACACTATGACACTAAAAATGTTTATGGGTGTCGTTTTTGAGTAAATTGGTAGCTCTGAGCCCGATTTTGGCATAATTTTTTAGATTCAAGATGGCGGAAGACATTTTGACACTATTGACACTTTGACACTAAAATATTGATGGGTGTAGTTTTTGAGTAATTTGGTGCTTCTGAGCCTGATTTTGACATACTTTTTTGGATTCAAGATGGCGGATGTCATTTTGACACTATGACACTAAAAATATTTATGGGTGTCGTTTTCGAGTAATTTGGTGGCTCTGAGCCCGATTTTGGCATAATTTTTTGGATCCAAGATGGCGGATGACATTTTGACACTTTGACACTAAAAATGTTTATGGGTGTCGTTTTCGAGTAATTTGGCGGCTCTGAGCCCGATTTTGGCATAATTTTTTGGATCCAAGATGGCGGATGAAATTTTGACATTACTGACACAGAAAACACAAAAAAGTGTAAAATGTTACTCGAAAACGACCCCCATAAACATTTTTAGTGTCAATAGTGTCAAAATGTCATTCACCATCGTAGATCCAAAAAATTATGCAAAAATCGGGCTCAGAGGCACCAAATTACTCAAAAACGACACCCATCAACATTTTAGTGTCAATAGTGTCAAAATGTCATCCGCCATCTTGGATCCAAAAAATTATGCCAAAATCGGGCTCAGAGCCGCCAAATTACTCGAAAACGACACCCATAAACATTTTTAGTGTCAAAGTGTCAAAATGTCATCCGCCATCTTGGATTTAAAAAATTATGCCAAAATCGGGCTGTTTTACTCCCCTCACCCGGAACACATCGGCGCAAGCATTGCTGCTTGGCGGCAGGGTTACTAAGATGCTGGTACGGTCGACGTCAAACATATCTTTACACTTTAGTGCCTTGTCGCTCCAAGCACTTTGACAACTTCATATGAAACTTCGAACTTATAGTTACAACGACAAGGCACTAAAGTGTAAAGTAAAGATATCTTTGACGTTGACCGTACCTAGCGATCCGGACGTACCTACCTAGAACAAGGTTAGGCTCTTACACCCGCAAAAATTCCCATTGAATATATAATACAATCCCACGGGATTATAAAAAAACTAGGAATACCTATCAACCACAAAATCTAGCCATTAAAATTTACGTACCTACGGTCGAAGAAACTGAATCACGTAACCTGCCTAATAGGTACAATTTAGCAATAATATCTCTGGCAGGGTGTATGTTAAAATTCCACAGTGGTAGGTAAGCGATTCAGTATCTTTCACTGTACTTAGGTACTTTATTGTGAAATCTCAGGTCCAGTAAAATCAATCCAGTTCACATAAATCAGAAACATTATCAGGATTAAGCTTTTATTACCTACCTACACATGACTAAAATAAAAATTTACTTACTATAAAGTGATACGCGTGCTCGTTTGCCACCTTATTTCATAAAAAAAACTTCAGCAGATATTTTTTGTATTAAATTTCGGATATTTTTAGTGAAATCAGCCGTTAACCCAGTACTGTCGTGAAATTGCTTTAACATTGTGACGTCACAGCCATGGCGACCAATCATGGGCCGTTCCCGGTCAAGTGGTCATATTTCAAATTTCATCAATTTTGAATTGCTTATAATTAATTTAAAAAAATTATTTTAAGAATTCTTTGAATTAGATATTATATAATATGTCATAAAGTTTTAAAAAATATAAAAAAAATCGATATTTTTTTAAATTCAAAGACTCAATTATAATGCAATTAATACAACGAAAATGTAATGGTATACAACGAAATTTAATTACTTACATCTGGTTTTTTTTTTTATGTGAATAGGAAGGCAAACGAGCAAGTGTTCACCTGATGGTAAGCGATCACCACTGCCCATAGACACCCGCAACCCCGGAGGGATTGCAGATGCGTTGCCAACCTAGAGGACTTAGATGAAATGCCTCTTGTGCCCGTAATTTCCCCGGCTGTCTTACTCTCCACACCGGAACACAGCAGCGCAAGCACTGCTGCTTAGCGGCAGGATTAGCGAGTAAGATGGTTACATTGACGAGTAGGCATTCTTCGTAGTTAAACAAGAAAATATACTTTCAGAGGGATACACGCAATTTTAGGTTTATAAGTCGTGTTCTAGTTCTGTATAATTTTCCTTTAGGTATAAGCTTAAGAGAAAAGTGCAGGCGTGTAAACCTCCTTGATGGTTAATACAAGTTTCGGAAGTGGTATACCTGCATAAAATGCCGCACACTAGGACAATAGCTAAGTCAATTCAGAAAGCCTGAAGAGCGGCACCAGCCGTTTCCCAGTAAGTACGAAAGTGTACGTAGTATAAAACAAAAGTCGCTTTCCGCTCTGTCTGTCCCTAAAGTGCCCATGTATGCTTAGATCTTTAAAACTACGCAACGGATTTTGACGTGACTTTTATCAATAGAATACAGTGATTCAAGAGGAAGGTATATACACTCAGGGACATATTTAGTGGAACAAAAAAAAATTGTAGGTATTTTTTTCTGGTCAAGCATTAAGTATGCGTTTTGCTAACTTTTTTGTGATCCGCTAAATACGTGCCTGAGTGTATGTATAATTCTACGCAGGCGAGGTCGCGGGCAGAAGCTAGTTGTAATTAAAAATAGAAATAAAACGCATTGTTATCAATGTTTTATAAATATTCGTAAATATAGGTCAAATGTGGTACAATTAAAATCAGAGGAAATATATTTTATCGATTTCATATCAAAAAGGAAACGTCCATGCATTATTTTCTACACTTTATCATTATCTTAATTTTATGAATTATATAAAAGATATTACAATACATATGTGCCTACTATAGGAACATGAGCTGTTAGTGGTAGGGCTAGCACAGATCTTTACCGCAACAAGTCCAGTGCGCCTGCACATGAAGCTAGCCCGTCACTAACCCTACAATTTGAATCTAAACTAGAATATGTTATTGAAAGACTTACAATCAATAAATGCATTTTTGATGGTACTAAGTAAGCTTAAGATCTTTGAATAGCTTTCTGCATATTACTGGCAAAAAATATAATCAAAGCCGGTATTCTTTTCCTTACTCAACTATGCGTGTCTGTCAGAATTACTCTGAAATTCGGTTGAATTAAGAGCTTACACACTACAAAGCTACAACAAAACGTCCAAGTCCATATAAAAACTATTAGTACATACATTTAATTAGAATACGATAGAGTGTAGAAAATGGATATATTCACATTGAATAGTCATAAAACCAATAAAACAGGGCACACTCACGAATTTCACACATACATAATGCAATTTAAGTGGTCGACTCGACACTATCTTTGCTTATTAACTTATTTGGAGAACATGATCTTAAACCTATGTCCCTAATCTAGACTAGATATTAGTATCAATAATGTGGGTCATGTACAAAAATTATTCTCGGATATTGGCAGAAATTTACTGTGTTTCGTTCATAACGCCATAGTATAGGGAGTTTGTTAATTACCAAATTACTATCAATCAGTCTTCACATAACCACCTGTCTTATAAAATAAAATATCTATGAATGTTTCAATCACATGACATCACAAAAAATACTTTTTAAAATGAAAGTGTCTAATGTTTTATTGGTTTCTGATCAGCGACAAAAAACAAGCATGAGTGAATATACAGACAAATATCATTTACAAGCTAATTAATAAGAAATAACCATTTTAATACTTTAAGACATAAATAATAACACATTTAAACAATTTAACTTGTTTTCTTTGACTTAAAATCTCTTACTACTACTTTGACTACACTAATAGTATAACCAAGTCCGTTATGTTACAAGTTATATTTTATCCTATACTGACATGTAAAGGCGGTAGGCAGACAAATTCTTACTTCTATGGACTCAGGAACAGAGCGCGAACATATCACTCACGGTCACGCAGGGTGCAGCCCTATGCTTCACTAAATGAGATTGTAAGCGACCGCAGAGGAAACTAAATTGGCGCTCCTTCATCGTATATGAAATGTATCTAGTAAAAAAACCTACTTCCCAGTTATGCACAAAAATGTTACACTGCGGCAAACTATTGACGAGGCGTTGTTGCGTTTCATGTCAATATGGGACACTAACTGAAAATGATGCACAAATGTGCAAATGTTAAACCCAACAGTGGTTAAGAGATCTCACAAAAATCCCGTTTATATTCTCGGTTGATTGTTGGTAGTTTCGTTTTATTGTGGAAGATCTCTAGGTCACTGGCAGGTTCGAGCGTCTTATTAAAGCAACATAAACGGAACACACACACACAAACATGTCTTAATACCAATTTGGTGGCACAAAATACAGAACTTAATGAACAAGTGATCAGTCTTAAAAAATTACGACCCACTTTAGGATCACGGCACTATGTCAGTAAGTATAACATTGACATTGATCCACTCTGTTGCTGAGTCGAACTAAAACAAAATACATCCTAAAACTTACAAGGAAAGTATTAACAGAAAGCACTGCAGATTACGTCTTGAACAAAATGTCAGCACACTGAAGCAAACAATAAAATAGTCTAAGATGATTATTACCTAAAGCATGGAACAATACAAATGATCCACACAACACTACAGCTTACAAATAGTAACAGAACATATACTACTAATTTTTAATTTATTAATTCATGATTAGATCATCAATTACTGGTGTGCCTGCTAGACGCCAAATTGCTGTGCTAAGTTTTCTTTTTTTTCTATTAAAGATGACTCTTGTCGGTCTTTGATTTATTGACTACCTATATTTTAGCTAAAAACATAACAATGACATGTTTTAAATGTCTAACCAATCATATTTCCATAAATATATTAGTTGACAGTTTTTTTTGAAATTATGGGCTCGCCGAGCATTGAAAGAGAACTTGCCACAGTAGTTGACCCTACAGCAGTTACCTAAACAGGCCTTGTTTACACAGAGTGCCAATGATTGATTACTTATATAATGCTAAATGCATTACACAATTATACTAATAATCCATTATAGTACATAATAACTCATTCTCCAAACTATTTCAATACATGCTGATTGATCCTTAGTTAAATGTGAATTGAACTACATGGAATGCTCTAATTTCGGTTACTGTCATACACATGATGTATATTTTTGACTGACAATGTCTACTCATAGTAAATAAAAGGTTTCTAATATTATCAAAGTAAAAAATCGAGCACTGGTACATAATAGAAGCTCAGAAAACGTGTCACTGGTATTTCTAACATCAGGGAGGTCTGTCACCACAGTTACGACCACGAGTCGTGCACAACATCTGTAACACAATTCAATTACCTATACACTCATAATTTCGAAGTCAATCATAATCACATCACATCAGATTTAAGGAGACATGTATTATATAATAATTATATAAAACATATCTAAGAATATAATAATTACGATGAATTGATATTGATAATACTATATTAGTACAAAATGCAGCAAGTAAGACGCCGCCCTTAGCTACACAGAGAGTCAAATGTGATACATTATAATAGTAGGTAATCTTATATTGCTAAAAATGCTTGTAAAATATTAAGAATGCAAAATATTGCTGTATCATTTCAGACAACCTCTAAGTAGAACCCAACAAATATCATAAATTTTTCAGTGTTATTGCTTTCATGGCGATATTTTTTTTATTTTAACTTCAAATTTGTTAGGTAGTCATTCTAAAATTATCACAAAGCCTATATTACATTAATCCTGCCATTTACCTATATCTCGCCTCACGTAACCTGTTTAATTGCGGTTATCAACACCTGCCAAAATCCTTACTCGAATCAGTCAATCCTCGATCCATCGTCATTACATTAAGCCATAGTAACAAAGTAACATTAAATTTAGCATTAAAATAATTACATTTGAGACTAAACTAAGCACAGCGCCAACAACGCTTTCGGCTCCTAACTAACATTTATCAAACTGACTTTGACGCGTAAAAAACAAAGACGCAGACTTATCGATTCGTCACTTTGGAAAAGACATTTAAAAAACTAAAATGTTAAAACTACATTCGAGGAGGGTCACAGACGCTCAAAGAGCAAAAGCGAAAATACGAGCCGAACGTTTGGTTCGCGTTCAACGCGATCACGAATGTTTGACAACGATGACGCCGGGCCGCTGCACCGGCACCGGCGCCGGCGCCGCCACGACGAGCGGCGCGCGCTCCGGCTTCTTGGTGAGCGCCAGCGGCGCGTCGGCCGCCTCCTCGCGGAACAGGTGGTCGCCTTCCAGGTGCCGGATGGCCTCCACGATGGTCTCCAGGTTCTGCCGGCTCGTGCTGGCCAGGTACAGCCGCGCCGACGACTCGTGCGCCGCCTCGGGCAGCACCTCCACCTCGACGCGCGGCTCCGCCTTGATGGCGGCCTCCAGCAGCGGCGCGGCCATGGGCGCGGCGGCCGCGGGCGGCTCGGCCGAGACGGGCGCCTCCACCTCCTCGGTCTCGAGCTTGCAGTCGGCGCTGTCGGCCTGCTCGTAGAGCGCGGCGGGCGCGGCGGGCGCGGGGGGCGCGGGCTCGGGGTACAGCTGCGCCTCGACGGCGTGCAGCCGCTCCTCCAGCAGGCGCCGCAGCCGCCGCTCCCTCTCCAGCTGCACGCGGAGCTCTCCGCTCTCAGAGTCCTTCTTTTGGGATACGCTCGTCACGCTTATGACTGCGACGGGCTCCGGCGACCTCGATTTGGCGACGCTGTCGTCCGTAGAGTCTGGTATAATAGTGGTGGGTAAATGAGAGATCATTTCGCTTTTTCGCTTTTTCAAAGGTATTTCACCTCCTTCATGTTGATTCAGTAATCTCTTCAGCTGACAATTTTGTGAGAGCAATCTGGTTTTCTCTTGTTCGAGTGAGTAAATATATTCTGCCGTTTGTTGTAATATAGCAGCCTAAAAAAGATAAAAATACAGTCAGAAACATAAATTCATACATAGAATTTGGTGTTTTTTATCAGAAGAATTTATGACAGTAATTATTAAAAATCTAAAATATAATTATATTTAAAGGTAAAATTTCAGCTTAAAATTAAAATTATATTCAAGCTAACAGGCAGTGTGTTCAGCCACTGTGACTTGAGTATTTACCAGGAAGTTTTGAGCGCCTTTTCTCACCCCAGAAACTTTTTCCCAACAAAAGCAAAAAAAAAAATAGGTACCTTGCTTAATTTTTCGCCTTCATGACGTGGCAGCAGGGTGCGCAGGGCTTGGAAACCGGCATTGATGCTCTGCATGCGCCTGCGTTCATTGCTATTGGCAATTTCCCGTCGAATTCTTTTTTCTGCCTCCATGGTCCTACCACCAGATGCTGAATGTTTTTCACTTCTGAAATTTTACAGTAATATATTACAATACATTAAATAATATTACAAAAACCAGCCAAAGAGTCTTACTTTAGCATCAAGGATTTCGTACTACCTACCTCAACTAAATAAACCCGTGTCTTGCATAGACGGACACCCACTCCCATTATTTTTTATCCCATCTCTTTGTTTTGTGGGAAATTCGAAATATCCCTTCTTATGACACCTACATGATCTACAAAGAACATGTCTACTAAATAGTCTACACTATCTGTTGGCGACTGGCTGCAGCATGACCTTTTTATAATCTATTTGTCAAATTTCTTCTTCTGTATGTTTTTTATTACGATTTAATGTCAGTTGTCAAGTAGAATGCTGATGCAGTCTTATCGTCCTATTGTGAATTCCATATTAAACCCGTGTTTCTACTAACATTATAGCCTTTTCATTCATATAGTCCACTCAATAGCTATCACTATCCTTTTATCCCGTGGGAAAATGGGAAAATCCTGCAAGAATTCGAAGTCTTTAAATTAATTTTCAGCAGTTATGATTCCCTAATTGTGTTGCAAATTTCAAGACTAGTAATCATAGTTATGGAGATAGGTTCCCTTTTCAGTGGACCTACAAACCCAATTTATTCCCTATCCTGTTTGGATTTTTAAAAATCGCTCCTTAGCGCGTCTATGATACTGAAGCAATATTTATTACGCTGCAACTAGCCAGCTGCAACCTTTGACATGTTTGTTCCTGCGGGAACTATGCAATTTTCCAGGTTAAATGTAGCCTAGAACCTGGCTGGTGATTTTCTCAACAGATTAGTAAACTTTCTATCAAAATCCGTTCAGCCGTTTTCATGTGATGCTCTCCCAAATATACAGATAAATTTGATTCTAAGTTTCCCCACTCAATTTTTTTAATATCTTCCGTGTAGACTTGCGACCCTCTTCAGCTATATTATTATGTAGATATATACCAAAACTAAGGCATTTCACAGGCTGCGCATTGTTCACAGTTGCTACCCCGTAAGGGATAAAGAAGTGATTTATGTATGTATGTATGTAGGTATGTTACCAATAGAGAACTTAAAAATCTACCTGTACACATATTTTTGTCTACACCATTATTACTACTCTGTATTATTAATTTTTGAATTAATGCCACTTTAAAATATAACAATAAAAATAATAAAAAATAAGGTACTTCACTAGCAGGGCATAATTAAACCCAAGCTTTCAACACTCCAAAGTAATAGGATAAAAAGTATAGAAATGAATCCTTGTGCCTGTACAATAGTAAAGAAGTAAATACTTACAACCTAAAAAACATGCACAGAAACTATTTCAAGCTGACCAGGTTATCAACAAATAAATAAATATGTTGTTGGAAACAAATTTTCTAAAAATATCATGATGCATCTTGCAATATCATACAAAACATGAATGACTTTACGCTTAATCGTACATGTGTTTGATAGTACGTTGTTAAAGCAGTAGTTAGGTAGGGGCGCATACTACGCCTATTTTACCAACCAAACATGGCGGCCCAACAGCTGACTACGACCGGCACGACACGGGCGGGAGGCGTCATATGGTTACCAAGTTAATATGCGGTACCTTAAATTGTCGTACTTTGATGACTCGAATATGAAATTGTTATAAAAGTCACTCTGTTACTAACTGAAAGCCTAATAATACAACAATTCGGCGACCACGCCGGGCTTCCATACCTGGCAAAAGCGTGATTCGATGCCTCTTCTTCGTACAAGTTGTAGTCTTCCACTTCTAGCAAACAGACATCATTACCGTGTAATGACATCACTAGATTAATGTTTTTAAGGATTCTTCATCAACACAACACTTACTAATTGAGAAAAATCAAAAATATTTTTCAGAGGGTCCACAATGGCGGGAAATGACAATGAGCTTGGTCAGGTGACGCTACACGGATATTTCAAAGCACCATATAAAACAGTCCACAAAACACAGTTTACAAGACTTCACAAACTAAACAGACGCAATGAAGACGAATTCATAAGACAATCATGAATCAATTTTATAAAAACAGTAATTATCGGAGAGTCAAGGGCAGCGCGACATCGATGCATACGCCATTTGTAATTTTGATGATCTTAATATTGCCAGTATTAAAAACTCCTGCGAAACATGTTTGCCATTTTTGATTTTTGACGCAGTTTTATAGGGGTCTCACTTAGTTCAATAAATGTTTTATTGAATCGCCCTTTGATATCATTTTGCTTACTAAGGGCACTAGTTTTTGTAAAATTCAAAACAAATTTTCGCTAAAGCTGCAAACAGAAATTGGCGAAGAATTTAGTACCAACATGAGTATTCAATCTCTTCAGCTCGCTATAAGCTAATTTTTCAATAGATTTGAGTGTCGGATCCTCAGGCAGGTCGGATCATAATGATGAAAAAGTACATAAATTTCCATTAGGTTTTGCAATTTGCGTAGCATTGATTGCATCTGACATGACTGACGTGCTACGCCATCTATTGGTAACTTAACTGCAACTTCAAATAAAATTTATCTTGTCTATAGGTTTTTTTTTTCTGTGTGTTGGAGCCTTGAAGCGTCTTGGTGAAAGCAACCAATCAAAAATTAGTTTGAATTTTGATATTGCTTGAGGAGGGGATTTCGTCCTGCCGCCATATTGTGTTGGGCTGTCTGTGAGTGCTTTATGTTAACAATTTTCTGAAATTGTGGTGTAATTTGCTTGAATAAAATTAAGTTTGAATATCCTGGTGGTAAGTTCCGATTAAACATAAGTTTTTGTCATAATTTTTATTTTTGTGTTAAAACATGGTAACGTTTCCCCAAAATGCCGGCTGTCCAAATTAATTTAGAGTTCGGTAAAAAGTACATTTGAATTTTATAGTTTTGTCGTGATTCGATAACTGCAATTTGCATTGACACGTTTATTAATTATTACATCGAAATGTGTTTTTGTTGGGATTACATTACATTTTATAATCACGCTGTTATCACATTCCCGGTAAGTAATTCAAGCCGAGAGGACAAAAGAAATGTGAACTGCTGTAAAGACCGATATGTAACCGTTTGTTACGTTGCTTCAGAACAATGTTTGCAATGCTTGCTCGAACGGTAACATTTGTTAGCAATGTTATGAATGTTGTTGATTTCTGGGAAATCCGTTCTTTGTTGAACGATGAATCATCCCTAGAGTTAATGGGGCGACATGGAAGTTAAGTAAAACAAGGGTGTTGCATGCGTGCATGACTATTATGATTATGACTAAGCCTACAACCTAATAGGTTTTCAATTGACAAATCGTTAGAAATTGATAGGTACCAATTCGACTAGTGATTAAGTAAAAACGAATTTGCCTATTCTATTAGGTAAGCAATCTTAAGCTTATCTTGCCTACCTTCTGGTGGTTTCGCATACTAGGTAGTTTCGGTGGCGAAAAATAATGCGTTAGTTGCAAAAATCCCATATCGATTCTGTCTAATTTTATTATTTGGACCAGTAATTCAGGTAAGTACGAAAACGAAGGAATGAACAGGACCGATACCGATACCTACGACACTTGGTGTCTCGATTCTGAAGGTACAATACCTAAAAACATTTAAGGAAACAAAAATTTACTGCTTCTTACAATTACGGTTATTTAAGTCGCCTGCAAACCTTTCATTTTTAAAATAATTATCTTATCAAGTAACTAGCAACTTGTTTAATGTTTTGCGCCATAGGTACGATTAAATAAATACTAGCAACTAGGTATTTTCTGTGTTACAATAGGTTACAAGTGATCCATGCACTTTTGCAGCGGACTAGGTACCTACCTAAATGATTCACGTCCACTCTTTATTTTGGAAGTAGATGATAGGTACCTAGTTATTCACTTCTTATCTATTAGGTATCCGTAGTTTTTATTCAATTCATTCATTGTACCTACAATAAAAATATAAATATTCTTTATTGAACACCACAAATTAGATGGTAGTCTTAGGTTTATTCAAAACATCTTTTTCGCTGTCTTGTTAAGCTCAGAAAATGTCGTTTTTTGTCCGGACAAATACCTACCAATAGGTAACTAGGTATTCGTGAAGTACCTACCTATTTTGCTCTTAGAAGTGACTAATGCCCCTAGCTAAGCTAGTGGTGGCTTGGCTATAACTCATCAAAAGAACCTTTTGAGTCATGACTATTGTGATTCAATAACACTTCATTGGTGTACACAATTATCAATTACACAGCCCCAACATTGTTAAAAAAAATGCCTGTGTACCTATCCAGGGACCTAATCGATAATTTAGCTATGTGCTTGGGCTGGGAATTAACAAACCTTTGGAGGCATTTGTTTCAAACCTCTTTCTACTTATTTGTTCTTTAATGAGGTGCCTAATTAAGGAAACTTAAGTGCCGTACTAATACGCGTAGCATAGAACTCTTAGTGTGGTAAGAATTTAGTGAGGTAGATTCTTTAGGTAGGTAGGTACCTGCTTCCCCTAAAAAGATGTTTTAGTTAGATTCATAAAGATGCTCACATCGCATTATATTCAGCTAGATACTAAATTGACAATTGCAAATGTCAAATTGTGAAATAAAGATAGGTACCTACCTACCAGCTTTTATTGTTTAGTGGTTTACTCAAAACCGTCGACAATGTTTGTGGTCTGAATACAAGAGGTTTGGTCATGTTATAATATTTTAAGAAAAAAAAAATACGATTGTATCATAATCAATCAAATTTAAAGGTTTATTAGTTTATTACACTAGCTTATACATACAAAAATCTATACTAAATTTAATTTATCATTTACTTTCGATAGTGGTGGCACATCACTATTTTTGAATTGCAAAAAACAGGCAACACAACACAGGTATTGTCAATTTAGTATCTAGCTAAAATAAATAGACTAGGTGCCTACCTACTTTTTCTCCACGTTTTGTTGAATCATAAAACAAATTTTAATGGGACTTTGTTTCCGATCTAGGAGTTAACTTTAATGATGTCATAAAACTACTATGAAATCAATCCAACAATCGTGCTGTTCTATTATTGACAGTCATTTACTGGTAGTAATTACCTACGTAAATTTAACGCGCTTGTCGTCCCCCATATCCCCGTTGCACGGTGCAGTGTTACTTGTGGTTTCATTCCGCAACTGGACACTATCGATTTTCCACTTAGATTACATGCACACTAACACTACCTAGGTACCTTCTTAGCTCCCCACAATCCACAATAGTTATGCACTACGTAGGACAGGTAAGTAAGTATTTTAAGTTTATTAACTGTTAGCGCGTTCTAAGTCATAATCATAATCTACGATAGATAAGAGTTTTTAATGATTCACGGTTAAGTTCATTCATCATTCATTTCGAATCTACGATAGATACCTAACTAATGCAGTGATCTCATGGTTCTCATACTGCTGGGTACCTAGGATCGCAAACCTTCTCTATTCCTTCCTTACCATTCGCTGATCTACTGCTGATAAGGCAATTCAAATTGCTTTCAGATTCCTGTAAGTTTCTTCCTACACCTAATAGGTACTAGGTTACCTACCTATTAAACTAGATATAAGTATAAGCATTAAGTACCTACAGTCTATAATATATCCTACAGTCTATAATAATATGTCCATAATATAGACTATATTATGGACAATCTTGCGCTCGCCGTTTAGCACGTGGCAATCCTGTTAAGGATTCATAAAAATCGTTTCTATTCTTCGATTAGATTTAGATATAGTTTCTGTTACGTAGGTACAAGGGTTTTGGACGGGCGTTGATGTGTCAGTCAGTCAGGACTTTCTTTTAATATAGGTAGGTACCTACCTACCTAATTAAATTGTATACCTACCTAACAACCTGCCTGCAGCACTCCCAAGACGTTAAGTTTGCAATTGCGCGTTGTGGAAAGAGATAGGTACCTTACCTGCGCCTATCTCATGTTTGTTTGATAAATAAATAGATACCTACGTGGGTACCACGTTTTCGTTCTCAAATTTATACAGCACGGTCCTCTTGCACGGCGGTTAACCTTGAACACAGGCGGGAGTCAAGGTCGCCGAGTAGGTACGGCGGATCTTATTTAAATCGAGCTGGCCCTGCTAAGTGCCTCCCATTGTACCATTAATGACAATAAGTTCGGGTTGACTGCTTGAGCTCAAAAAAACTAAACGTAGTAGTGGGGGCATAAAATATATACGAGGTCAATCACCTCGATGCGTGGACCAATTTGAAATAACTCCACATGAGGACAGACGTACTTCGGTACTTATCTATTGCCTGTTGTTGGTTTGGTTTTAACTTTGACGCTAGCTTGTTACGTGTAGTGAGACCAATTATTATGATATGTAATTATAGACTAACTTATGGTGAGTGGATTCTACTACCATCGTAGATTCGTAAGTACCTAGTTGATCGCTTCTTTTTTGTTTGTCTTCGATCCGAAACAAATCGTTACAAACGCGAGCGCAAGCTCAAGTCTTCACGTTAACTTAGTTTAATTTAGTTTCAAGTTTAACTGCCACTGTGGGCAATTTGCGGGGTCCGATAAGCCTCGAACTCGAGCCCTGCGTGACTAATGACAATGCTATTTTTGTTTGTATTGAGTAAACGAGTGGATAATGAATGATAAACACAACGATGCGCTAGGAATTCGGTATCTGTTATGTACCCACGATAACTGAACGCACAGACCCCTTCACGTTACTCTTAGTTTTAATTTTAACGCCGGCCGAGCTGCCGGTTTTGTTGCTCCATTGCAATTATCTTTGTGATTGAGTTTTTCTACGCGCTTTAATGTTTAAATAGTGCGTGTCAGTATTGTGATACGTGTCATATTTTTGAGAGATTGTGCTTCTCTTTGTTTAGCATCTCGTTGATATCGTTTTGTTGCAAAAGTGTGATTTTACTTGGTACAATTTTTAGACATTGAGAAAAACGTAAGTAGGTACTTACCGTTTTAAGTCAAAATAGGTATATATTTATTTCCATCCTAGCTAGCTAGTGTTTAGTGCAACGAAAGAATAAAATCCCTTCACTTATGTACAAATGTTGTGAATTACTTACACCCATATTTTATAGTGCTCTGTGATAAAAAAATTAAAGTGCAACACGACTGCATCGAGTAGACTATTTCCGTCTGCAGCGTACGCGCTCTGCCCAACACCGTGACCTACTGACTAGGGTTTATTCCAAATCGGTATTGTCACCTGACCGGTTTATTTATAGAAAAGTAGCCCAAATAGGATAAAATTAACTAAAATTAGACAAGTGACTATGACGAGGTACAATGATAGTAATGAAACCTTTTTAAAAGTATTCTTTAAATCCCGTTTTGTTACAAGATACCAATGTCATAAGTAGTTTTTGTCGGGTCTCATTGGGGTGGTAGGTATGTACCTATACGGTTATTTGAAAGAAGTTGTTTGATATTGGTACAGGCCAACATCAGCAAGTATGGGTGCAAAGCAGAGTAAGAGGTCGGTGGACATAAGCGGGAAGGAAGCGGAGAGCGCAGGCGAGGTAGCCGCTGCAGGAGCCGGCGGCGAGGGCCGCGTGGAGGCCATCGCTGACGCCGATGCCCTTAAGCCGCAGCTCAACGGCGATGCGCACATACAGCCTCCACAGGAAATATCCGTAAGTTCTCACATTAATAGGCACTGGATGACGCCGGAGCGATTATTGTTAGCGTATCTTACCTTTATACTTTACTAGCTGTTGCCAGCGACTTCGTCTGCAAAGAATTCGTTTATCGCTATCCCGCGGGGACTACGCAATTTTCCGGGATAAAAAGTAGCCTATGTGCTATTCCAGACTTTTCTCTATCTATGTGCCGAATTTCATCCAGATCCGTTGGGCCGTTCTGGCGTGATTGAGTAACAAACAAACAGACATCCATCCATCCATCCATCCATACTTTCGCATTTATAATATTAGTTAGATTAGTTAGATTAGATGTTCGAAATAGAAAACAACATCCATCACAAGATGTTTTAAGAAGTTTTAACTCCGTCTTTTGCAACAAACCTTCGAACCAGTGTCGCACATCTCAAGTCGAAGAGAAATAACTGTTACATCTGCAATTTAGGTACCTATAACCCCTGCATTTTTTTACCAATGATTGAAAACGTTACATTACGATTTGGTACGTATTGTTCATGTATGGACGTGTGTTAGATTGGGTTAATTAGGGCCATCGCACGGAATAAGTGCTGTTCGGATACACGCTCTGATGCGCCTGATGAATACGCGCACCCTCATTCTAAAATAAATAGGAAGTGAACAACAATGCTAGTCGTATTGACAAGTAGGTACACGAATGCGTCTGCAAGTTTCATTAGGGTTACTTGCAGCAATGAAGTAACACAGGTTAAGACGTTAAACCTGGTTTATTTAAGACCAGCCTGCGACTTCATCCGCGCAAAACTAAATATAGCCTACGACACTCGCAAATAATGACTTTCTATTGGTAAAAGAATTTTCAAAATCGGTTCTGTAGATTCCGAGATTACCCCCTGCAACCTCACAAACTCATAAATAGATTGACAGTTCCATTCAATTTGACGGTACTAATACTAACCGTATGTTAGCAACTGCTAACACTGCAAGAGGTAACTACCTCAGGGTTGTATTTTAAGGCCCCAGTCACAATGGCCACAATGGCGTATACTGGGACATTTCAGGCGATCGCCATTGCCATTGCGTATAGTTTTGGTCGCCATTATATACCATTACCCCCTGTACACAATGGCGATCGCCTGAAAAGAGCCAGCATACGTGATTGTGTACTGGGGCCTTTAAATTAAGCCTAGACCGCGCTAGCGGCCCTTAGTGCGTACGGAGTCAAATCTAACTTTGTTAGATACCCGGTCTGTTTCTGATTGCGACAGTTCTTGTGAATATTGAGTACCCAGTAATAGAATAAAAGTCAAAAGAATTCTTTTATCCTTTCTATTGCCAAAGAAATGTCTCAATAACTTGACTCGCAGACATGCGTCCCACGACTTCCTGTCTAGATAAGATTAAGTTCATAATATCAAACTCGGGACTCTTTTCAAGTTCGGTTTGCTGTACAAATATTTACTTACCATCGGATATGAGACGACAGATATGAACAATTGTATAGATTGAAATCACAAATTCATTTCCATTTTCGTTTCGTTTAAGGATAAAGAAAAACAGCTAGATAGTGGTACCCCTGAAAATGAGAAGGATGCCACAACAGAAAAGGAGGGCAAAGAAGAACAAAAGGATGAGAAAGAAGCTACACCAGTGACGAACGGAGACAAAGAACCTAAAGAAGAGAATGGCGATTCCGTTCCTACACCTGAGGATGGCAAAAAACCCAAAAAAGAGAAGGTTCACAACTTAAATATCACAATTAATTCTCTTTGTGCATATTGTTGTAAGTTTTTTATTCACATTTTGTTTTTGCGTAGGTCAAGAAAAAATGGTCACTGAGGTCTATTAGTTTTAGCAGAAAGGACAAGCCCAAGCAGGAGAAGAAGCCAAAGGATGAAGAACCCAAAACTAATGGAGAGCCAGAAAAAGTACCGGAAGAGGTAAGGCTTTTATCATTAAGACGTTACGTACAGCTATTTTTTATTTATTTTTATGCAAGCCTGTTGAAGTGTCCCATTGCTAGGCAATGGTCGTCCCGATCGAGGACATGCTCGTACCACTTTAATTGATATATGTCAAAGTCATACCGCCATCTTCTTTTCGGTCTGCCTACTCTTCGATGGCCATCCTGCGGAACCCAACGGGTAGCGATTAAGGCCCATCGCTCTGGATTCATGCGGTAGACATGACCAACCCAGTTCCATTTGAGCTTTAGCCTATTTTTTATTCCGCAGACTAAATAAAATGACAATCACAAATGTCAAACGTAAAAATAATGTGACCAGCAAACAGTGCTGATCTTCGATTTCGGTTTGTGAATAACTGATAAATTATTTTAGGTAATGTTCAACGAGAATAAAATAATAAATAAATCTACTTACATTTATATGATTGGACACTCAAACATAAAATAAATAACAATGATGTATCGTCGACCCGACGCAACGCCATTTTGTTTTACGTATTCGTTACTTTACGTGAGTACCTAACTTGGTAAATTTTGAGCTATATGATATAAGCGACCCGCCCCGGCTTCGTACGGTATATTGCATGTATCGTATTAACTCCCTCTTGATTCACTCAATCTATTAAAAAAAAACCGCATCAAAATGCGTTGCGTAGTTTTAAAGATTTAAGCATACAAAGGGACAGAGAAAGCGACTTTGTTTTATACTATGTAGTGATGATGTAACTTCGAAGTTACTTATTGTTAATCTTACAATAAAATCGGTTTTAACCTGGATACAAAATTTCTATATGTATCTACCTCAAAAGGGTGGCATTTCTATCTAAACTATTTTGCCTTTTTTTTTTCCAATACCTTTCCTAGTGTCCCCTTTTGGCGCATCACAGTTTATCTATTGTATTACAGACACTTCATCAACAAACATAATAATTATAACTATCTTACTTTACTACCTATAGTTTTATTTTCGGTTAGTACCGGTTGTAGCACATCACATCACTATTTATATAACGTAAAAAACAGGCAAGGCAACACATGAAATGTCATTTTAATCTGCGGAATAAAAATATACTAACTACTTATACAAATTAGAGCTTCCATACTCAAGCCATATAAATGTTACTAACTATTAAAAAAAGTGATAATTATCTAATTTTTAATTTAGGAAATATCTTTTTACTCATTAACAATAGGTGACTAACTATAACTTGTTTATGTTTATTAATCTTGTCACTCGGGAGTTAAACTTAACCTACTTTTAATCTTAATTTTGCACATGTGCTGAAGTAATTATCTATCATATATGAGGTTTTGTATTTTGGATCACACTAGGAGTCACTGACCTTCGTCATGTGAAATTCGCAGGCAATGTGAAATCATGCGCACGTGTAGTTGAAACTAGTACGAGGGCGGTCGAGACCGACTCTCGGCGAGACTCGGTCTCGCAGCAAAGTACCGTTGCTCTACTCATAGCTCCACGACCCCTTTGGTCCTTAGTCTAATCACTATAGAGGCTGGGAAGTTATAGTCTGTCTAACCAAAGCTGAACCTGTAAAAGCGCGGCAATTTCAAAAAATCATGACCGGGTAACACAGGATCACTCACACAGCTGCAATTTTCTTAGATAAATGTCAATTTGACATACAACATGACACCTCAGATAGACACACTTAAAGACAAAATGTTGCCAATCAAATAACTAGTGGGTTCAGCTTCAGCTTTGGTTAGACAGACTCTAGTTGTGTTGTGCATGCAGATCTAAAACTGTTTACCATCATTTGCTAAACAACTTTTCATAAATGCATCATTTCATTTCACAAACTCATCATTTGGTAACCTTTTATTTTCTACTAAAGTATTGACTTTTTGGAAAACTGATAAAACAAATCTAACGTGATGGCTCACGTCTAAAGGTTTTTTTTTCTATGCAGTCGGAAGTCGCGAGCATAAGCTATTGTAATATAATATATATTACAACATTTACAACTATCATTTCACATCTACGAAAAATGATTTGTTAGTTATTTCTTAAGACTAAAAGTAACTTAATATTGCTTAACATCTTATTAGGTATGAGCATCAAAATAGCTTCCAATCGAATACATTTTCTTTTACACATTTTGAGATGAAGTGGGTCACGAAACCGGCGGTCAGGCGGGAGATGGTCAATCAGTCTGTTTCCACTCGACCTTCTTGCCCGACGCGGATTGCTCGGCTAGAAAACAGCGATTTCTATGACAGAACTATTGCGACGTAGTGCATTGCACTCGAACGACGCTCAAGGAACAATGCGCATTATAATTCAAAGAGGTGCTACCCATATCCGCGCCGGCCAAACGTGAGCCTGGCATTGTCAACGACGATATCGAACGATTACCGACACTTAGCTCATTGACGACCAACAACATATTGTGATAGCGACTACCTACTCAACAATGCCGCCAACACTAACACGTGCAACATTCCATCTAACTGTAGTATTACATACGGTAGATTAAAAAAATGTTTCAGTTCAAAGGTAATAGGTATAATTCATATGGAGACATATTTTTGAACAACTTATTTTTTTTCTCCCTTATACTATATCAGTTTTACAAAAAGAAAAAAAACAAGCACCAAAATTGCAAGTTGGTAAAAATAGGAAGAAATAGTAGTGCCTATTTCCAATGAATTTCGTGATAAACTATTAACAAGGGAGTTTTCGACGCTCTTACAATGGACGACGCTTGTTGGAATTTGAGGCGCGTAAAAAAATGGTAGTGCTTTCGGTCATTAGCACTGCCCCCCCGCAAAGGTTTATTTAAGTTAAATTCGCTAACAAAACCCCTTTCTTAAAGTGTAAATTGAAAAAATATACATACGTTTTTTTTTTAGTTCCATTTATTTGCAATTGTAATCGCACGAATATGCTAATCTACGAAAGCGAATAATCCTTAAAAGTCCGGTGTCATCGGCGGAACGGGTGGACTAGAAAACGTGTTTTCGAAGTGCAACATAAAATGTGCAGAAGTTTCCTGCGACGTCCCCGTGGGCGGGTGCCGCGCCGCGGCTGGAATCTTAGGAGCCTGATAAACCAGTCTGCATTATCTCTAACGACATTACCAACCTCTACCCTTAAACAACACAATGCATCATTTCGAAAATGCTTTGAATTAGAATTTTTCATAACCATGTACCATGAGTTGATCTTGAATTATTTTATCACTAGCTGTTGCCCGCGACTTCGTCTGCAAAGAATTCGTTTATTATCCCACAGGAATTTCGTGATAGGTAATTATGAACATAGCTTTTCTTTGTCTAAAATCTCTAACAAAATATAATGCCACTCCATGCCATCAGCGATACTTGCAACGTCGAAACAAGCATTTGTTGACGTTAACGATACAGTGTCGTATGAACAATATAGCGCCCGTCGTAGTGCTTGTGGTGTTGTATACTTGGAGACGAGCCTGAATCAAAACCCTGCCTGCCAAGTAAGACGATAACTGCAGTTCGTATTGCATGTTTACCAAATGAGCGGCGGCGCACGGCTTTGCGTCGCGTTCACCCAGGCTCATCTGTCGTGTATATTTTCATAATACGAATGTTGAATACTGTAAAGGCATAACAAGGAAAGGTTCTTTTTTCTAGCTATGGTATTGTGTAAAAAAATCTATTGCTAAAATGCTGACCATCCTTGCTTGTGTAATATATGTACACGACTCGACTAGCTTGCTTGTAATTTGCGTACGATTAAACTGTGAAAGTAGCTCCGACGGAGCTTATGTATATTATGTGATACCCAAGAATACATATCTGGAGTAAGAGCAATCCTAGTGAAACCTTCAAACAAATTCCGTGCAAAAATTCTAGCAAGCTTTAATCAACTTATTTTATACTTTCACAGTACCTACACTCTCTAGAATTAGAAAAGCACTAAGCTACAACGAGTGAGCTTCGTCTTAGCTGTCTTAGCGAACAACTGACACAGAGTTACATTGTTTTAAATGAACAAAGGGCTTTATTGAAAGCAATTAGAAGACACAATTCACGTACTCGTGTTGTGTAAGTAATTAATAACGGACATTAAAGCTTACAGCTTCGTTCGTTAGACAGTAGCGCCTTGCTTTAGAATTTAGGTTATATCAGGATATTGTTCGAGAAAAGTTTAACAAAGTAATAATCGATTGTTTTAATTGTTCACTTAGTTGGCGTGTATAATAGGATATTTATTGGCTTGTCCTCGTCGGTAATCGGTGCCAACTGCCAAGACAGGGCGTTCAACCATTGATAGTGGCTAGGTATGACAGAAGTGCGTCTGAGTGAACCGGGCGCGATGCTATCTACCCCGTTATTTATTGCCGATGCAAATTACACTAACCCGCCGCCGGTCTCTCCCACCAGTTTAGTGCTGCATATAAAATCATATTTAATAAAAACAGCAGCTACACATTTGAATCACACAATGATTTCTTCAGTCCTGCTCCTGCGTTAGTCACTCTGTCCTTGTGTGTATTTATAAGGAAAGAAAGTGAGTGACACAGCTTTTTTGTGCTGTTTACTACTCTCGTTATGATAAAATAAAGAAAATTTGTAACACACGTGCTACGTTACGATGGTGAAGCAGTGGATAAAAAAGTAATAACAATGTAATGCATAAGTTTTATTAAATCTGACACGATCCCAGATTTGTGACTAAAATAAAAACATTGGCTACGCAACATGGGTTTTGGAGCGGAAAATCATTACCATAGTCAGAAACCATGGTCGTCCACGTTTTGTTGTATGGCGTTGGGTGAGTCATCACCTCCTGTCGCCGCTCCGTCGCGCTCGCTTACTATACCGTTACTTTTCTTTTGGATTAAAATAAAACCGGCACATTAAAAAAGTGCGCCTCATAAGTAGTAGGAGTAGGCCACCTTCCGCCCTGCCGTGCCGCGCGCGCTGCCCCGCGCAGGGTCCGCGCACTTTCATTTGAACTTGGCAAGCAAAACTGGCTACGTTATTAACTAACAATATCGTATCATTACTACGACGAATAACGCTTCGCAGGCAGTATGTGTTGCTTGCTCTAATTTCTATTTGCCGTTAGAAACATTCTGAGCTCTCGAAGGTTCAAAATCGTTACGAACTATATTGACGTCAAAAAAATTACTGTTTTCGAAAGTAGACTCAATGTGAAATAAAAAATTAACAAGAAACCAGCTAATCTGCAACATATTTATAATACGTCCCGCAATATGTAATAAACGACATTTTCTTGCTTTTTATCTGTTTAATTAATCAAACCAAGAAAACTATTCCGAAAGTTTTACCAGTGCTTCCTGGCTGGCATGGTAGTGGTATAGACAGAAGAAAGCACTGGTTCATAATTCCGCTCGTTTCGGACTCCGATTTTGTATTTTTGTCTCGCTTTGACCTCTGGCGTCCTGTTCGCTCGCGCGGGTCGATGCACTTTGCTGCTGACAACTGCTTTACGATACGTTTATTTATAAATATTTATTTCTATTTAATTTATACATATGTATATGTTCGGTACAAATCAAAATTCATTAATTTTGGTTAGTTAGTTTCAGTCTACCCCGTAAGGAATAAAGACGTGATCCAAGATAGTTTCGCAATAGAGTGTTTCTACGTTTCATTTTGTGCGTTAGTGAAATCAATTTTAATGAATTACCTCGGTTAATTGACAAAAAAAACAGTATTTTTGAAATGGGAAGACCTAATGGGACCAAAAATTTATTATAAGATGTTAAATAAGATTGCTGAAGTTTTAACTGCATATTAAAGTACAAATTTCGTTAATTTTTTTGGAGTATTAACATTAGTCAATAGTCCCATCAGTTCATGGTGACATTCTTAAATAGATAGATTATGGTTTTTAATAATAATAATAATATTCATTTATTTCGGATAACTAAAGATCCATACATAAATAAACAAACACAACAAACAAATAGGAGTACCTACTCAGTATTATGAAGTCGAAAGCCGGATCGCCTGTTGATCTGTATTTTTTATTTCCTCCATGCAGACAATGTGCTGTTTAGGTTCTCCTGCCTCATCATTTCAAAAGCCTATTGATCGTTAGCAATAAAAGGTGTGTGAATAATTAGGTGATCATAAATTGTGCTTGTTATTGTTTCCTGCGTGGCAATCACAGTTATTTATTGGGTCCGACCGATTGACTGCCAAACATCTTCAAGGTAGGATAGGATACATCTATTAGTGCAGTACACGAGGCGTGTCTTTCTACATCAGTAAACAAAGACGGCCTTGTGTATCAGTATCGTTTTATATTCGCCACAACCACTGCGGTTGCACGACTCTGCAAACAGGAATTAATTGCATTATTTTAATGTCTTGAAATTAGACAAAATGGAATCTATATTCACTCCATCTATACATTTTTGCTAAACGAATAAATTGGTATTATTACGCGAGGATACTAATACTAACAATCAGTCATAAGAAATTCAACTATGTCAAGTAATAGTACATTACTGAAGAGACCAGTAAGTAAGCCATACTGGATGAGTTGGTTTGAAATCCGAGCCGAAGTTGAGGATTTTTATATACGAGTGCAGTATGGCACTTAATGGTTGAAGCTTGTAAAGTGCTTTCCTTAAACATGAAACAAATACCCGGCGCAAAGGTGCCCATCACACTCGCAGCATTACCACGCTGTACCGCGATGGACAACCTTTGCACCAGAAAAGACCCGGAGCGAGGGTCAAAACCTCTCCCACGCAGACGGCGCCCCACTTCCTTCAAAAACCGTAACGCCTCGGAACCCCAACAACCAGACGTCTCCACCGCAAGCGGGACAAAGAAATAATTTGCGATTGTGAAATTAAAATTACATGACAACGAAATATTCTCAAAAAGTTTGTTGACCACCGCCCTAGATCGAAATCAAACAACGGCTTTTCGATTAATTTCGATGAATGACAACCGGCGCCGCGGCCCACCACCACAACACCACGAAAGTGTCCAGTAAGTTAGTACTTACTGGACACTTTATCGTTCCGAATTCAAAACCTCTCTACTTACTGGAGACTTTGATCACTGTCCGGTATTCTTCACTTACTGGTGACTTTTTAATGATGTAATGGCGACTTTACGTACCCTGTTTGAGAAAATGTTATTTTTAAAATAAAAAACACCCGTACGGCAGGCGCACCTAAACACGCTTATGTAATTATCCAAATATTGAGTTTGGTACATTTGCTACTAAAAAACTACTACTACTAATACTAACTAATCTGGTGATAAAACGTAAACCAGCGCATGTGCCAGCCCTGTGTCATAGAAATGTAATATGTCTTCGATCAAGAGCATTGAAGGGTAACTACTTATCTAAAAATGAGCGCCAATCTAGCGTTACAAAAAATCGTAGTATAAATTATAATGCTCATGTCGGTCTCCCTTCAGTCTGTGTTTAGATCTGTTTCAATAACCACGCATACATCTTAGTACCTATCGCCATGGCCGATGACAAGGTATAAGTGTAATTATTTTAATATACATATCTTGTGGGGTTTCAATCTATATATCCCTCTTTTTATTTTGTTAAGCGTAGTTCGTAGTGCAATCACATTGAAGCACAATGCATTAACTCTGAATGTTTCTGATCAGTGCAAAATTTAAGACTATCTTTTTGCATTTTTATTTAAATCATGTGCGTAATAAAACAGATAAGACTTGAATCTAGTACTTTTTTTTAGCTCCCACATACGAGGGGTTAACCTTAACCAAAGTGTTTTATAGAAAAAGTTGCAAAATTAATAGAGAATATTGTTTTTATAGGCCGCGGAAGCTACCCCAGAGACCGTTGAAAATAAGATTGCCGAAGTAATTAAAGTTGAAACAGAGGTGAAAGAAGAGCAGACCCCCGAGACACCGGTAACCGAGCCCTTAACCAACGGCAGCAGCACGCCGGAGTCTCCCAAAGTAGAAACCCTCGCCAGCGACGAAGCAGCGGCTCCCGCTCCCGTCGCCGAACAACCACAAGCGACGCCTGTGCCCGAGACGACGCCAGAGCAGCTGCCCGTCAACGGTCTCTCATTAGAAGAACCGAAAAAGGAAGCCGCAGTAGTGGCTCCTATTGAAGAAAGTAAACCAGAAGATTCAACGCCTGTCGCAAAGGAAACGGTCCCGGTTCCTGAAATTCCTGTCAAAACAGAGGTTTGTGATGCAAAAATGCCTTTGATAGAGCCTACGCCTCCACCACTCCCTGCAAACCCTCCTCCCTCGTCAGTGGCATCCTTTGCTGCCACCACTATGGCACCTGAATTGATTGAAGCTTCGCTCGCTAACACCACTGAAAATGCAATCTTCACATCACCTGCTATCCCAGACACTAAAGCAGATAAACCTGACAAAATCGAAGCTGAAATATCAAAAACTAATACTAATACCGATTTAGCTATATCTCAACTTTCCCCTCCCTTGAAGGAAACCGTATCTGAAGACGAAGTCGCGCCACCCCAAACGGAAATCAAAACTGTAAATCCAGGTAGCGAACCCGTACCTAACATCGACAAAGTAGTAAATGAAGCAGCAGACAAAACTTCTAAAACTGAAATCAATATTTTAAAAGAACCTGAACACATTGCTACTACGGAAATGGTAGATCAAAGTGAAGTAATAGATGAGACAAAATATGCGGCTGTAAGTGATGCTATTGAAGAAGTAAATGCGGCAATCACAGCAAATACAGATAGCATCCTACAACCAGTAGAATCGCAAAATCGGGTAGCTGATAATGGTGTTATTGAAAATAAAGATTCTATTGATTTGTGTTCCGAAAAAAGCAATGAAACCTCAGAGCCTACTTCTGATATACCAGATACTATTGACGAATTACCGCCACCTCCCCCCATCGAAGATATAGATGATATTCAAAGGGAAGAAAAAGTCATCGCGTATCCGTCTGACACCACCGAAAACACTATGAATATCAATCATAACGTAGTAAACAATACGGAAACGAACGGTATTATTGACGAAACAGAGCTAAATCAAATTAAAAATACGAAGAAAGACGCGCTCGGTAACATAATCGATACAGTCGAATGCAACGGGAACGCCGTGCCAGAGGAGTCGGTCCTCGAGGAGCAAACGACGGCCACAAACGCCGAAGATATGGTGAACGGCAAGTCGGCGACGACGCCGGAAGACTCCCTTCCGCCGTCGCTGTCGGAGGCTCCGGCGGCGGGCAGCGACGCGTCCGACTCGCTGCCGCCGCCCCCGGCCGACCTCGCCGACCCAGACGACGACTCGCTGCGCCTACAGGTGAATACCGCCCGGACCTTGATCTTGTAGTGGACTAGCATTATTACTAAGGACCGTTTTGACAACCCGTTAACAGTTCTCGTATTTAGTTTCATGTGCATTTATCTACCATATATCTACCAGCATGCGTGGACCGTCAATAACAAGAAGAACTTGAAGTGTGCTCGATTCGTTCCGATTGATGCTGATTGCAGCCGGCCGTCCTCCTCCTTTCCCTCTCCTCTCGCTTGTGACTTGACACTGTCCTAACATTATTTGTAATACTCCATTTCTCGCATGATCAATTATCATAGCTCGTTTTTATGCTTACTAAAATAACGTTTTCTTTTAGTAGAGGTGAAAAAATTGAGATACGTTTTCAAACAACTTTCTTGAATTCTTCACCTGTTATGGAATGGCTAATTAATTGAATATTACTGCAAGTGATAGGAATTTCATCAAAATGACACATTTTAGTGCAATTAAGCAGCCCAGCTCGATTTACTACCATAAGCCTACCTACCATAAGCAGAACTCTTGGTCATTGTGATAAACAAGCTTTTAGGTTACCTAAGCTGTGTTGTAATTGCTATATGACATCCTGTAAATATTTGTAAATAATGACTAGTTAAAAATGTAGTGCTAATAATACATCCTATTAAAATTCGGTGGTACAACTTACCATGAAAATATGGTGGCCAAAGTATTACAAAATATGTGCGTTTTAATCGTTTTTGCCGCTACGACATATGTCATAATGTCGTTTCGCTAAAGTGTGTAAATCTTGTTCTGATATGTTTGGCCACTTTGATCGCTACGATATATCTGAAGTTTCACTTTACTTATGGGAAGCTGTGTCTAACATATTTGACCGTCCGTAGCTCTGCATCTGACGTTCGAGACCTCCTAAGTTAATTTTGTGTATGGTTTTAGGAACCTCTGCCGATCGCGGATAAGATCGCCGATTTGATGCCAGAAATACCAACCGTACCGGAACTGAAGACAGAGACGGTAATCCATGTTAATATTATTTTATTTTATAAATTTAGTACCAAATCTAATGAGCGAACAAGTAACTTATTCAGTCTTGTTGTCTCACAACGTTAGCGTTCTTTGTGTCAAATTGGTAATTAGAATAGTTGCAGAGCTGAGAGTGAGTTGTGTGGGTGTTGTGTTGCAGGAGACGTCGAGCGAGGTCGCGGTGGCGGACTAAGCGGCGGGCGGCGCCCACGACGTGTCCAGAAACAAGCCTTTAATTTATTCCCATCTCGTGGTCGAGTGTCGAACTAAGTTCGATCGTTTCACGTTCGGTTTTAAATGTGACCTTTCATATAGAATGATTATAGTATAAGTTTAGCGTGCTTTGCTTCTGTAAAATTAAGAATTTATACATTTTATTCGCTAGGATCGAGTTTTTATAATTATATACGGTAACAAAGTTATGTAGGCAGTATACGGTGCGATAAGTTGGTGCCATTATTACAGGGGTATAAGTTATGACGTCGTGGCGTGTGACTCGCTCCTAAATGTTAGCTCGATGGAAACTCCATTAGACAAGTAATAGACCGATGAGTAATGTAGGAAAATTGGTGTTGTCTCTCTAGAATTGTTGGTACATGTTGTAACATACTTTCCCAAGATATGTATTACAAATATGGCATTAGATAAGGACCTTCGTGTCTAAAAATACTTCGAATTAGCTTTGAAGAGATAAGATCTAATACCTTATTGTATTAGAACTCCCATTAGTTAATGATCGTAAATTTGAAATTATCAATAATTACCAACAGGATTTATAAGTACCTACAAGTTCTTGAGTTAGTTAATCTTCATATGTTATCCAAATCAATAAACTACAATAATAGTGTAAAATTTCAAAATCGAAGGTAAAAATGACCTTTTTTTTTGCTCCTGTGCTGAATTTCAATTGCTCAATTTATACTAACTGGAGTTTAAAAATGTATCTCATCATCATCAAGCTTTAGAATGGTAATTATCTTACAATATACTATATTATGGTGTAGCAGCTATTAGCGGATTAGTTAACGAAAACGTACGACATCAAACTGTGTATGTTGGTCGTGCACGTGCGCGCCACATGTACCGTCGCAGCCGGGCTCCGCTAGCCTCATCGCGCTGTGTGAGATTGCGGATGACTGTTATCACTGAGGCAAGCTTTTAACATCCCAAAATAAGATATACTGAACTTTTAAACATGAAATGGTATAAGTATCATTTCTTTAATATGCTCGCTCGAAACATTTTCTATTTATGTATATATGAATAAATGATTTTTCATGGAACTTATTTTAAAACTGTTAATTTTATGTCAAAAATATAAAAAATACAGTGTAAATTGTTAAGGATGAAGTATCGAAATTAATTTCATTTATTATCTCATTAGTGTGGTAATTTTATTTAACGTCTATATATTCAGGTAATTTATATAGTAAGTCGTGTATAAATTTAGGATTGTGAGCTCTCTGTAATGAACTTTGGAAGGGTAGGGCGAGTGAAGGAGTAAGACACGTCATAAATATCTGTTAAGACATTTTAAGTATCATCGACTATCTAAAGTAAACTTAAAGATAAAAATAAGGCCACCCAATCGAACTTCAATAAATACGGCTTATTGGCTGCCAAATTTTTGAAATTTTTTAATTCTGATATACTTACAGTGGCCAAAGTTTTGAATAATCTATACAATTTTTATGGATATAACAGACACAATTATATAACTGTAATGTTTAGAATAGTATGTGTAATAGAAGTCGGATAAAGTAAGGTTAATAAAAGCAGTGCAAAAATATTTAGCACTGCTTTTAGTGTATCAGTTTCCACCTCATATATTATAGAATTAATATACTATTATGTAATTTTTCAATAGCATCGGCGTCCACTTGTATGATTTCATAATCATTTTTGTAATTTTATACATTTTCTACGAAATTGATAGTGACGATTGCATGAGGAGGAGACTTCCAGGTATATTAGCAGTAAATGAGTGAGACATTCCATATCAAACGTGACTGCCGCCGCCTGCCGCTTGCCGCTCGGCCAGCAGCCCTCGCCGCTGCCAGACCAGCGCTTGTGCCGTCCCTCGTCCATCATGCCGTTTATGTAATGGAATTGTTTATAGCTACCATAATATATTTTGTCCTCATAATTTACATTAGTATGTAAAATGTTATTATAGAAACAAACCGCATAACCATCACAAGCAATGATACGTAGTGTTTTGGTGGCTATTGCAACTTGATATTATGTTCCTCAAAGCTATGTGCTATTGAATTGATATTGCAAGCCATTAAACTATGTCAGCTATGAAGTATTTAAAACATATTATTATGAACTCAATTATTGTTTGCTCATAATGGCATTGTGGAATTTGTATGATAATTATGATATTCCAATTTTTTATGTTGATGTGTGAATGTCTCTAATCAATAAATAATTAAAACAAAGAAAAACTTGTTAGTTTCATTTAATAAAATGTTATGATTGTAGTTTTCAGAGCCAGGCTGATGCTGTAATTGCAATCGCTCAAACCATAATTCCATATGCCAAATTGCCGACATACCTACCCATCAAAATATTATATTTCCAATATACCATACTTTCTTTATAGTTGCGTTCGTTTTAGTATCGGTTTTATATAATACCATGTTTTCAAGACACCATGTTCCCTATAAAACCATTTACCTCTAAAATACCCCTTCGGAGCGAAATGTACACTACACGCACAATGTACCCACGCATTTATTGTGAAACACGCGGAACGTACAAGAAGCAAAAGGTACATTCGCAAAAATGTACATAATTATCGCAAAGCGATGCGTGAGATATTTTCCATAATTTAAGTCTGAACTTTGTTTACTATTATAATTTGTTTACTTATATATTAGTATATTATTACAGTATTTGTATACTCTCAGTTTGTTTATTTTTGGCTTTTTGTACATTTTGCGTGTGCGGCTTGACCTACAGGCCACGCTTAGCAAGGCTGGGCGTATAGGTGGAAAGTGGAATCAAAATAGTGATGGGTTGCTAGCCGCATAGCCACATGACTCCTATGTTTTTTGTCCATTCCCTCGATAGACTTACCATCTGCGTGGGAAGAGAAGCAACTGGTACATTCTATGTTTTTTCTTTGCTCTTAGACCTGCACGGAAGCTGGAAATCGGGGTTTTGTTACCTTAGGCTCTGTCTACCCCATAAGGGATATAGACGTGATTTATGTATGTAATGTCTAAATGAAATAATAATACTTATCTGCTATAAATATGTATATTGTTGTCCCATAAGACAAGCATTATTAGAGCTTACATTAGGTCTGGGTCAATTTGTGTGAAGTCAGTGAAGTGTTGATTTATTATTATTGTTATTGATATTATAAAATAAATAAATAAATTACACATTTCGCTCAGTATGTATGTATTGTATGTACAACTCTTTATTGTGCATAAAACACATTAATTTTACAGGTAATGAGACAAATAGATGTACAAAGGCGAACTTATCTCTTCCAGTTAACTTTCAAACGATTGACAGGACAACAGAAACCAAAGTATAGAGAGTAAACCTTAATAAAATAATAATAGTGAATGTTTTCATCATTCTTACTATTTCATGTTGTAGGGTATGTGGTGTATAAAATAAAATAAATGGTTCTTTAACCATGACTTCCAGACAGTGTATCAAAAAACACACAATACATGAGTTTTTAGGTTAAACCTTCGGCAATACAACTAATTACATTCGGTTTGGGGTAGTAGTTTCTGTGTGAAGCGCATAATAACATGCAGACAGCCAGCCAAAAAATAATGTCATTATGATTGTGTTATGAACTTAGGTAAAAAAAAAGAAATCAATTTGGTAAATAGTTTACTGAACCTTATCTAATACATTTATAATTTTACCCAATGCTTCCTTGTTTACTTCAAACATTTTTTGCTTCTCCTTACCATTAACTATTTTAGTATTCAATACAAGTTGCAGCAAAGGATACTGTAGCGATTTTAACTCACTAGTGCCAAGTACTAGCTTCAAGATCCAATTGAAGTTTGTCAAACTTTCACCATGGTAACTATTATTATGGGCAAGTAAAGTGTACAGCAAGTCTAGCCGTCTCTCGTTTAAGATTGTTGTAAAACAACTAACTTTATCTTCGTCCCATGATTTGCTCTCAAAAGATGCAACAACTTTGTCAATATTGAACTCGCAATCCGATATTAGTTGTATGATTTCCTGCTTTGCATTCTCAAATTTACTGTGCTCAATGACAGTGGTAACTCTTTCACTATTCTCATATAAGTTATTTAAAACTTCTTGTGATACCTGAAGCAAATTCATACACATAATAATCTTGTTTATTAGACTTAGCCTGACTTAGCTTGTTATCTTATTAACAAACTATGTATACAAAAAAAAACAAAATACGGGTCAAAAGCAAACATGATCAGTGAAGTTTATTTATAGGAGCATAAGAATCAATAAAGGAAGTACAATTTACAATACCGGTAAATTAAAAAATGCAATAAAAACTTTATAAAATACATGAAACTGAAACGATTTACTGTAAAATTTGTATTTATCTCCAGCCAATTTATATCCCACAGCTGGGCATTATGAGAGGGCTATAATAGGTACATACATATTTAAATTGATCCAATGGATCGATTGCAAACAGTGCGTCCATTATTGGTTTGTTAGTAGTTATTAATTCATTCAATTCCCAATGAATTACAAACACACTTTTTTATGCATTCTATACTATACAAAATGGGTGACAATGACAAACAGTGTTGCCAGAGCACTCGCACCCAGAAGCACGGTCGAATGGCGAAAAAAGGACGGTTTTAAATAAAAAGGCACGCATTTTTCCACGCTTAAAAATAATTACAAAAATTAAGAAAAATAATCATTGAATAAGAAAAAAAAACACGAGATTTGAACTGCGGTCCTTGTGAGAACACACTGTTATTCCACACCTTATACCACTAGGCCAAACTCGCATACGTTAAAGTGACGAAATCGAGATCCTGATATACTGGTACTTAAACTCTCCCTCCGTCTTACATCTGACGCGAGTTTAACATTTTTTACCCATCCCAAAAAGCGCTCAGCGCCGCTAAAGAAGTTTTCACTTCAAAAACTATTACTAGATCTCGTTCAAACCAATTTTCAGCAGAAGTTTGCATGGTAATGTACATCATATATTATTTTTAGTTTTATCATTCTCTTGCTTTCGAAGCTACAGGTTACGACGACGACGACGACACATTTTATCATTGTCTCTCGCGCAAACTATTCAGTTTACAAAAAAATTATATTAGAAACCTCAATATCATTTTTGAAGAACTATCCACAGATACCCAACTCGTATAGGTTTGATGAAAAAAATTTTTTTTTCGAGTTTCAGTTCTAAGTATGGGGAACCCCCAAAATTAACTGTTTCTTTTTTTTTTCTATTTTTGTGTGAAAATATTAATGCGGTTCACAGAATACATCTACTTACCAAGTTTCAACAGTATTAGCTCTTATAGTTTCGGAAAAAGTGGCTGTGACATACGGCCGGACGGACAGACAAACATGACGAATGTACGGGTTCCGTTTTTTGCCATTTGGCTACAGAAAACTAAAAAAAGCACCGTTTTAGCTCGCTTTTAGTCTCCGCACGTAAAAAGCACGCCTACCGCCCAAAAAGCACGTAAAACCGTGCTAAAACACAGACATCATTATAAACTAGCAGACTTGACATTACTGCTCAGAATGCGTGGCAGCTTTGCACACATAAAAGATTAACTCGCACTAATACAAAAACAGGGGCGTATTAAGGTAACTGAAACCTAAAAATATTAACAGTATAAATACTTTTAATAAGTGAGGTCAAGTACAAGCCAGTTGATATTAGAGGTAGTGGGAATACTTCTGTCTTGGAATCAGTCGATATGCATATGCCCAAGGTAAACAGGTCGAAACTTATACAGAGATTCGTCTTTTCGTACAAAATAAAACCACCATGAATTATTTATTTTCAAATAAGTAATATAATTTTTTTAAACTTTTGATTGCATTTCTTAAATTAGCTATTATTTAGCTTATTATCACTTTGACAATTAAATACAAGCGTTCAGCATCGTGTTCATCGTCGCTCAGAGCAAATCACACTTGATGAGCTAGGCTGCCAGTCTTTCCTATTAGTATTCCTGATCCAGGCGTTTCTCAAATATTCATCCTTCGGAAACCTGAAATCCAAACGCGGAGGTCATAATAAAAATGCTGCTGGACACTTGGGTACTTAATAGGGTCGGTCGGTAGTTACGTTGGCATAACACTTGTCTATAGAATATTTCGTTGAATGGCGAGGCGAGTAGTGATCACAATTTTGTTAAATCCAGTATTGCTTAGAAGCATTATCAGGCGTAGGCCTGTACGCCTAGTTCGGCCCTGTACAAATTGCGCAGTGCATTAATTGTCAAATGAGGTTACTTTATTCAGTAAAACTAAAATATTTCTGGTATTTCTTTAGAAAACCTTAAATTGAAAGTTTTGTCAGCTTCATGAATACTGCCTTTGTAATTATTTCTAAATATTTGAAGATAAATGTTAGTTAGGACGTGGTAAACAAAAATAAATCAAAAGATAGCAAAAGATTAACTTACCGATGGAACGTAATTTCAGGGGTTTTCCTGTATGATGCGTTGTAACACATGGGAACACAGCATTTTACCATGATTTTACTTTATAGAACTTATAACTTTATTATTATTTCACTCGTATTTTCTCTCAAGATATCCGTCGTTCACCACAACAAAAATTTTACGCCATCGGCCGCTTAGATGTCGCTTAGCAACTGACACGCCTGCCAAATTGTCTATGTGTGACTTAGTGTTGCAACACATGCAAAAAGGAAATAGGTTTATACGATTTAGTATCAGAGGAAAAGGGGTAGTGGCATTTTTTACACTAGTCAATGTAGGCGTGAAATAATGTCAAGTCTGCTAGTTTATAATGATGTCTGTGGCTAAAAAGCACGATCTGGCAACACTGATGACAAATGATAAGATAAAACTCTTAGACTATGGATCAATTAGACGGCGGCTGAGCGTGTCACCGAAAGGGACAGACAATATTATGTACTTGAAAAACAGGGTTACCCTCTCAATGATTTTACCCCGGCGATAGATCGAATAAATAAACACAAAAAGGAATGATAAATATACTCCAAAATGATAAAACTTGTCAACAATGTATGTTTTATTGCCATTATGAGTTGAATAGAAATATAATTTTTAGAAAAATAAAAAAAAACATATCTGCAAATAACAAAGATAGGAATAGAATAGAATAGTCATTTATTTTTGAAACTGAAACCTACAGGAAATAATATAGCTACTTGTAAGTAAATAAGAACGTACCTAAATGTTTTATTGTACAAAATATAGAGAAACAGACAAATCACAAAAAAATAACCATTGAATATTATGCACGAAGGCGAACTTGTCATGAGGGCTCTCACCCCGGTCACTCACAAGTGAGCAAACATTCGCACATTGTACATATTTTTGAACACAAATGTGAATGGAAAATGGTCTTGCGCGGAATCGCCCTACTACTGCCCCTGAAATAAAACTAATTTAGCATGTACATTTCGTACCCTATTCTGTGGTGCAAACTTATCTTTTATGGTATGATGTACTCGCGTTTCAAAGTAATGCATGGCTATTGCTTTGATAAGTAACGTCCTGTGGTTTCCAATAAAGGGCTGTGAATCAAAATGTTGATTTTGGAAAATAATGGAATTTGAATTTGAGCATATTTTGAAACACGAGTACACCAATTTCGGCAGTAAATTTTTTTCGTTGAAAAATGATGAACCCTCGTTCGAACAACGCCGACGAAATATTTTTCAGCATTATTGCAAATTTGAGCTACATCTTTTGAAGGGTAAAAAAGACCTCCTTTGTCTCTTTTTTCTATGATTCCATCGAACTTTTCTGAGACTAGCGCAAGAAGACAATCTGCACATTTGATCACTACGTAACTTTCTTACGATAAAGCCAACGATGTATGTAATTATTTCGTTAACGTAAATCGTTAATCTTGTAGGATCGGTCAAGTAATCATGATCGTTCTCAATTACAACTGCTGATGTTGAAAAGTCTGTCACATCAGAATCGGTTGATTTTGTACATAAATTTAGTTTTGTTTCATGGCGAACATCACTAAAGGTTAAAATCTTTATCTCTTTCTACGATAAAACTCGAACCAGTGTTGCCAGGTCCAATTTGGAAATATCAGAAGAGTAAGACCTTAAAAGTCAGGAGATTGAAAAAAAAAATCAGTAGATCAAATTTTATGCTAGAAAAGTCATAAAACTTACCTAAATGCAAATTTTCTCATGTATTTTGTTTTCAATTTGCTGATATGTAATGTATAAAATGATTATTTAATCCTAACCCGACACCACACGGGCGATTATAAAATAAATATAATATTTTACAGTTATAATATTAGTGTGAATGTGCAAGGGATTATAAATTATAAGCCACAAACTTCATGCTGCATGCTCAATCAATTAATTTAATCACTGTTAGAATCTGAATCTGATGAATCTTGGTCTTGATAAATGGTGTTGTTAATTTTTTTTAGGTATTTGGTTACATCATGATTCAATTTCAACCGTTGAAACAATATAATTATTAAGTTCAAATTAGACTCATAAAATTCAGTAGATTCGTTTGCAAATTCAGTAGATCAGTAGACATAGTCAAAAATCAGACAAACTCCTGAAAAATCAGGAGACCTGGCAACACTGACTCGAACTGTCAAACCGAGTGCTGCCAAGTGCGGAAATTGAAAATGCGGTAATGTAGCAAAGCAATACCCATAAAACGCGGATTTTCAACTAAAAAGCCTATAGACAAAGGGAACATAGCCCATGCAGCCAAGTTTACACAAAAAAACAAATAATTTGTCGGTTATTATTACAAAAATTGGGTATGCAAAAGTATCAGTCTACATAGCTAAATCCAATGTATAGGTATGGGGTATGAGTCACTAATTTGAACAAGATTATTACATTTTGGGTTGATTCGGAAAAAGCGGAAAGCGGATGCATGGTCAAAAATGTGGTAGAAAAAGCGGAAAAGCGGTAGTTCTGGCAACGCTGCATCATGGTCAAAACCAGTTGCCGGCTCGCGTTAAGCGCGCTGTAGACGCGCGGACGCCTCAAAACGAAGGCACCGAGCCGCTTCCTTTACAAGCTTGCGTATCGTTGACGCCTGGGGGGCAACTCCGAAATCCGATTTTCGAAGTTCGTATCACGCCGTCCCTATCCCTCTCAAATTAATGACTATTAGTAAGAGCGGAACGGCACGAAACGAACTTCGAAAATCGAATTTCGGAGTATAAGGCCTGCCGATGAAAAGAAAGCCGATGAGGTGAGACGGCGCCGATCTGATGCCGAGCGGTTATGTGTGCGATAACCTATGTAGTGTACTTTACGGCAAGTTAGGGAATCTTAATTTGATGATGATGATGAAAATACGCTATCCTTATCAACCGCAAATAACATTAAAATTGAATTCAATAACATCTTCCGAAAGTATTGTCGCTCGGCGCAGAACAGTCAGAGCAGATTATAATATAGGTAGGTACTACGACTACGAGTATACTATTCAAGTCATTCAATGCATCTCCTTCGCTCACGTGAAATCTTACCATGGATGGTATGAATATTGCTGCGATGATTGACTGCTACTCAGAAAAAAATCTCGCTTATGAAATACAAATAATTTTATTATCAAGAGAACCATCGTGATTCTTAATGAATCAGTAATTAATAATTACAACAATAATAAAATTATATCTCACAAAAATGCTGTCACTGGGTAAAAAACATGTTTTGCTAAAATTGCGTCTATAATTAAGTATTTATGTGCAAATAACCGTGAAATATAGAATGTAACGTAAAACTGAACACCTAAGGTAAAGTATACACTAAGTACTCGTGCGCAAGAAATTCAAATCACAACAACAGTGGATCATAATCATGGATAAAAGTATGTTAAATGCTTAAAACATATCAAAGGCAAGTTACTTAATTATGTAAATCAACGCACCTGTATTAAGTTCACATTGCACGCCCGCAACACTAGCGAAATGCAACGTTTCCGGCTTTCACGCCTCACGCCTCACGCCTCACGCCGCTACGCTAATGGAACTGTATTATTTACAATCCTCTCGCTTAAATCTTAAAATTGGTTGGATCTAATTATTAATCATAATTAATATTAAATAACTCTAAGTCATTCTACCGATGTAAAATTATTTGCAATTACAATCACAAACGAAACAAAAACAATTTACGAATATCCCACAATGCTGAACAGGTTTATTAAATGGAATTCTCAGATCTCGTTGTTCGCTGTCGGTACACCGACCTGACTGAAATTCCAAATTGTTTAATGTTGATGACATTAACAACTGAATAATACAGTAATAAAATGTTCCCCTCTTATTCATAAAATGTATTCAAACCAATTTCACCTAAGTATATTTTATCATTTTCTTTCGTATAAACGTCGCTATGTCAGAAAAAGACAAAACATTTTAACAACTTATAGGTTTAGCGGTCGCCTATGAATAAGATGGTACTTAGTTATTTATATAATAAGGCGCTAAGTATCTTTTGTAATAAAGGGAAACCTGTAAAATAGTCTGACAATTATTATTGAAAATATGAATATTGTTAACACGAATTATTAAAACGATCATTCTACGTGTCTACACATCACATTGCCCGAGTCCCTTAGGACAGAATTAATATTTATTTAATAGTAAAAACAAAACAAAATTACGGTCTTTCAATGAGTAAGTACTTTATTATAAGTACTTCATAAACAATCGCGAGTTTCTTAAAATTGTATATTATTCAGTAGCAATAAGGTTATGTACCTATGTTATAAAAATATGTTTCTCGACCGACATATAGTACCTACTTATGCATTATAAAGGCGAATTACATACAAATGTATCACTATTAATAAAATCACTGTATAGTTCAGCTTTACACTAAAACGAGTGTTCCGAGCAACAGACATCCCCTTACAAGCTAGTCTATGAAATACTGATCTAATCGTTAGCGTCGGAAACACTGGGAGCTGACGTGATGAACAAGATACAACGTTGGTGGCGGCAGCCACTACTATATCACCACGTATTTTGTGTTACAGGCATTGAAGGTAGTTACTGGATAAAAAGATTTACCTAACATTGATGGAGCACTGTAACTCATCCATAAATGCATTTTTTTCTACCACAAAGGCCTATTTAACAATAATTTGAAACCTGACATAATATTGCTACAAACCTTTAAAATAAACACATTTTTAATTGAGATATAATAATAACAATAAATAAGTAAACCATCCATATCGCATTTCTAAATTATAAACCGGTAAGTACGTTTGTTACTATACCTATAAGCAGTTATATTTTCACGTATTTAAAGTAAAGAACACCGCAGAAGAGCGATGACATCAGAAGATACTGATGACAAACATTTGTATATATGTATAATAAGTACGAGACTGTTCATAATTATTATAATATGATATTCAATTTTTACCATGTTTATGTTCAAAACATAATCATTAGGTGGACATATTAATAAATTCGAGACGATTAACTAAAATCGCATATTAGACTCCCAATTCAAAGGCAGTATATGTAGAAAATCTTAAACATTACGTATCAAAATGTTAAAAAGGAGTCCCATAATGTTTAATATAAAAATCAATCAGCAATAAGTACCAAGTCTAACATTAACAATATTCTAAATAGGCTGGAGCCTGATCAGATTTTTTTAACTGAATAAATTTTTATTTGCATTGTTATGTATGGTGAGAAATTATATTTAAGCAAAAAATCCTAAAAACCATTAGAACACCAGTAATCTACTACATTAACACTATGCTCTAATAGTTGGCTTGACATTTTGCAATGTTGTGATGCGCATCGCGTTCGCTTTCCTACTGCTTTACCAGAAACATAGAATTCAAAATATACGACGCAAGTTGATAATTGCTTTAAGCATGGTAACAAACCAACGCCAGTATTTTATTTATTTAAATCTTTGTCGGTTACAGATCGATTATTTCAGTATTTGAATTATGACTGGGAACCTGCCCCCCTGTCAGCGTAAATATTCAATAGTTAAAAATATAATTGCAAAACTAGAGGTAGATTATTGATGGAAGATTATGTTATTCACACAAAACCGTCACGTTTCCTTTCCATTTCATTTATTCACTTTAAGTTAAATAAGGGAGTAGTTGTGATCAAGCGGTCGCCGAATAGCGGGACAGGTGCCCTCATTCAGTATTAGATGTTTAATTCGTTTGCCTGACACAGAAACGCATCACTTCTTAACATGAAAATACAGGTCTAACCTGTGTTCTGAACATAATTTATTTTATTTCTGAATCCAATTGGATGTCCCAAATGTAAGTAGTAAAGTAAGTTCAAGCAATGAATTGGCCCTGTATTAGACACGCGGAAAAGAAATATCACAACGTCAGTGACATTCTATTTAGCCCTGCGCAAGGCCTTGGAGAAAATCGTGTCCAGAATTGGTCACTTGGGATTACCGTTATGAGTTGAGCAAGTAAATTAAAATTCAAATCTAAGGCGAGCATTAAAATATTTCCTCCTCTCAACCCCCGACACCCAAATCTCAATATTGTGTTATAGTACCTATGTTTGCCACGGAATAAGAGATCAGGTAAATTCAAAATAGTGGCACACCGGACGGCAATACGATATGCAAGTTATGTACTTCGTTTGAGTAATGTAATTTTTTTAAATAGAGTCAGTAATTGGACATTGCTACTGCTATCTTTGGAACGCCAATATTAGCTAAATAGTAAAGCTAGTTAGAAACATGACTTCGCGTGAAAATCACTTTTACCCTTCTGTCTGTCGGCTATAGCCAACATTGGCGTTCAAAAGGTAAAACTCAATTTCAATTTTATCTCGTCTTATCGCAAAAACTTGTACAATTACCGACTGCAATTTAAAATTAAAAAAGCATAGTTCTTCACAGCAAAATTAATAAACTAGCAACATTTTACAATGCGAGGGGCGCCAGGGAGTTGAAACTTGTGCCCGCCGAGTATGGTTAAACTTAAGTGATTAAGAAACGAGGCCGGCATCTTTCGCCATACTGTAGAAGATGGAGTTTTTGTCCGCGAGTAGCTGCGCGGGCGGCGCGAACTCGACCAGCTGCCCTTTGTCGAGCACCATGACGCGCGTCGAGTCCATTATGGTGTTAAGGCGGTGGGCGATCGTGAGCACTGTGCACGACGCGAACTCGGAACGGATCGTTTTCTGCGAGGTAAAAGGAATAGTTAAGATGCTGACAACACCTAATTTTGTTGAATATTCATCATATTTCAAAGACCCTGCAGTGTTCCGGTGTGGAGAGTAAGACAGCCGGGGAAATTACGGGCACAAGAAGCATTTCATCTAAGTCCTCTAGGTTGGCAACGCATCTGCAATCCCTCCGGGGTTGCGGGTGTCTATGAGCAGTGGTGATCGCTTACCATCAGGTGACCCACTTGCTCGTTTTCCTTCCTATTCACATTAAAAAAAAAACCCTAGACGGACTCGATACATAATTGAACGAAATCGGCTCGATAGAAAATCATTGCAAAGATTGGTCTTAAAATCGATCACAAAACGGTTCTATGTCTTCATTTTTTCGACGTATGGGTCTGCAATTAAAAACTTGAAGTCAACATATTCATACCTAAACCGCTAACGAGTCATATATCACATATAATCCATACTTTTATTTATTTATTATTATTTGTGTCTTATTTGTAAGATTTTAGACGCGCGCCAAGCTGCCGGAATGGTTTCTTGTCTTTCACTAACAGGCACGCGAACCGTATGTGTGAAGAGTGGCAATTTTTGAAACGGCGTTACAACTTGCTATGTTGACACAATGATGCATGCATATTGATGTAATGACAGAACGTTTGCGTGGCGCGAGTATATGCCTCATGGGCAGGGTGTTCTTATGTCTAAGAGCGAGTGTGGTACCATGCCGGGCGTGTTCAGCTAGCTTATTACGTAACTCGCTCGCAATCGCGTTCATTTTGACAGTTCTTGTATGAATGTGACAGCTACCTGATTCCGATGCCAATTGTCAGCCCATACTCGTACATCAACTGTCAAAATGAACACGATTACGATCGCGAGCGAGTAACGTAATAAGCCTGCAGGTCGCTCTTTAGCAGTCACCTGTATGAGGTCGTCGGTCTCGAGGTCGACGGCGGCGGTGGCCTCGTCCAGCACGAGCAGCGAGGTCTTGCGCAGCAGCGCGCGCGCCAGGCACACCAGCTGCCGCTGCCCCACCGACAGGTTCTCGCCGCCCTCGCTTATCTCGTGCCGCAGCCCCGCTTGCAGGCCTGGACGATATTACATTACTACATTATAACACAGGACGGCAAAATGTCATATCACAGATAAAGACACGTGAAAGTTATTGTGTACAAGAGAATTCACAAATTTTCATATGGGATATTGCCATTGGGAAATGAAACTTCCATTTCCAATAATTTTGCGAAATAATCCAGAACTTTCCGTGAACTTTTCCAACTATTTGTAAACTTTTTGCAACTTTCATATCTGAACTGTTGGCACGTGCGGTGCGGCAGTGCACTGTGTAAATGTGTACCCAGGAGGGGCTACTCCAAAATTCGATTTTCGAAGTTCGTATCACACCGTCCCTCTCACTCTCAAATTAATAACTATTAGTGTGAGTGGAACGGCACGAAACGAATTTCGGAAATCGAATTTCGGAAATCGAATTTCGGAGTACAAGAGTACAAGACCTGGACCCCGTTTCATAAAGCTACAAGTTACAATTTACAAGCGGAAGTCTCTATCTAACACATAGGGTCAGAGACTTCCGCTTGTGAATTAGCATTATGAAATAGGGCCCAGTACCCATTATGTATTAAATGCACTGACCTTTGACGAAAGTCTTGAGATGCGCGTGCTCGAGCGAGCGCCAGATGTCATCGTCGGTGTACGCGTCGAAGGGGTCCAGGTTCATGCGCAGCGTGCCCGAGAACAGCACCGGGTCCTGCGGGATGATGGTGATGCGCGAGCGCAGCTGGTGCAGCCCGATCGTCGAGATGTCGATGCCGTCGATCATTATCTTGCCGGCCATCGCTTCCACGATCCTGAAGGGGGAAACGGTTTTCAAATGACGTCACTGTTAAAAGCTTTAAATCGAGAGAGAAAATATTTTAGGCGTTCTAAGCCGTTCGGCTTGTCTGCATCCATTGGTGAGGGCACAAATGTAGTATTATTAGAATAAGGGGCTGTTTCACCAGTCTCTGTTAAGTTCTAGTTATCTTAACTGTCAGTTATCTATGATTCCGTCTCTATGTATTACTACGAAACAGACAGAGACGTCATCATATACAACCGACACTTATGAGAGAGTGGCGAAACAGGTCCTAAATGTTATGGCATATTTTACTAATATACTAAGTAGATGACCAATAGAGAACCAAAGGAGGAAAAAAGGAGTTTAAAATATTAAAAAAAAATGAATAATCAGAATATTTCATCCCTAAAGCTTAGAGCGGCCCAGGAGGACCGACACCATAGCAACGAGTGACAAGAAAAAGGTGATCGACCCCCGTATTGTCTCTCTCTCTCTCTCTCTGTCTGTGTGCGTGTTACCTGAACAGGCCGAGCGTGAGCGTGGACTTGCCGGCGCCGGTGCGGCCGACGATGCCGAGCTTGTCGCGCGGCGCGACGGCGCACGTGACGCCGCGCAGCGCCGGCTCGCCCGCGCGGTACCCCAGCGTCAGCCCCTCCAGCTGCAGCGCGCCCGTCTCGGGCCACGTCGAGCCCGGACCGTTGGCCACCGTCCACACCGCCTCCTGTAACGACACAACGCGACTGTCTTTTAACTCAATCGCAGATTTTTTTTACATCTGATCTATCTGTGTCGGACTACGATAACCGATATCCGATAGTCCGCGCATGTGCTGTTTTCTTACGTTATTTCCGATTCAAAGTGACTGCGAATCGGGCTCTCACGCAGAGACAATGTACCAGTGGCGTTGCGTGAAAGTTTCCGTTGGACAACCGGAGGCAAAAAAAAACACCTATTTACCTATGTTTTTCCTACCCTATCCTTCATATTCATATTCATATTCATATTCAATCATTTATTTGCATAAAAACACATAAAAATGCATGCAAATACAGTCTTTAAAACACAGCCAAAACAATAGTAATAGTAGTAAGTAAGTCCAATATCAGACAATTGGTGAGATAACATTTCTACAACATAACTTAAAATAAGGGAGGTAAGTTCAGCAATAATAAGTAAATTTATATAGATATCAAAATAACAATAAGTATGTCAAACAAACTAACAATAAATTTAAATGGATGTCAAAGAATATAAAGATGAAAAATAATTATAGGTAACTATGCCAATTAAAAATAATAATAACAATTTAAATCGGATGTCATGTTAAAGAGATTTCAGGTACATTGGTCGAAAAACTTCTGATAATATTCATTTATGGAGTAAAAGGGACGGCTCAAAAAATATTCTTGAACTGTTTCATCAAAAGTTCTATAATCTGCTATACTTTTTATTTCGTCGGTCAAAAGATTGTATACTCTTCCATGAAGAAAGAATGAGTGAGCGAAGTTGGATAAAGAAACTGGGCTGGGAATCGAGTTGTTAGGTCGACTCGCCACTGGCACATACGAACAATACGTTCGACAGCTCACGGGCGTCCGATGGTGCCGCTAACATATCGGTGTCGGACTCGATATCAAAGCGGACAATGTGGAAGGTACATATTTCAAACATTTTCCTTGCCTCGGTATCGTATTGGCGACCGATACATCGGATCAGTCAGATTATGTGAAAACGGTCTAGGTGTTGGAATATAAACTGCGAATATAGGCTGCGAACTGTATTGTTTAGCTTGTTTTATAAACGCATCTTTAAGTTAAATTTAAAGCACATAAAAAAACTGTATCATAAGATCTGTACATTTGTAAACCGAACGTTAAACGTACTTGGTCAGTTTCGGCGTATTCCTTTATTCTTTCCACTGCTACAATGTTCGTTTCCACTTCAGATGTCATTCGCACCAACCAGTTCAAGGTTTGTGTAATCTGAAAACAACACGATACAATACAGTCAAGTTATCCCTTAGATACTTATTGGGCAATGATATAAGAACAGCTACGCCATATGTATACCTAAATCGCTTGAGGATTATAACATAAGCCAAGCCAAGACGTGACAGATACGTTAATTAGATCAGTTGACACAAATGCAATTTAACAATAAAGTTCTCTTAAAATACCCTGATTTTCCCACCCAATCCTCGCTACGACAACTATATACCGACCGCTTAACTGAGATGGTGCGGGGCCGCGGGGTAGGACGACAAAGGGGGCCGAGAGAGGTGCGGGGCTTCAGGCGCACTACCCGCCCGCACCTCTCTCGGTCCCCTTTGCCGTCCTTGCCGGCCTTTATTTAAGCTGTCGGTCTATACAGCCTAGAGGAAACTCTAAAAATGTACATCCTTACTTTATAGCCCTGAAAACACGAAAGCTGATCTGAATTAAATAAATACTTTTTCAATCCAGTTGATAAATAATAATAATAGTTTAATATTGTCATACAAAGTCTATGAGGGAATGGCATTTCATAAAAAATATGTCAATCGATTGGTGGTAGAACTTAACGGCAGCTGTCGGGGCGGCGGGAGTCGATACTTATGCGTTTCCAATAGCGACCAATATGTATACAGATGTAGTGCGAAATGATTTTCCATGACATTTCATTGAATCCCAGGCGGTTCTCAACTTTAACTACATTGGGATAAGTTCGCCTTTGTGCATTTATTATTGTTATTTGTATTATTTTGTGAATTGTATCTGTTTCTCTATATTTGTACAATAAAGCATTACTTACTTACTTACTTACTTACATTGGAATAAGGTTCTTATTTATAAAACAATTTAATCTGACAGCTGCATTGTATACACGACTTTAATAACATGTCACTAAAGTTGTTAATCGGATAAAATTTAACGAAATGTCATGGACAATCATTTTGCACTACACTTAGGGGCCATTCAAGTATTAATAAGCAGATTTTTTTTACAATTATTTACCCCCCCCCCCCCCAAGTGCATACGTAATACTTGAACGCCCCCTTAAACATTAGCATGAGATGCTGAGGGCTTACCTGGAGCGCGTAGCTGACAGAGAGCCCCACAATTCCGGGGTCGACCTTGTCGCGGCCGAGCACCGCGAACAGAGCCGCGAAGAAGATGATGAAGTTGCCGATGGTCTCCAGCCGCACGGCCAGCCAGCGGTTGGCGATGCACGACGGGTAGTAGCACGACTGGTTGTGGTCCACACCCCGCTCCGATTCCACTATGAACCTATTGTAACAATGCTGTTTTAGTTTCATTATCTATAACTGGCTGCTGCCTGCGACTTCGTCCACGCAGAATTAAATATAGCCTATGTTCACCAGGGATAATGTAGAATTCTAATGGTGAAACAATTTTTCAAATCGGTCCAGCAGTTTCGGAGCCTATTCAATGCAAACAAACAAACAATCAAATATTTCCTCTTTATAATATTAGTATAGAAGTATATAGATAAACATCAAAGCAAAGTAAAGTTAGCTGTCGCTTACAGATGGTACCAGCGGACAGACCTTCTAGCGCAAGTTTTTGACACAAAAACATCTATCTGGACGTTGCGCTAGCAACACGTATGGACAACAATATTCGTAGTCATATACATAGTATTTGACATTTTACCGCGAACGCATTCGAAACGTTTGTTACTAGCTGTTATTACAGAAAACTTGTTACCCTAAATTTTTGTAGTGGATATAAACCGTGGTACTTACTACAAAAACTTAAGACGATCATTGAACACATGTTTAACAGATGACCATACTCATGTTAGGTTTATCTAAGACGTGTTAAATGTTTCGCGGTAAGGCGCAAGCATTTATGTCTTTTCGAAAGCATTTCGAAAACTCCGACAGTATGGCATCATTTGTTTAAAATTTAAACTTTAAATGGTCTTAATTAATGCGTGTTTTAAGACACCACGGTCCTGAATTCAAATATCGCCCAATGACAAACTTTCCATTGCGTTATGTAAGTAAGTATAACTAAATAGAACATATAATCAGCGGCAAACCATGTGGCCCTCATCGGAGCCCCTCTTTTGCCCGAATTTCAAATGCCATAATGTAATGTTTGCCATAATGATCATTTGCCATAACCCTTTTTTTCTCTGAAACCGTAATTTTTTCAGAAGCTTTGTAAAATCCTGAATAATTAACAAATAAAGAGAAAAAAGAGTTATGGTAAATGATCATTATGGCAAACAATACATTTATGGCATATGAAATTCGGGCAAACGATAGAGACCCGGCCCTCATATGTATGCAACATAGGTAATTTTGTATGGAGACTGGGCCAAATTTTGTGCCGCTGAGTACAGTAAAAGAAAGACAGTTTACCTTTGAGCAACACCGTAAGCTCTAATGGTGCTGGCGCCCGTGATACTCTCACCAAAGTGCGAGTATATGGGGGACCGCGACACGGACTCGAGCCGCTTGAGCTGGCGCGACGTCGACACGTAGAACCGCTGAATAATGTAGTACAGAATCCCCACGGGCAGGATCACCGTCAGGAACACCGGCGTCGACACGCTTATCACGACCAGCGTGCCCAGGACCTATAGTGTTGCCAGTCACAGCTTGTTGTAGTTACTTAGTAGTGGTTAAAACGTTCTCATTGGCATCTGTGAAGTAGGTTACTTAAAAAAAAGCCCATATTTTATATGGATACTAGCTTCTGCCCGCGACTTCGTCCTCGTAGAATTAGCAATTGACATGTTTATCGTTATCCCTCGGGAACTGTGCAATTTTCCGGGATAAAAAGTAGCCTATGTTTTAATCTAGGGTACCAGCTATCTTCGTTCCAAATTTGATCCAAATCCGTCCAGTCGTTTTAGCGCGAAGAAAGAACAAACATACACACTCACTCACTCACTCACATCGTCACAAACTTTCGCATTTATAATATTAGTAGGATTTGTAAAACAGACTTTCGGCCAAATCTGGCCTATGAACCTCAGCAGATACTAATGAGAGCGCTGGAAACACTTAAAATACACCTCATTAGATCAATAATCCTCCCATAGTTCAATATAATCTTTGCCATTTATAATATAAAACAAACACAATGAGCCCAGAGAATTACTGCTTCTATTATCCTAAATTTATTGTCTTTCCCCTTTAAGCATTTCCAAGCCCGTAGCTTAAGCAAACATTTATGTACTAAGTAAATTATTACTTATTATTTAGTGTGTTATTGGTCTTGTCGTGTCGGCCAATCATTATTTTATTATATTCGCAATTCCAAAAATATTGCAAGCCGCGCATGTTGACGTGTAGATGCTTGGTTTAGTCTTAGTCACAATATTGGGATTAGTTTAAAAAATATGGCTGCAAGTTGTAACATTTCAGTGGTCGTCATTTTTGTATAGTTAAATAATATATAACATTCATTTTCAAGCTTCATTTGAAGTACGAATTACACCCACGGGCGCCAAGGTACGTTGCGACAGTATTGCATGGAAAGAGTTGAAGAAAAAGAGAAAATAAGGTAATACTGCAAGCCAGTGTATGGAATATGTTAAATTATTTTGTGGTTAGATAGGGCGTTATCGTAAAAAAATATATTAAATTTTGAATGGTATTTACAATTAAATGGTTCAGGTTTAGAAAAATAAATAGCAACATGAAATTGTTTTGATTATTTTACTTTTGTTAAAAAAGATTCACGTGTTGATAACAGTAATAATAAAAATAAAGTTAAAAGAAAATGACAATGACATTTTATTTGTTTTCTGTGTAGGTATGTCAGGTGAATTGTGGTAAATAATGACCTGGTGGTGCGCACTGTCTGGCAGCAAAAGCGGCGAGCATGGACTGCAGTTTCATCTTACAAGTAAAGTTAACTAGCCTTTTACCGGTGCATAAAATAAATATATAAACAAAAAACAAAAAGCAAAGCGGCAAGTGACAATGAACGTAAAGCATACAATTCGAAGAAAAGAGTTCAAGTGTTCACAAATTATATACTCGTCACAGCAAAGTTTCTAGGCCGGGGCGGATTTTACGGATTAACGAGGAATACACGTGATTTTGTGTACTCACTCCTGAATAACAAATCTGACCAAAGGGTCGTTATTGAACTATTGTAAAAAAACAGCTTTCCTCTTCACTTACATTCAATCAGTCTTCATAAGAACCCTTCAGAACCCATCACATCCAAAAATTTATTATATTATAATTATCCGAGACCAAAAATTGATCGGGTCAATATGGGTTAGGAAATAATCTTCAATTATTTCAATTACTATTATTATCGACATCTCCAATGCAAATAAACCCTAAATTAAAAATACAAACATGGTTACGAATATGTTTTTTCAGATCCACCCCTTCCAAATACTTTGACTTTCGAAAGTAAAAAAAAACCTCGAAAAGTTAGCAAAGCAACAAAGACACGGTCGTGTAATTTAAGCATGAAATTTGATATTCAACGTTTCTACCAATGTTTATCAATACGGATCGCGTAGCCAACGAAATATTGATAAAATCTTGATATTTTGTATAAAAAGAGCAGTTGAGGCCATACGCCACAATAACTGTGATGACATCATATATATTTTTTAAATTACTTTAGTTGCTTTCAAACTTTTTTAATACATTTGAGTACTGAAGTAAACATAGCAAGTGTTTTTATTTATTTAATTTAACTTACTCGTAATACTTATATTCATTTTTTAATGACGAATATCTCACAAAACAAATGTGCGTATGCCCCCAGCTGTCGTTAGCACATTACCCCCCCAGCATGTTTATGCTACTGTACCGCAATCGGCGAGAGGCGGTGGGTTACCTCGAACACACAATACAAGACATCAGTAGCCTCCGTGGGCAGATCCTCGTCGACGACGTCCACATCTTTTGAAAACCGCGCGAGTATCCTGCCTAGGGGCGTTACTTCGAAGAATTGCAACGGCGCTTTTAACACATTGTCCAACAAGTCTGCGTGCACGAACCGCGCAGCGCCCAAACACGCCAGAGCAGGTATTAATTCCGTGAAATACGACGTTAAAGCTGTAACAAGGTTCACGGTAACCGTTTTATATACTCGATCTTCCACCAAAACGGCAGGTCTATCCATAATGAATACATTATTTACGTTTCGGTCTGGAGTGGGGAGGGATGGTGAAGGTCGAAGATGATCAGTGCAGGGGCAGTACGGCGTCACATCTAATGCTACCTGCTAACGCATTACACTAGGCTGATTACATGCACTACTACGGAAGCTTAAGGAATAAACAGTGCAGCTAGTTTAAAAAAAATGCTGGAGTCCAATAGGGTGAAGCGAAGACGCATTTTAAGAAAACACAAGTTTATTCAACTTAACGTCCTTTGGTCCGCATTATAAACTAATCCCAATATAATTTCATCAGTACCTCTATAAATGAATATCGTCATACGTATTTTTAGCAATATAACATTTGTAAAAAGCTTTTTTTACTCGGATGATTAATTTAGATTGCGATACGCTGGTGTCTGCTAATTCTGCTATACCCATAATGAAAATAGTACCTGACTTTGTAACATATCAAAAGGCATTATAAATTACAAATGCATTGCAAAGTAATTCAGCAGGTCAGCGTATCAGGAACACAAATTTCATAAGACACAACTTATAAATCGGAGAGACTAAAGAAAAAGAGCATATGCCAGTTGAAAACTTCAATTACCATTATTATACCTACTTATTAAGAATAACATTCATTCGTAGGGGCTCAGAGCACGCTCAGAAAGACACATTTGTCCATTCACCTCGTCAAATACACGTCAACGAGACCGCGGTGCTCGCCAGACAATCGTGATCCCTAGATGTAATTTAGTATCGTTCCCAATTATCGCGTTACCGCAAAGAAGCACGAGGTCCATCCGCGGAGCGTCATTGGAAGCACGTTGTCGAGCACGTCGACGTCTTTGGAGAAGCGGTTGAGGAGGCGGCCGACGGGGGTGCAGTCGAAGAAGCCGATGGTGGGCGCGCGCAGCACGCCGGCCAGCAGCGCCACGTGCAGCGCGCGCGCCGCCGCCAGCGTGCCCAGGTACAGCGCCAGCGACGACACGGACACCGACACAACTGCGCCAACAGACTCCGCTCTAGCGCTCGCTCGACATATACGTACGCCGCCGCCAGCTTGACCGAACCACGTTCGGCAGAGTTGCCAACTCTTACCGAATACGTTAGTTAAAGTAACCATCAACAGTCTACTGTGATATGACTGAAAATCTTTCGCAAAACTTGTTTATAGAAAAGTTTTGTTTCGTGTACGAGAGCAGCCAGAATCAGAAGTAATTTCGCACAATCTGTGGAAATTAAGTAGAGAAATCTTGCTGTTACTTAACTATAAACAAGCAAAAGACAAACGAATATCGACAGAAAATACAGTAACTACGACAATTTAGTATAAAGTATCCCTACTTTATACTAAATGGTAAATGGCAACTCTAGCTTTGACGGTATCCAATGGAGTGGCTCGCCCGTAAGCACATGTCGAACCATCGCGAGGGTCAAGCTTGCAGCAGCTTACCTATAACCACGACGACGCCCGGAGGTGTAACGACACCTCATTATTCACAGATGTTGGCAGTGGCTCAAATCCAAAATGCAACACATTTGAATTACGCATAATTACAATGAAAGAGCAAGAAGGCCGTACCTATAAACTGCGTTGAGCTGCGTAGGTACATACAATCTTAAAAAATTGCATTATTTACAGTTAGGTCCATTGTAATGGCCATTTGTGACACAAAAAAAAGACAAAAGCTTTTTAAATAAATGCAAGTCAAAAATGCGGAAGCACTTATAAGACGCGTAAAGGCGATTGCCATCGGACAGGTAGCAACTGTCACATTTTAATCTCAAGTAGACTTAATTTATTAGTTTATTGTTTAGGAAAAGACACACCTTTAAATATCAACTGATAATTCGGAAGCTGCGATAAATTTGTGCACACGTTCGGAAAACAAAATGTTATAATCAGGCAATGATAAGTTAACATGTTTTGTATTGAGCCATCATGCACAACGTAACTTTTAAGAGTAATTTCACAATGCTCAAGATGTATGCGTGTCAAAGATACAATATTCTGATAGGTAAACTAGTAATTAATCATCACTGATTCATTAATACAATAGACAAGAACACATTTAAAAAATAAAACGTTCCACAAATACAGAAAATGAATATATCCATCCTTGCGTACATAAATTAAACATGAAACAATATTTACAGTCATACTTAGGTAGTGCCGAATTTTGTTATTAGTTGCTGAACTAGTGTATAGTGCATTATAATCTTTGACACCATGCATATCCTTTATTTATTTACATTTAATATACCTACACATATGTATATCAGGAATTCCACACATTTTCAGGTATTAAAATATCTTTTCAAATAAAGTAGTTTTAAGGAGCAAAGAGTTTTAAATAGAACTGTGCAAAATCTTTTAAAAACTTTTTAATAAGTTTTATTCTGATTGAATTTTTATAACCTCCACCTAACTGCATTGATTGCAGCAAAACCAATACATATATGTTACTGATATTCATAAGGATCATGTTCTAGTGGTAGAATAAGAAAATAGAAGAAAAATTATACCATACATAACCTATACCGTACTTTCATGCATGAAAAAAAAAATGTTGTGCATTTATACTGTTTATGAAATAAATTTATGTGTCATGCATAGTAGTAGTTTTGGTTTAGAGAGATTTATTCCAAGTAAAACTGAAATCTATAAAATGGATGAAAATGCAAGGTGATATAACAATGAAAATTGAAAATATAAACAATCTGGACGCTAGAGGGAACCAATTATGCTAATAAATAGAGCATTAAAAAGAGATGTAAACAATGTATTCATTATTTATAAATTAGGGCAGTCGTTCATAAGAGTGCAATGTGACGTGTATGCAACATGAACCAGTGTATGTACAGTAGGTGAAAAGAACACACGGCCAAGAATTCAAAATGAACAAAGGAGGCGGCGTCTTCTGCAAAGACGGCGGTGCCGCTGTCATATGTTTTTATTTTTCTAACTTGTAATGAATACATGTACGAGATTTTACAGTAACCTGATCATATGAACAGTGTTGTGTTTAATACGTACATATTATATACTTAAGATTTGTACAGTGTTCTGCGTCTCTCACAATCTGGACAAACTGATCGTATACCAAATCATATCAAGTTGGACTGCATGACAAACAAATAGATTACACAAGGGACGTTTACATGTCACGCAGGCTGCGATCGCGTAGAAGTCTCCAACCAATTAGAAGGGACACCTTACTAACACAATCACTCAGTCAGTTTGTATTAATTTCTATTATAAGTAGACACTGTTTATGGCATGGTGTTTGTGAATTGGCATAGCCCTATTGGGATATACCGGGCCAGGACAGTGAGTGTTGAAGTATCAGTGTGACAAATCCTATATGTATGTACTGACAGTCATATCACTCTATTGAACAACGGCCCTAAGTCACAGATAAAATTTATTCACAAAATAAATTTAGTTATAAATAAAAACAATTATTAATTGCAGTTAAGTTAATATACAGTGACCTGAAGATTGCTGTGGATATTTTAAAGGGTGATCAGGAAAATCGCTTAGGAAAAATATCAAATAAAAATTATTCCTTCTTAAAATAGTGGTCTCCATGTCAAAATGACGAGTTTTACATGCAAGCAGATTTGAAAGCTTAATACACATCTGATATTATTTTAACAATAGTACCTATCTACATATATGTATTAAATTATCATTAGTAACACTTCATTTTTTCTCTTTATATATAAAAATGAATCCCCTATTTCCCTTGGTCACAGCCTCACGCGCGAACGGCTGGACCGATTTCGCAATTTTTTTTTGTTTGTTATTGTCAGGAGAAAGTTTTTATAAGCAAAATTTTGAAAATAGAAGAAAAAACAGGAACGGGGGCGAAGCCGCGGGCAACAGCACATTTAATTAAACATTTTCACGAAAATTGCACTTATCTTGAAATTTCATTTTAAGCAAGATTAGTTTAGTTGCAAATTCATGATTAAGTACCTCAAAATCAGTTTACTATTGGACTTAATTAAACTTTGTTAAAAGTGATCTCATTTTATTTTAGTTATTTAGTTTTTTGTTCAGTGATCCAATTGTCCTTCCCAATCAACCTATAAAATATCCACATCGACCTATAAGTCAATTTATGTATCAAATAAGTTTTGAACCCAAAACCCTGGTATTTTCGGAGCAGAAACTGACAAGACGACACTGAGTAAAGTTTGGACGGTATTTCGACATTTTAAATAATGGTAATAATAAAAATAGGCACCTTATCGATTTCTGCCACAAATAAATCCGGATCATACATAATTATACTGCGGTATGGGACACCACAAATGAGAAAATTACGATTTAAACATATAATTTTTATTAAATTCAAAATGTTTCAATGGTAATGATGTCCATATGTAGCTTACGTTAGTGTATTTACTAAACATTCCAACATCATAGTACAGTTTTAAGCGCAAGCACATCTCCATTATGATTGTCTTGGACTCGCAAAACTAATCCCTTAAACCGCCTGCCGAAGCAGTTCAAACAAGTTAACAAACAGTCACAAAGACATGCATCAATCAATGTATAACAAGACCGAGAACCATGACGATATAGAGCTTAATACACAATGAGTATAAACAAGTTTAGTGGAATCTTTAGTTGTACATAATCATTAGTGGAACACTAGGACAAACTTTTGCTCAATGTTTGGACATAACATAATAGTAAAACTTCATTTCATTACATAGGTAGCTAAAAGACAATAATTTACTGTCTTCCTAAGAGTTTCTGGTACTCCTCTTAACTTGAAGACTATGAACTGTGTTTTGCGTGTCTGATTATTTTAGCAATCAGTTAAAACCACATGCGATCAAGTAGTTAATAATTTCAAGGAGAGTTTAAAGTTATTAATCAGAGAAAAAATACTGCAGTTTAAATAAATAAGTACTGTAAGTTAATGAGCATTTTTTTTATTTACCAACACAGTGTACATAAATTTGAAATTTAATTCCAAATGGATTCCATTAAGTCAGTGGGTCAGTAGATCTGCATTAGAACGAGTGCTGTTTCGATACCATATAACCAAAATATCATTACCAAACCCAATTCAATGATTAAAATGATAATATTAATGATGTAATAGAATAAGACTTACCTTGACCAACACCTAGACCGCCGTAGACGCCGAGGTAGAGATCTCTTAACTCCGTATTTACAGTGTCGTTAACCAACTGAAATACAATAAAAACAATTTCTTTTGAACAAGACAAAGTTAAAAAACAATTGTGAACTATGGAAGGTACAGATTTTTTGAAGATAGAACTCGTTCAACTGATTGTAGATAAATTTTAAAATTAATGCACTACAATTTCTCTACAACAGTGGCGCTTAACCTTTGTTTAACCTCCTAAAATTATAGAAAGTGTAGCGCTACTTTGCTTTCGTGCTTGTGCTCACTAAGTAGTTTATACCACTCACGCCACTCCGTCTTACCCCTTCGGGGTTAATTGGCCTTTGGTTCGTTACCTCTGCTCTATGGCTTAATGTTAAGTTAGGAAGCAGTGTTATCGGAAGGAAACCAGTGATAGGTACTGACCATTCTGTCGTCGTTGGACCACCGCGCGAGCCAGTAGTTGGAGCCGACTTGGAACACTTGCAGGATCATGTTCATCATTACCGTGATTACGGAAGCCATCACGCCCACGCTCATCAGATAGTGCTTGTATACGCTCCATTTCACCTAAATCAAACGAACAATATTTTTTTTAGATCATTCTCGAGCATTCCCATCTTCGATCAATAATAATAAAAAATAATTCACGAAGATGCGTAGATTTATCAAAATTAACTTTTAACGACATAGTAATAAGAAGCATGGTGGGCGTCATCGTCAATGGCATCTACTATAACGGGTCACATAAAAATGCTGTTCGCATGAATACGTACAATCGTAACGATATTACAATTTATAAGTCCACGAGTTTTAAATGTTTTAATCTCAAACAAATAACATCCAGTAAAATAGTCACAAATCTCCAAAATTAAATTAAATTCGACTCATACAAAAATTATGCTTCACTAGCGCACAAACAACACAGATATCGATTTTGTGCTCGTGTCTACATTAACCCTACAATGCATGGTGTAGAATGTAGCCTACATAGCTAAAAAAATTTTTTGTATTTAGTTCGTTTCATTAGATCATTACATATATGGTGTATTCGGGTAATTCCGGAAATCAGATAATTCCAAAATCGGATAATTCCGAATATCGGATAGTTCCAAAATTGACTAAAATCAGTCATATTCCGTTATAATATAAGAGTACTCGATTACTTCCGAAATGGAACTCTTAATTATTTTCGGAATTATACGACTTCCGGAATTACCCGAATACATAATATATACATGTTTTAACGAAAAAAAAAAACATGATTTTCAGGGTTAATGGGCCTGTTCAAGGGAAAATAAATTATTTTGGGGTTATAATAAAACAGATTGCATATTTACACCGCCAGTCTCCGCTTTCTCCGTTTCGATGAGTTTGTTGTTTTCCTTCAGTTCATTAGGAGTAGCTTCTGGCGTTTTTCGTTTTACACTGCCGGCGCGGTCACCTATAATGAAGTAAAAATATTTGCTTCTATGACTATGACAATTGATTGAATCCTTCTTCTTTGAGATATACGAGTAAATACGAATCTAAACATACTTTCTCGTACACTGTAATATACGCTGCCAGCTAAGTAAGTGTATATCTTTACATAATGTAACCCTCTATACTGAATCAGTTGAGTACCTAAACCTAACCATGCTCTACTTCTACTCCCTTATACCTACAAGTACACCTTACTTATTGCATAACCAGAGTAATTAATTGTGAGATTAATGTAAATAAATAAATTACGTAAACCATTACGATTCGCAGATTAAGATTGCATTATGATTATTTAATTATACACGTTATACTACAGTTTTATCATAATTAACAGTTTTACGGTCGATACGTCGATAATAATGTCTTTCTTAGTTACAATAATTAAATAAGGGATAAAGATGTGATATATGTATGTATGTAGTAATTAAACCAACTAGAGAGGTCAACGGCCGACCTACTTAACAAGCGCACAGCGCGATAGTATTTCAAAAGAGCTTCGATCTGTCTCACTCACTTTTATGGGTTTGATACTTTAGTTGGCCGGTAGTACTCGAAACCCGAATGTGTTCTACGGACTGTACTCGTTATAATTAAGTGTGAGTGATTGTGTGTGAAGTGAACGTTAGTGTTTTTTATATAAAAATGAATGCGATTATATTTTTATCTATACAAATATGCGTGTATGTCAGTTGTCTTGCATCCAATAGTATGTACGAGCTTTTCTTAGTTTGGCAGTAGTTCGAATAGCGATAACAATAATTTAGTTATCAGATAATATTTTATAACATAAACGATAATTAACAACATACCAGCTGCAGCTTGGTCAGACTCTGACGCGCTTTCCGATAGCGAACGTGCCCTTTGCAACTTGTCTTTGAATTCTGAACCCAGTTTGCTTTGAAGCACATCTGTGATTTCGTCGAGCTCTGAAAAGATAAGTCTATTATTAAACTTTCACTTTTGTCTTCCCATCGGACGTTTACACGTACGAAATTTCAAATCAATCCGATCACCGGAAAATTGGTTCGGAATTCACTTAATAAGATATGTAGTAAACAAAAAAAAATTATGTGATGTTAAATCGAGCCTGTAGTCAAATTTAGGTTATACGTTACGTGACAGGCTTAGCCTATAGTGTGGAACCATCAGTAAGCTCTCTTTTTAAACCGACTTCAAAAAAAAGTAGGAGGTCTCAATTCGGTTGTATTTATTTTTGTAAACATTTCTTCTTTTAAATAAACTATTTTTATTTTTTTAAGTTGTTTGGAACTCAGAGGTTAATTCAATTTGGATTTGCATTTGTGTTTCGTAAATATGTTGCCGTAAAATATTTACTCATTAATTTTCAACTTGTACGATTTAATGTTTTGATTTTAAGTTATAACAACATTAACAACCACCTCTCGAGTCCGAGCACAACATTTTCTAATCTTGGAAATTGTAGCATTTAAATAATGTTTGGCCATTAAGAAGTAATCTTTGCGATATCTAGCCGTCAATCTATTATAACCTCATACGTATAACCATTGCAATTTTAATTGAATATAGCAGCAATAAAGTTAAAAAGACAGACAGTCTTTTATATTTTTATTGCAGAGGCATTACCTTCGGGTGAAGTCTTCTCAGTGTCACTGAGATGATGCAACAGGAACTCAGCAAAGGCACCCTTCATTTCCAAGAGCTGTTGGTAACTGCCCGCTTCTGAGATCTCTCCCTCTTTAAGTACTATTACCAAATCTGTTTGAGCCAGGTAAGAGACGTTGTGCGTTACCCATAATCTGGTTTTATTTTTTAATAGACCGTTTGGACCTATGACCTGAAATTGAAAGAGTTCGTAATTATAGTAAACTTCGTATCGTTTTGTGTACGTAGAGACTAGGGAATGAAAACCGGTTAACCGAAAAACCGGTTAACCGCTACTATTTTAGCTCGGTTAAAAACCGGTTTTGGCCCACAAAAACCGGTTAAAAACCGAAACATTATATTTTATTGAACTACTTTAATTACTTAATATTTTTCCACGATTGTCACGCAATCTATCTATTATCTTTAAATAATTACCTTTAAACGAGTAATTCTTGTATGAATCTCGCAAACAGCTCCAACGATTTTCATGAAATTTGGTATGCAGTGGGTTTCGGGGGTGATAAATTGATCTAGCTAGGTTTCATAGCTCGCTCATCCAGGTACGCTGTTCGAGGAAGTTAGGAGATTTTATGGACAGCTATACACGACAGCCCGAACACCCAACAAAATCTAACTAATGACCCGAGGGCTAGATTACCGAAGACATCCCGGACGTCAGCCTGTACAAGATTAGTATGGCCCTCAAACAACTAAGAATGGCAAAGCCCGGGGTGACGACGGAATTACAGCCGAACTTCTGAAGGCGGGTGGTAAACCAGTCCTTAAGGGCATTCAGACGCTGTTTAGTTCCGTTCTCCACCAAGGGAGAACGCCGAAAGCATGGAACAGAAGTGTGGTAGTCCACAAATCGTCTCACTTGCAGGTTTGACGACTTTCAGCCTCCCGAAAAGAAGTGGTCCGTAAACCACATACATGCGTTGCGGTACTTGCGGCAGATTATACAGAAGACCAAAGAGTATAACCGCCCCCTTCGCCTTGCATTTGTAGACTACGAGAAAGCCCTCGATTCGATTGAGACGGGCTGCGCTGCAGGCTCTCTAGCCGTGCCAAGTTGACTACCGGTATATCAAAGTGTTGAAATGTCTGTACGAAAACGCCACTATGTCCGTCCTACTACAGGACCAGAGCACAAAGCCTATTCCTCTGCAGCAGGGAGTCAGACAAGGAGATGTGATCTCTTCGAAAATATTCTCCGCTGCATTGGAGGATCCTTTAAAAGTTCTGGACTGGAAAGGATGAGGCATCAACATTAATGGCGAGTAGTATGGCCACCTCAGGTTTGCCGATGACATAGTCATAATGGCGGAATCATTGCAGGATTTGGCGGAAATGCTGAACAGTCTTAATGATGCTTCGCGACGAGTGGGGCTTGGGATGAACTTAGACAAGACAAAAGTCATGTTCAACGATCACGTCATTCCGGAGCCCCTGTTCGTTGGAAATTCGGCTCTTGAAGTTGTTCAGGAGTATTTCTACTTTTTTTTTTTAACGTAGTGAAAACTCATTTACGAGTACCCCAAGGCCCGGGGGTCCGGGGGTTATGTGGGGCTCTGTCCCAGGAGTATGTCTACCTAGGACAAATCATCCAGCTTGATAGAAACAACTCCAAGAAAGAAGCCGATAGGAGGATTTGATTGAGCTGGGCAGCGTTTGGGAAGCTTCGTCGTATCTTGACGTCATCCCTGCCACAATGACTTAAAACTAAGGTGTTCAACCAGTGCGTTCTACCAGTAATGACTTACGCGGCAGTGACGTGGACACTCACAGGTGGATTAGTCCATAAGTTCAGAGTCCCCCAGCGTGCTATGGAGAGGGCGGTCGGAGGGAAGACGGTATCTCGTTGAGAGATAGGGTCCGTAACGAACATATCAGACAAAAGACGAAAGTCGTCGACATAGGATTAGTACGTTGAAATGGCAATGGGCTGGTCACGTTTGCCGTGGAACTGACAACCGTTGGAGCAAACGTATCTTAGAGTGGGGACCACGTTAGAGAAAGCGTAGTGTGGGACGCCCTGCGACGCGTTGGACGGATGATCTTAGGCGGACAGCTGGCAGTGGCTGGATGAGGGAAGCCCAGGATCGCGAAAGTTGGCGCAATATGATATGAAGGAGGCTTACGTCCAGCCACCCACCGTCCAGCGCCTTCACCCACCTTTGATTCGCCGACGACATTGTAGTCTTGGCTGAGAATGAGACCATGGAGGACCTCAGT